>VZRQ01010159.1:74812-90026 GCA_013397975.1 Machaerirhynchus nigripectus | reverse complement strand
TCGGCTGTGAGGGGGGAAAAAAAAAAAAACATTTTAGGGGTAACACTGGGGGAGCGGGGAGGAGTAGGGGTGAGGCAGCGATGGGGCCTGAGGCGGGGGGGAGCTGAGGTGAGGGGAGAAGACCGGGGGCTCTGCCATGGCCGAATGAAGCGCATCTCTGGCCATTTTCACATCCTTTTGCAAAGGCGGCGGCGAAGAGAAAAGGGCAGGAGGGAGGGGGAAGAAGAAGAAGAAGGTCAGGTTTCACCCACAGCTCTTTCGCCGCCCGCCCGGAGGGGATTCACACAGGATCAGAGCCCCTCCGCCGTGCCCGTTCCGCCTCGACCCCGCAGCCGCTCCTCGCCCGTCTTTCCCCCCGCTCTCCGCCCGCCGCCATTTTGTCGCCTCAGTGCCCCTCCCGCGGCCCCGCCGGGCGGCCATTTTGTGAAGCGAGCGCGGAGGGGGCCGCGCCTGAGGGGCCGTGAGGGGCAGCTCCGGCCGGCGCCGCCTTTTGTCAGCCCAAACCCTCCTTTTCCTCCTTTTTTTTTTTTCATTTTTCTTCAGGAATTTCTCTTTTTCCTCACGAAACACTTTGTCCTTAACTCCCCGTCTAGAGCCTGATCGCTTCAGAAAAAAATTCCATACTCAGACGAAGCAATCCAATAAATGAGATTAAAGCATATTTCCCGTCTTGGCTGTGAGGAAAAGTTTAGCCGCACGGAGAATTAAGGGATATATTATTATATTATATATATTTATTCCCCATCCTTCTCCACTTTTTTACCCCCGTGATACATCCCTGAGGTCAATAATCCACCTTGACAAAGGGGATAACCTTTTCGAAAAATATCCGTGTTTTTATTTTAATAAAACACCTCACTCACACTGCTATACTGGACATTCCAGCAAAATAAAGATATAACTTAAACCACTTGAAGCCAAATCTGGGTGAAAATTGGTAATTTTCAGGAAACAGGGCTGCAGGATGCTGTAATCGCTGATATGATGAAGGAAATCTGGGATATGAAATAGCAAAATCCTGCTCACAGGCGTGTGCTGTGTGTCTGTTTTCAGAAATAGGGTGGGTTGAGCTTTTTATCCTTCATTTTATAAAGAAGCCAGTGTAGCACTCGCACCCTGGTAACGCACTTGCGCACTCGCCTCATCCCTTTCCCCTCGTGCTATCAAAACCAATGTGTTTTAAAACTACATTGTGGCGGTGGGTGGTTCCGTTTTGCCAGGAAAATTGTGAAAAATGAGAATATTAGCATACAGCCTTTTTTTTTTTTACTATATATCCCACCTGTGCTGCATGAACTGGGGAAATACAGGCTTGGGCTGTTCGTGGTATAATCCCTGCTGGTTTTTGTCTCTCCCAGAATCAGCAGGATCAGACTGCTTTTCATTTAAGAAATATAATTTTTTTTAGGTTGTATCAAAGACAGGAAAGTGCAGAAAATAGGTCTGAATGCTCTGTGGGAAAGAACAGCACTGCAGGGAGCCGGCTGGGATGTGGCTGCCATTAACCTGGGATAAAGAAAAAACCCAGTTTTCTTGCAGCTCTTTCTATCTTATTTGAGAAAAACCATCACCAGCACCCAACCCTGTTCCCAGCACCTTTTCCAGCCCCTCTATCATCCCACTTTCCTTGTGTCACACTGAATCTTCCATTTTCCAAAGAAACCTGCAAGAAGGGTTTTTTTTTAATGAAGCAATGCTTTAACTACTGATTTAAAACCACTACAGCTGTGCCTGGCAGCTCCTTCTTCAATTTAAAACCTCTTTTTAAAAATCAGGCAGGCCTTTGAGGTGTAAAAAGATAACCTTTGGGGGTTTTTTATGGGGTGCACCGTTGAATTTCTGGGAGCAAGTTGGCCTCGCAGCAGAGCAAGATATTGGATGCCTTTGCTGGGAAAGCCCGAGGAAATTTTATCCGCAGGCCGCACCCAGCCTGAAGTGAGGAAATATTTGCATTTGCTGCTCCTTGGAAGGCAGCCAGGTCCTTCCCGCTCTCCTCGGCCTGCCAAGAGGGATTGCAAGAGCTGACGGGTGTATTGCAGCAGCCAAGGGAAGGGCTGGAGCAGTTTGGAGCGCTGGGATCCTCTCTGCCCTTTGGCACTGCCACCGGGACAAGAGGAGGGACTTCGAGTGGGTTTTACACCTGGCTGGTCCCGGGGTGGGGCTCCACAAGGCTTTGGAGCCCAGCCCCCCAAAGTGTTATTTTTCCAGGCAGGATGTGTGGTTGGTTTATTTTTGCAG
This sequence comes from Machaerirhynchus nigripectus, assembly GCA_013397975.1. Lineage (NCBI taxonomy): Eukaryota > Metazoa > Chordata > Aves > Passeriformes > Dicruridae > Machaerirhynchus > Machaerirhynchus nigripectus. The sequence continues at coordinate 87,788 of VZRQ01010159.1, read as the reverse complement.
ACCTGGGTGCTTGCAGAAGAGCTCGTGACAGGGTGAAAAGCCCAAGGACAGGCTGAGCCATTGCAGCCAATCTGGGTTTGCTTGGCAGTGGGACGGGATCCAGCTCCTGCAGCCTCACCCCTGCAGGATCTCCTGCATGCGGCTCAAAATTCCTCGAGCTCCTCCCAAGGGAGGCTTTTCAGGCAAAGCAATGCTCCCTGCGCCTCCGCTCATAGTGCTTCTCGCTTTATCTGGGAAGAAGATGGCTTAAATCAGCCTTTTTGTCCTCATACCTGTGTCCATATATCCCTGTCCCTTGTCACCCTCCACTCCTGAAAAATCACACCAAGTCTGGCCACGTCACATCCCTTCACTGTGCTGCCAAACTCTCCAGCAGTGCCTTTCCTTTCTCCTTGCTTTCCAGGACCTTCTCCAAGGCTGCCTCTAAATAAAAGCATTTCCCTATTTGGCCTACCTCCAGCCAAAAATTCTGCAGTCCCAGTGCCAACAGCCCATCCTGGAAGGCTCCAGGGGGGAAGTACCCAACTGCTTCCCACCATTCCTCTGTGGAAGGGTAGTGCCGCTTGCAATAACACATCCAAAACACCGCTCAGCATTGCACTTCCATCCTCCCCAAAAACCTTGCGTGGAAAAATATCCATATTAAAAAAAATAAGCAGCCCTTTGCCCTCTTTTTCCTGCTCCCTTTGGCCACCTTGACCTTCTTTTTCCTGCTCCCTTTGGCCACTGCCACATCTTTTTACTTTTTTAGCATCATTTTTATGCCAGATTTTGCTCATAGTGCAAGAAGCTTTGGAAAGTGAGAGCTGACTTGGAGCACAGGAATTTCCTGGCATGGGACAAGGAGTTCCCACCCAACTGGACCCAAAGCCACTGACTTACGTGACTGGGACAGACCACAGCTTATTTATAAATATGTTTAAAGCAAGTTAGGACCAGATTGATGGCCCGGAGATGCTCGTTAATAAACACTGAGTAATCAGCTTTGTAGACAGGGAAGAGTCATCAGGAAATAGTTACTGATGTGATTAATTAACCATCATTAACCCCTTCACTCATAAACATGGCACACGCCGGAGAGATGTTGTACGTGACCCAGGAGCTGCTGGTCTGGTGGTTGTTTTCTTTGTTTACAGCTCCCATTTTCCATCAGGAAAGCATTAAACATCAACTCACATGCTCTTGCTATTTTCTGCTCTTGATTTGTGGCTTTTCAAGCACTTTCGGTTAAAAAGAAAGTTAAAAAGATTCTCTGCCTGGTTTGCAACGCCCTCGCAAACAAAACCACAAAGCACCGGCAACATCAGTTGCGCAGATGTTGGGCACGCAGAGAAACGGTCTCATTTCTGCTGGTTTGAGGCCTGGACTGAGAGAAGATCAAAAAGCTTCCACTGGCAGAGCGATATAATCTTGGATAACATACAGAAATGGGGCTGTCCATCTTTCACAGCATCCAGGCCCTGCGGGATGCCTTCAGCTCGAGTTTTGCTGCCTGATGGAAGAATTCGTGCTCTGGCTGCCCTCTGCCGGCTTCAAGACAGACAGTCAGCAAAAAAACCCCAAACCACACCAAAACCTCTTTTATCAACACCACGGCACATCGCCAAATCCCAAATCCACCCAAAACCCCAACTTGGCTCTCCCCCCGGTGACAGCAGCATCTGCAAAATCGCTACACCCCAAAATCAACTGTTATGGACCTGAGTGACCTGACTCTTGCCACCCAAAACTGGCTTTTTTTCTTTATTTTTAAACTTGGATTTGATAGGTTTGGAATACAGGGTGGATGAAAGGAATGAGAGTTTTTAAACTTGGGGTTTTATTTAACTGCGAGTAACTAAATCAGTGCCCGCTCTCCACAGAGAGAAACATTTCAGTGAAACCTCAAGGAAGCTCGAGAAGAAAGAAACACCACCCAAGAAAACCAAACTGGCCTTGAAAAAGGAGTTTAAAAAAAGAAATATGGAATAAAACCTCCACTCCTCCGCCATTGCTGCTCTGTCAGGGCATTTTGTGTTCATCATGAGCACAGAGCTGTGCCAGGGCATATCCACAATTCTCCACCCCGCCAGCCCACCGGGTCAGAGTCCTGGGGACATTTTGGTGATGAAAACCCAGTTCTGCAGTAACTTGGGGGTGCAGGAGGCATCCAGGGTCGGCCATGGGGCACATCCCCCTGGGGGCACCCCCTTTTTGGTGCCTGGCAGTGGAAGAGGGAGATCGATGCGCTGCAGGGTCTCAGCAGGATGACTCGTTGCGCCAGCGGACATGGCAGGATTTGCAGAGGAGGTGGTCGTCCAGGGGGTAGCACCCATTCTCTGTCAGCTCTGGTGACAGGGGCATCCTGCAGCTCTGGGGGCAAGAGGGGAAAAGGAAGCCACCTTTTAGGGATCCCTGTGTTGTGTTACATCCTATTTTCCCTGCAAAACCCAGCAGTGCTCCAAAAAAGCGACAAACTACATCAAAAGTGTGCAAAGCTGAAGCTCTCCAAACACATCATCATCATCACCACCACCCAATTTATTTATTTCCCCCCTCCTCATTACTTGTAAGATAAACCAGGGGCTAAAAAACAACCGTGGCTGCTGCCATCCCTGTCTGTGCTCAGCCAAAGCTCAGTGCCACCCCCTTGGCTTTGGGGGCCCCCCCAGCCCCCAGGGCTGTACCTCGCAGCGGTAGCAGCTCTCGTGGAAGCTGCGTCCTAGGCACTCGATCTTGTAGGTGTCCTCATCCTCGCGGGGGACAATGGGGCGCTCGCAGGCGCTGCACACCGCGGCGTATTTCCTGATGGGAGCAAACGGGAGCAGCGTGAGCCCTGCGGGGTGACAGGGACGAGCCAAACCCTACTGCCAACGTGGGAGACACTCTCCCACTGCCAACCTGTAGAAGTCGGGCACGCAGTACACGTCACCCTGCTTGTCCACGGCGAAGCTCTCGGTGCCGATGGCCCGGCCGCAGGCAGCGCAGGAGAAGCAGCTGGGGTGGTAGCCCTTGCCCAGGGCACGGATGATGTGCTCCGTGATCAGCCCCTGGCACTTGGCACATTTCTCCAGCGTGGCCTGGAATTTAGGGAACACGTGCCATGAGACACCAGCCCATGCCCCAAGGGATGTTCCAAGGGTGCCGGTTTTCCCTGAAGGAGGATGGGTACCTGGAAGCAGGTGTCACACACAGGGCACCCATCTCTTTGGAAGTAGCGCTGCCCGGCCAGGGGCCGGTGGCACGTGCGGCAGGTGAAGCAGTCAGGGTGGTACTGCTTCCGCATCGCCTCCACCGTCGGCTCCCGGGGCCCCAGCACTTTGTGGCAGAAGGCACAGATGTCTGCAAGAGGCAGGGAGAGCGGTTTGGAGCCGCGTGCCTCGGTTTCCCCAAGTGGGGATCAGCCTGTGCACAGCTGGGTCTCCCCTTACCTCTGGAGATGTCCCTCTCCTGGTACCCATTCGCATCCTGCCACTGCTGCTTGCCTGCTTGCTCCCGGCAAAATGTGGGCAGCTTCAGTTCAGCAGGGAAGGTGGAAGGAACCTGGCAAGTGGGGAAGGGCAAAGCCACATCACTTACGCCTCTGCCGGTGGGAAAACTGAGGCACAGGGGGGTCTGCACCCTGCTATCCTCACCTGGAGGGTGGCGGGTGCTGCAAGGTCCATTTGCTGCAGCGCCAGACCCAGCGCCTCTGCGGACAAGGGCTGGGGCTCTTCAGAGAGGGTGAGGACTGGTGGGGATGAAGGCACAGGGGCCACTGGGCGGGTTTCTGTGACAACAGACAGATAGGGGGGTTTGGGGGATCAATATTGTCCAGTAACACCCCATCACGATAACACCCTGTCACAGTAACGCCCCAACAGCTTTGCAGCAGCGCTCGCTGACCTGCCCCAAAAGCAAACGTCACTGTGGCCAGAGGGGACAAACAGCACCGATAAGCATCCGGTAATGGAGCACAAACACAGTCCTTCCCCAGTAGCTGGATCCATCGTGGGATGGGTGCAGGGATTTGGGGAATAACGCCCCAAAAAATACCCCCACATCCCCTTCTGCACGCGCATTCTTTAGCAAAGCATCCCCACAGCCTCCTCGGCCCCGTCACCATCCTTCCCGACTGCTCGCAGCCCCGCACGGACACCCCTCACCTCCGTTAGGCAACGCACGGGGTGACAGCAGGATCTGGGGGTGATGGGTGCCGGGAACCTCGGCACCATCCGGCTGTGGCTCCCGCTGGGTTTTCTCCTTGGTGGCCACGTCCCTCCGTGGTGGCACGAGGGTGATGAAGATGGACGAAGCGATTCTCTTCTCTGCTTTCCCCGGCAACATCGCTGAAGCCGTGGAAGGGCCGGCTCAGGGGTTGATTCTAGGGAAAATAAGAAAAAAAGAGAGTAAAACTTGTGGGCGTGCTGGCAGCTCCTGCAGCCGTGCTGCCCTTCAGCATCAACCCGCCTCCCTCCTCCCGGAAAGGGAGAAGGAATGAGCGTCCCCGTCCCACGTCACAGCAATAAATGGTCTCGTGCCTGGGAGGACACAGGGTACAGAGTCCTGGTGAGGCAGCAGCTGGTACCTCCCATTTTCACACCTCTGTGGCCAAATCCCACCTTTTCATAAGCATTTGAATCCCCTGTGTTTCCTCATACTGCTCCCACTCACCTGTGATTAAACACCCCATGGGCAGCAGGAAATACCCACATTTCCTTTTAAAAAACAGGGCTGCAATAGGATTTTGCTTTTGCAACCCCTTTTTTGGAATGTTTCTACAGCCCCATTCCTTACCCCCAATTCCCTGCCAATCACTTCCAGCTCGGTGCATCCCCCCTTTTATTTTCCCAGGTGGGAAAACGGAGGCACAGCGCTGTGAATCACCACGTCCCTGACATCGACACATCCCCTGAGCAGCACCCGGCAGCACAGGCAGGATGCACCCGACCCCGAGAAACCCTGCACAGGAAGGAAAAGGGCTGTTTATCCAACTTCCAAATGGGAAAAGCAGCCGGGGCGAAGCTTCCCCTTCCCAAATGGAATGGTTTGGAGGGGGGGAACCCTGAGGCTTTAGTCAGGGTGCTGTGTTGGTGAAGCAGGTTTCATCCCTGGGGTGACTTGGTAACTTGAGAAATACCTGTGTGATGAGTTCCCGGTCTCATGCAGCTTCGCTACCCCAAAATCCCACTCACGGCAGTCAGCACAGCCTTTCAGGGGCAGACAGACTCCCCGAGGTGGGGGAAAAGCTTCGGGATGTTCCTGCCGGTGACTTCAGCCTCTGACTCAAGCAGGGAAGAGATTAAAGAGGAAAAAGAACCCCGAGCACTTCGCTCCCTTTCCCTCCCTCCCCGCCGGCAAAACCCCGGACGGGCTCTGGCGCTACCGGCCTTCGCCCAGCTCCTCACCCGCTGGAGCCGCCGCTTTTCCTCCTCCCCAGCAGAGCTGCGGAAAACGGGGGGGAAAAAGAAAAGAATAATCGTTAAAAAAACCCAAAAAACCACCAACCTAAAAAAATAAAAAATTTCTCCAGGGTTAATGGGAACCATGTGCTCATCACATTCCTCTTTGTGCCGGGGCTGACGGGATCCCGGCGGCCCCGTGGCGGCACCCCCCGGGTCCCCCCCAGCCGCGGGCCATCGGGCTGGTCGAGGCTCGAGGGGGGCATTAATAGGGGTCCCCCCCTCCCCATGTAGCTCCATCCTGGTTTGGGGTGGCCGAGGCCACACTGGGAAGGAACCCCCCTGGTTTCCCTAGAATCCCCTGGGATGGGAGCTCAGGTAGGATTGATGAGGATAAGGCCACTTATGGGGTCTCCCCATGCCCCCCAAAACTGGGATGGGACACAGCCCTCTACAGCTGCACCTCAACTCTGTCCCCTGCCCCGGGGACCTGTTAGAGGGTGCTCCGAGGATGCCCAAGGAAAAAGAGATGAGATGGGATGGGGGGACACAACGCTTGGTGTCCCTCCTCCCCCCACCCCGAGTGGTCCCACTGTCCTCTTGTCCCTCACTTGCGGGGTGAGCCTTGCAGCGCCCCCGCCATCCCCTGTGTCCCACCGTGCAGCCCCACAGCTCCCTGTCCCCTTCCTGGGAGTGCCCTGTCTTCTACGGGGCGGTGGCCCCACCGTGTCCCCCTGCCTGGGAGCCCCCTAACCCCTCCCTGGGGGAGTCCCCAGCCCCCTCCTTAGGGGTGGCTCTGGGTCCCCCTGTCTGCAGACCTTATCCCATCACGTGGGGGGTCCTGTGTCCCATACTGGGGTGTCCCCTGTCCCCTCCTGGGGGGGTTCCCAATCCCACACCTGGGGTCGTCCCTACCTGAGGTGGCCCCCGTCCCCTACCTGGGGGGAATCGTACCTTGCGGGCGAGGTTCCCCGCCCGGGGGGTTCGCCTGCCCGGAGGTGGCCCTGCAGCCCCTCGGGGGTGACCCTGTCCGCGTCCCTGTCCCCTACCTGGCGAGTCGGTGCGGGTCCCTCCGTGCGCTCCGCGGGCGCGGCGGGGGCAGCGGGAAGGCAGAGCCGCCCGGCATCACCGCCCCTTCCTCCCTCCTCCTCCTCTTCCACCTCCCTTCCTCCTCCCCCCTGCCTGCCCCACAGCCCCGGGCGGAGGCAGAGGGGGGCACGTGTCCTTAGGGTGCCCCATGCATCCCGACTGCCCCATGCACCCCAAAGCGCTCCATGGGTGCCCCGTCTGTCCTCAGGGTGCCCCACCTACCCCACCTGCCCTTATATGCTCTGGGATTACCCTCTCCCAGGTTTTCCCATGGCCGCCCCTGAGAGCCCCACACACCCTCAGGGCACCCAGCCTCCCGGGGTGCCCCATGAGCCCCCCATACACCCCCGGGATGCCTGTGTACCCCAATACAGCCCTAATACCTCCATATACCCCCAGGATAACACCTATCCCCCAATACTGCCCCAGTTACCCCCCATACAGCTCCATCCCCAAAATGCCCCATATTTCTTCTGGGCACCCCCAGGACACCCCTGTGCCCTTCTAGAGCCCCGGGATGCCCCATATACCCCTACAGAGCCCCTACAGAGCCCCCAGGCCCCCTCCTGCTCCTCCCCAATGGGGGTCCATGCCCAGGCAGCCAGAACCCCCCCTCCCCAAACTGCACCCCACCTTCACAAGGCCTGTTGCCCCCTGGCACAGCACAGCAGCTGCAGCCGGGGGGAAACTGAGGCACAGGGGCACTTCCCAGAGGGTCACCCCACTCTTTGCCTCAGTTTCCCTTCCCAAGGAGGAATTCCACCCACCTCGCTCAAAAAGCCGTACCACCACCATCCCAAGTGCCTCTCCGGCACAGCAGGACCCCAGCTTGCTTCACCCATGGATTTTGCTGGAAAAAACTTTATTTTCTGAGATTTATAACCCCCTGGATGCCCCTGAGCTGTGACAGCGTGGCCCTGCAGCCAGCGAGGATGGGACATCCATCAGCATCCCACAGTCCCACTGGGATCAGAGAACAAACCCCAGCAGTGCTGCAACCTCACGGGGTCCCCCCAAAAACCAGGGGCCACGTGAGTCTTGCCCCCGACCTCCTCCATCCCATGGGATGAGGTTGGATGCCTTCCAGGCACCCTTTTTTCCTTAGTCCCCATGGGGGATTTGCAGCAGGGGGATACTGGGGGTGCCTGGCAAAGCCACCCTGAGTTTCTGCTGTCAGGTTCCACCCCGTGGCTCATCGGGACGTCTGCTCCGATCCGGATCCCGACGAACTATCCAAGTGAGGCTGCTGGGCAAAATCCTGTTGGAGATGGAAAGAGAGAAGCAGAAACGCTCCTCATCGTGGCCTCGGGGCTGCCACCAGCCCCTCACCCCAGCGTCGTGGCAGGGAGCTGTCCCCCCCTCTCACCTGCCTCCAGCAGGACTCCAGCAGGACCCCGGAGCAGAGCAGGCACCAGAGCTCCCCCAGGAGTGACACGAAGACGTGCAGGATGTCGGTCCATCGGCCCACGGTGAGGAGGAGGATGAAGAGGCCGCCCATCCGCACCACCACGGTCCGGAACACCAGCCCCCTGCCCGTGCTCTGCCGGGACTCCTCTGCGAGGACATGGCATTGGGGAGCCACCGCGTGGACACTGGGACCTCCCCAGCCCCACAGTGGGGACAGCAAGCATTCCAGAGGTGCTATGGGGCGGCTTCATGTATAGCCCATGGACCCCCTCTACACCTCCAATACATCCCATGGACCCCCCTATACAGTCCCAGGGTGCCCCATGTACCCCCAGGATACCCCATGTACTCTCTGTACACCCCTGGTACCCTCTATGTATACCCAGGGTATACACACATACATCCCCTACAGACTCCCAGGACACCCCATAATATCCCCTATATATCCCCAGAATGTACCAAGTACCCCCTACAGACCCCCAGGATGCCCCATATGGGCACTATACACCCTCAGCATGTACTATACATACCACCTATACAGCCTAAGGACACCCTATGTACCCCCTACATACTCCCAGTACACCCCATCTGCCCCCTCTACAGCCCCAGGTGGCCTCCAGTGGCCCCATACACCCCCAGTATACCCCACATACCCCCATTACACCCCCAGCATACCCCACACAGCCCCACGTACCGCCCAGACCCCCCATAGTGGGGCAGCCCCCCACCCACCCTGCATGTAGACGACCAGCAGGGTGTAGCAGATGGTCAGCGGGGTCCAGAAACGCACGGCCTCGCCCGTGGAGAGGAAGTCGCGGTTGATGAGCTCCACGGCGGCCAGGTCGGCCACGGCGAAGGCGAGGCCCAGGGCGTTGCGCAGCAGGCGCGGGATGCCGTGCCCGGCGGCCAGCAGCAGGATGCAGACGCCGCAGTAGCGCGCCCGGCTGTGCAGCCCGTACAGGGCGCAGACGTGCCGGGCCAGGCGCCGGCTGTGCAGCGCCAGCAGCCCCGCCAGCCCCGCCGCCAGCGCCAGGTTCCAGCTCCGGTGTGGAGCCCCCTCCAGCAGGAAGCTGAGGCCGCAGGACACCCCGCAGCCCAGCGAGTACTGGCACAGCAGGAAGAGCTGGCTGCTGTGGGCACCCTGCAAAGCAGCGGGGGATTCGTGGCATCTCGGAATCCGTGAGGTTGGAAAAGACCTCCAAGATCAACGAGTCCAACCGTTCCCCCAGCACTGCCACGTTCACCACTAACATGTCCCCAGGTGCCTCATCCAAACACTTGGTGAACCCTTCCCAGGACAATGACTCCAGCGCTGCCCTGGGCAGCCTGTGCCAGTGCCTGAGCACACTTTCCATGAAGGATTTTTCTCAATATCCAATCTAAACCTCTCCTGGTTCAGCTTGAGGCTATTTCCTCTCATCCTGTCCCTTTTTCCGTGGGACCAGACCCCGACCACCACCTGGCTGCTCTCTCCTGTCAGGGAGTGGTGCAGAGCCACAAGGTCCCCCCTGAGCCTCCTTTTCTCCAGGCTGAGCTCTCCCAGCTCCCTCAGCTTCTCCTGGTGCTCCAGCCCCTTCCCCAGCTCCGTTCCCATCTCTGGACACATGCAGCCCCTCAGCGTCCTCATCACGAAGGTCCCAGAACTGCCCCAGAACTGGATGTGTCCCAGCAGTGCCAGCACAGGGGACAGACACTGCCCTGGGCCTGAGCCCACGCTGGGACCAGCCAGGGGCCATTGGCCTCTTGCCCACCTGGGCACACCTGGCTCAGATCCAAAGGGACACGGCCCCCTCCACACCACAGCTCCTCCATTCCCCGTGGGTGCTGAACAAATCCATGGTTTCCCATCTCCATCCACACCACACCCCACTGTGCCTCAGTTTCCCCCATGCCACCTCACCTTGCCGAGGGAGAGGACGGTGGAGACGGCGCGCAGGGAGAACTCCAGCACCACCAGTGCGGCCACGCGGGAGCCCACCAGGGCCAGGACACCGGTCAGCACCAGCACGTGCAGCGGCTCCAGCAGCGGCCGCTGCGCCGCGATCGCCTCCTTCTCCGCCTGCCTCTCTGGGTTGCTGGGGACAGCAGGGGGGGAATGCTGAGCCAGGGGGGATGTCACCCAAAATGGGGTGACAGCCTTAGTGACATCCCCACCCGTGCGAGGCTGCGGCCCCTGCCCTGCACCCCTGGGTGCCAAGAGCCATCCCCCAACAACAGATCCCAAAATCAGATCCCCAAAACCAACCTCCCCCACAGAGGGGACAAAGGACTGGTGCTTACTTCACGCACTGGATGTAGAGATAAACCTTCAGGAGGCTGCAGAGCACCGAGACGGCGCAGGCACCCACCAGCCCTGCGGGGAAAGGCAGTAGTGGGTCACTGGTGTCCCCTGGGCTGTCCCCAGGCCGTCCCTGGGCCACCTTCGGGGGATCTCACCTTGCAGGAGTGCATCCAGCAGTGCCCAGCCCCATGCCAGCCCGGGCAACGCCGGGAGCCAGGACCCCAGGGAAAACATTTTCGATGGAGAGAAGCCACGGCGGCGTAGCCAGGCCCAGGCTCCAAGGTCCGCAGGGCAGGGGCGGGGAGTGGCCCCCCCGGCTAGTAAATCATTACTGGGGCAAGCCAGGGCAGCTGGAGCCCCGTCCGGAGGAGATGAGCTCCAGCTGCCCCATAGAGGTGAAAATTAGGACAAGAAGAGGGATGAGATGCACATGGAGAGGCTCAGAGACCACCAACACCTTTAACCTCCCCCACCCCAGCACTTCCATTCTCCTCTCCACCCTGAGGCATTGCAGCATTTTGGGTCCTGTCCCCTCGCATCTGCACCACCCCAAAGACCCCGAAACAACGCCAAAAATAGAAAAACCTCTTTATTAACATCGGTGGTGGTGGCAGGAGTCTGTCCTACAGCCCTGGGGGCTGCTAGTGCTGAACCATGTTCCTGAGCTTGTCCCAAAAGAAGAGGCTGAGGACAGTGTGGGGGCCGAGGCGGAGGTAGACGGCACCGATGCCCTTGTACAAGCCCAGCAGCCCCTCTTTGCTGGAGATTTGCAGGATACAATCCAAAAAACCCCGGTAGAGCTTGCCCTGGGGAGAGAGGAGCCAGCTGTGCACCCCTGCTGGATGCAATCCCAGGAAAAGCTGTGTGTCCCCTGAACCTGTCCGGAATGGCCTTACCGTGCCGTTGGCATCCACCGGCTGGTTGTAGAGACGGGTGCTGATCACGTCAAAAGGTGTCATGGTCACAGCCACGGCCACGCCGCTCACCATGCCCCCCGCCAGCACCGCCGCCCAGCTGCCCTTCCTGAACCACTGCGGGAAGCGCCGGCGTCAGCTCTTCCCAACCATCAAGGGGAGCACGGGGGGCGGGTGGTGGCCGGACCCGGCACATTTCCCGCTCACCTGGTGCTCGCAGACCCAGTCCTTGGCAGAGGCGAAGGTGGCGAGCTGCACGGCCGAGCCCACGGCCACGCGGGGCACGGCGCCCGTCACCCCCCGCCACAGCCCCACCACCCCGTGCTGCTGGTAGATGCTCCTGAAAGCGCTGGAGATACTCTGGGGAAGAGAGGAAACTGGAGAAAATGGGAATGGTGCGTCCCACCTGGCCAAAATTTCCCACCCTGGCAAATTTTCCCACCCCTGTTGGTCACTGGTGACACGAAGCCACTATTGGCTTTGGAGAGATCTCAGTGCGTCTGGATTCTCTGGATTCGGTATCGCAGCCCCACGTGCCTGTTACACCCCCTCTGTTCTTGCTCTGTTATTTATAGCATCATTACTGGGCCAAGTGGCCAAACAACAGCTTTGAATTCCTGCTGACCAAAATAGCATCGTCCCCGCTGGGTCCCGGAGCGTGCACAGACAAGGTGCCAACAAATCCTGTGTCCCCCCACCCCAACCCTGTCCCCACTCACCTCATGGTTGTGCTGGTGGCCCACGGCCATGGCCGACAGTGTCTGGGCTTGGAGGTGGGTCTTGACCTTGGGGGGGACAATGCCAGGTGACAAAACCCCCCAATGCCCTTGCTGGGACCGGCTGTGGTCCCCCCATCTTCTTCTCGGCAGATTTTGAGGGGAAGTTTCAGCCCCTCCGACAGACGTGGGGGACACAGCTGAGTAGCCAAGTGGTAACTCCAGACTGTGAACCCCACTTCTTTCACCCCTCTCACCCAGGGCAAAGGGACCCTGCAAACACCCACTGCTGGAGCTCTGCAACCTCAAAAAACCAAGACCCTCTAAAACGGGAGGGGGAGAAACCTCCGCCATTTCTTTTGGGGTCATTTCCTTATGGGGGAGTTCTCTGCTGGTTTTCTGAGGGGGATTTGGGGGAGAAAGGAGGGGGAGAGCATGCACAGAGCAGCCCCACATTTTGGAGGGGTGAAGCAAAGCAGGGGAAGAGAGAATTCACCAAGCCAGTGCTTATAGAATGCAGCCAAGATACCGAACTTTTTTTTTTGGAGGGGGGCGATGTCCCCAAAACACCTACCCCCACACGGCTTTTGGGGCGGAGCAGCACTCACCAGGTACGCGGGGCTGCCCACGATGGCTCCCACCGCCCCGGCCACGGCCCCGGCGGCCACGGTCCCGCCGGGATACCCGGTCCAGCCGGCGTCCTCGGCGTGCGAATAGCAGTAGAAGCGGACGCCGTTCATGAGCCCCTGGTAGAGCAGCCCGGCCGCCAGCCCCTTCTGCAGCCCCCGCAGCCCGTCCGCCCGGCACACGGCCACGGCCGCCCGCAGCACCCCGCGGTAGGGCCGGTGGTACGTGCCCGGGGGCTGCAGCTCGCCCTGCAGCTGCAGCCGCGTCTTCACCACCTCCAGCGGGTTGGTGAGGAAGCAGGCCAAGCACCCGGCCGTGGCCCCCAGCACCAGGTCGATGGCCGGGGGCACCCCCCCGGCCGGAGGGCTGTTTGGGGGTGGGTACGGGAATTCCTGCGGGGAGTCGGAAGGGCAGAGGGCGAGGGTTCCCGCCGCCATCCGGCACCTGCCCGCGGGGGTGGCCCCAGGCTCCACCTTCCCGAACAACCGCAGGGAAAAAAATCCGGGGGGGAGCGAGAGCGAGCGAGCGCCGCCTCCTGCAAATCCACCCCCCCCGCCCCCCCCAATCCCGCCCCCCATTTGG
>VZRQ01010159.1:48490-74797 GCA_013397975.1 Machaerirhynchus nigripectus | reverse complement strand
AGGCGGGATAAAATTGAAACAGAAACGGAGGGAGCGGAATTTTGGGCACACGCAGTCACCCCTCCGCTCCAGCCAGCCTGGGGAGGAGGATGAGGACTGGCCATCTCGCTGCGCTTGTGGCCGCGGGGCAGGGGCGGCTTGCGGGGAGTCTCGCCGCCTCTGCCGGTGCTTTGAAATGGGAGCTTCCCGCGGGAAAATGCTGCGGGGGATGGGGGATGGCGCTGTCCCGCCCCCCGCCGTGGATTCCTGTTTTTAGCGCTGCGCAGGGACCCCCTGGGACCCGGTTTACCCCACGGCCGAGGCACTGGGGTGGTTACTGAGAGGGAGGACGTGTGAAGCCCCCATATCCCAAACTTGTCCCCTGCCAGTGGCTGCCTCGTCCCCAGTATCCTCCCCATGCCAGTGGCTGTCCCAGTCCCGATATCCCCCGAACACCCTCGTTCTGATGTCACAAGTCAAGGAGGGTTTATGGGGACAGTGGGTGACGCTGGGGGCTGGCCCCATGGTGGTTTCTTTCTTGTCTGGACTGGATCTCCCGGGTCTAGGGGACTGGGAATATCTCCTGGATCCAGGAATAAACAAGGGCAAGGCATCAAGACTCTGTGTCCTGATAGGTAATTCCCACGAACGTGTCTCACCGCAGGGTTAACACTGCTGGGGTTGTGAGGAGCTCGGGGTGCACGTTCTCCCCTCTTTTCATCCAGATATCCCCTTCTCCCTGCCCCAGAGCCATTCCACAGGCTCCAAAGTGACGGCAGGAGGAGAAGGAGGAGCAGCCCCTGGTGGCAGAATCTGGCGTAGGGCCAAGTTACCAAGGTCTATTTATTTGGGGAAGGGGGAAAGGAAGCAGATGTATGTACATATACATTCAGTCACATACGTTTCCTCCCAGAAAAAGGCCCCGTGAACGTATATTACATGAGAAGGTCTCCCGATTATTATTATTATTATTAATATTATTTAAAAGCTGGGGTTGTGCCCCAAAGTGCTTGTTGTGGAGCGCAAGTGGCAATGGGTCCTCGCTGGCCTCGGACGCAGTGAGCCAAGGAGATGGGGACGTGTTTGGTGGCAGCCACACGACAACGTCCCTCACGACACCTGAAGAACGTGGAACTCCATCTCTTCTCCCCCAGCGCACAGGGCCAGCATCCAAACCACAAACTGGCTGCTGAGATCTCCTAAAACCATTATTTAAAGCCAAGTATTTGGCCCCGTTCCTTCTTCCTTAGCCTCAAATCTCCTGGACAGGCTGAGAGGGGTTCAGTGGTGGCCCTGGAGGCCCCAGGCGAGCTCTCCAGGAGAAGGAGGCAGAGAGAGCGGTGCCGTCCTCGGTGATTGTATGAGCAACAGAACATGCACAGCAGCGACTGCGTGTTCCCGCCTTGCCCCTCTGCGCCCTGACCCTGTTCAAAAATGAACAAGTCCTCAGTCCTGCTCCCCACCACAATGGGGATGCTTGTCCCAGCCCACCCCGCTCCCACCCTCTCCCTCACTACTACTGGGATATTATTCTGTGAAAGGCAAATTATTTGCCCCGTGGCAGCTGGACAAGGAGGAAGGCGCAGGTGGTGAAGCGTCCGGCTGCTCCCCAAACCACGCCCGATGTCCCCGGCCCGGCAGAGAGCGCGGGGTCCACGCTGCAGGCACGGCCCTGGTGGGGACCAAGCGATGGCAGGAGGGTTTGGGGTGCCAGTTGGCCAGATACAGGCCCTGATCCCCAAAACTGGGCCCCCGTGAGCTGTCCTCCCCCGGCCAGGGTTAACACCAGGGGTCCCGCTCGGCCCGGCCCCGGCAGAGGCTGTCGCTGCGCTGCCAGGCGCTGTCGATGAGGCTCTGGGCATCCTCGCATTTCTTCTTCACGGCAGTGTCCAGAATGGCCTTGTGCTGGAGATCGACCTGTAACACGGGCGTGGGGCATCAGGAGAGGAACAGACAACAGTCCCTTCTCCCTCTCGCTGTAAAACCACCCCAAATCCACATGGGAGAGTCGCCTGTGTCATGAATATGGTGACAGCAGGGCTGACCCAGGTTCCTCCCACTCCCCTCACTGGATGCTCATGGCTTGTCTTGCCAGGCTCTAAATTCCACATCCTGTGGTTGTATGGACCCAGAGGAGCTCCGTGGCTCTCCTGCCCTTTGTGGGAAAGCTGGGTTCACCCTACAGAGACTAATTCACCCCTTTGCCCTTCCTCATGCAATGAGGGTGTGAGGCAGCCCCACATGCTCACTTGGTAGATGTTCCTCCACGCAACGTTCAGTGCTGACAAGAACCTCTCCAGTTCCGTAGTGCAACTAAAATAGAGGACCCAGGGGGGCAGGAACTCCTTGCTGTCCTGAGCAAACTCCTGAACACCGAGAGAGAGGCCGGGTGTCAGCACCGGGTGCTCGCCCAGCCCCGGGCCAGCGGGCCCCAAAGCCCTGCACTCACCAGGATACAGTACTCCTTGCCGGCCTCAGTGGAGACAGCGGTGACGTCCGTCAGCTTCGCGGTGCCCAGCGAACGGAAGAAGCTGGTCTGACAGTCCTCGTGGCACGTGAAAGCCTTCTCGTCCGTCAGCACCAGGCAGCAGGGAACGCACGGCGTCGGGGCAACGCCCTGGGGGATCACCTGTGTGGGGTGGGGAAGGGGGGTAAAACCTGGCATGATGGAGCCCCATCTCCATAGGGTCCCCTGTGGGGAAACCCTCCTGGCTCAGGATAACGCTGCCTGCTCCGCCCTGCCAGACATTCCTGCTCCCTCTGGGCAAAGGAGGGGGTCAAAGCACCCATGTTCGGGGCCTGTCCCCAGCTCACCCCTTTGGAGACAGCCTGGCAGAAGTACTGCATCCAGTCTGCCATGTCCTCCTCGTTCTCGGCGCTCAGCTCCAGGGAGGGCCGGTCCGTCAGGATCACCTGGAAGGAGTGGGGCCGGTCGGTGGTGTTGGAGCGCCGGCATCCCCCGCACTGCTCGCCGCTGGGAGAGAGGGGGAGGATGGAGATGAGCGGGACGGAGCGGCAAGCATGAGCCTGAAAACAGCCTCCAACTGCCCTCCCTGGGCAGCACTTCACCCCTCTTCCCAACACCCATTTCCCATCCGTGACATCCCCTGGGATTGCTCCAAGGACCATCTCCAGGCTCTGCGCATTGTGGGAGAGCTGGAGTTGAGCACAGTGGGTCTCCCAGCATGGCTCCTGGAGGGATGTGTCACCCTTCAGAGGCCAAGGCCCTATCCAAGGAAGGAAGTGAACCCATTTCCAGTGGCATGCACTGGAGCCAAAGCAAATGGGCACCTGCCCCCAGGCAGGACCAGCTGGGATTCCTGGGGCATGGACCAGGTCATGATCCAGCCCAGAACCCCTCCCTGGACATCCCAAGTAGCTCGTGCTGCCCAGATCCCCATCGAGTCTGGGTGCTGTGTCCTACCAGCCACTTACCCCATGTTGATGGAGAGCAGAGGGGTGACGTCCGTGCGATCTGGGTACTGGTACAAGATCCCGTTGCTGCCGTTTGGGAAGATCAGAGGGGTAACTGCAGTCAGCTCAGCTCTGGTTCCCTGCCTTTGTTCCCACAGCCACCCCTGCCCTGCCCTCCACCCACGCAGCCCTGTGGGGTCACATTCCTGCTGCTGAGCACCCATATCCGGTGGCTTTAGCCACCAAACCGGTGGCTTGGCCCCTTTAGGTGCCAAGATGAGTCCTCTCCACCTCCCAAGCAGCTCCCAGGCAGCAAACTGCTCCCATCACCTTCTCCCAAGAACCCCATGTGACCCCAGCCCCGACCCACAGCCCTGGTGCCCACCTGAGCACCACGAAGCAGGGCTTCCACTGCTCCTTGCCCAGGTAGGAGGTCCCCGCCTTGTAGTGCAGGATGCCGTCCTTGGTGACGGCGTTCTCCGCAGAGGAGCAGCTGCTGCTGGCGGGTCCCAGCGCCTCCTCCATGGGGTCTTCCCAGTGAACGAGGCCGTAGAAACGCACAACCACGCTGCACGCCTGTGAGAACCAGGAGCAGTCAGGGGAGTCTCCTGCGAGCCTTCGTCACCCGCAGTGATGGTGGTGACACCCAAACTCACCTCACACTTGGACTCCTGCGCCACAAACTTGGCGAGTGCCAGTTTCTCCATGGTGGCATCCGTGAGGATACTGGGATACGGGGGCTCCCGGCACCCTTTGATCATGGCTGACTTCAAGGAGACCAGGAAGAACCTGAGAGGAAGGCAGAGATTTCTGACAAGGCTGGGCAAACAGCCCCTCATCTCCCTCACACACTCTGCTGCCCAAGGGGCTCCCCTTATCCGTGGGCCTCTGGGCTTCCAGACCAAGGAGTCACAAAATCAACCTACAGACCAAAGGTGATGGGAGGTTGCGAAGTCTGAACTCTAGAAAGCAGATGGGTGACACTGGGAGGTGGACACTCATCCCAGCGCAGATCCCAGTATGACCTGATGGTCACCTCCCTGAGCTGACAGCACAGACAGAGACCTGGGGACATGCCTTGGAACTCAAGAGCTCATCCCTACTCATCCTGAGTGACACAAGGGACACGTGGTCGGCACTGCCCAGAGCCCCAAGGCTCAGACTGAGGGATGGGGTGACTGTTTATCCATGCCTGAGCCATTTTCAGCTGTCTCCTGGGTTCAGCCAGTGGCATCAAACCAACCCCCAAACCCCCCACTGGTGGCAGGACTGTCATGAAGGGCTGTCTCCGGAGTCTCCCACATTCCCCAAGTCCAAGAATTCCAGAGTTCCATGCTCTGGTTCCCCACTCACTCGGTGAGAGCCACGTCAGCGGTGTCGAGCAGGAACTGCTTCCTCCGGTTGGTGCACACCAGGGTCACCGTCTGCTGATCCAGCCCCACCTGTGCCACACAGGAATGGTTAGGGAAGCCAGGCATGGGATGAGGGGCAACAGAGCAGGGATGACCAGGCTTCTGGCCCCAGGGAGAGGGTCAGTGGTCACTCCGCTGCCCGTGCAAAGATGTGAGCAAGGTGGGCACCCACAGAGGTGGCATTGGAAGGGGCATCACTTCAGCTCTCCCAATCTCAAAGGTTCACTGCCCACAACACTCCCCATGGACACAAACACCCCACTGTGATGCTCCTGGCACCTCCACCCCTTGGACAGGCGAGAGCTGATCCCCCACTCGCCTCCAGCTGCCCCTGACTGCCCGCCCTGGCCGGGCTCACCGAGATGTAATCCAGCTCATTGTAGGACACGGCCTCCTCCACCATGTACGGCTTCTCCGCTGCCCCTGGCACAGACACAGAGAGCCACGTGAAGGGGGGCACAGGACCCCCTTTGCAGCAGCAGCAATGGACCTGCAAACCGAGCCATGTCCCAGGCAGCACGGAGCCACGGGACTCGTGTCCCAGGGCTCTTCGGGGGACAAGTCAGCGTGAGCTCCCTACTGTGACCAGGGGACACAAGGGAACTGGCAGTGAAGGCAGTGAGCTATGGTGGCCTAATCCATGGACAAGCCACGGATGGAGCCTCCCTCCCTGCCGCTGAGCCCAGGGGCTGTCAGGCTGAGATACCTTTCCTGATCAGGTACACATAGCAATCCGTCAGCAGGACATAGATCAGCTGCAGGTTCCCTTCCATGTGCCCCGTGCTCATTCGGATCATCTGCATGGAAAGAAAAGAGCTCTCAGCCCTGGGCTGATGCAGGCACAGAGCCGGTCCTTCGATCGATGGAGATCCCTTACCCTGAACAACTGCTCCTCGTTCTCCCGAAAGACATGGATCATCAGCAGGAGGAGATGGTTGTTATCTACCCTGTGGAGAGGATGGACATGGATGTGAGGCTGGGTGAATCCAGAAAGGGCAGTCCCTTCCTTGTTGAACATGTCCATGATTTGGGCCCTTGTTAGCTCCCCAAGACCTTCTCTTCCTGACCCTTTGTGCCTCCTCTTCATCCTGGAGAAGGATGGGCTTTGCCCCCAAACCAAGGACAAAGGGGAAAGGCATCAACTTGAGCTCAAGACTGTTTGGAATATGCTCTCCCTGCTGAGCAAACCCATCCTCACCTGAACTCGGAGGGATGGGTCAGCTCCGAGGGGCTGCCCTGCCCTTCCTCCACCCCAGAGTCCTCAGCACTGCTTGGGGAAGGGCTGGGTTGCTCCTTCTTGGGCTCACAGAGAGCCTGGGGGTTGGTGGTTTCTGTCTGGCTTGTTTGAGGTTCATCACTCCCCCTTTCAGGCTCCTCTACTGCCCCAACTGCTTCTCCCTCTCTGCTTTCTTCTTCTTCAGGAGCCTCAGGGCTACCAGAAACATGTGGCGGTTGGCCAGGCCCTGGAGGGTCATGGTGGCCACCACCTGGTGCAGCAGCGTTTGGACTCTCGACGGTAAATCGGTAGAAGTCCATGGGGGCTGAAATCCCCTTGCTAAAGTCGCCAGAGGACGATCCATCTGGGGTCTCCCCTGGCGTGCCAGTCCGAAAGGGCTGCCCAGGGGGCTCCAGGGCGGCGTTCCAGCCCCCGGGGTCCAGCTGCCCATTGAGCCTGTCCATGACCTTGCTCAGGGGCTGCCCCACGCTCTCCATGGACGTGTCCTTCATCTCGGGGATGCGCAGGGCCAGCGGGCCGAGGGCAGTGCGCTCTCCGCCCTCCTCCGGCCCGCCCGGGGCGGCGGGGCCCTCGTCCCTCGGCGGCTCCTCCCTGTCACTGAGCCCGTTGATGCCACTGTCCCCGCTGGCCTCGGGCGCTGCGGGTGCCGGGCTGTTCACCGTCTCCTCAGGCTTCACCTTCTTCTTCTTCCCTGTCTTCTTCTTCTTGGCTAACCTGTGAGAGAGAAGAACATCACTCACTGTGCCTGTTTAGACTCCGAAACACGCAGGGGGGGTCTGACCCTTTCCCAACAACATTCCTTTGCAACTCTCCCTACTGCAGAGAAATCCTTCTCTCGAGAACACTGCTCAATGTGCAGCCATGTAGGGCCCCCATCTCTGTGCCAGTTTTCATGAGACACAAGGTATGGACACTTTTTCCTATCTATCCCAAAAAGAGGCATCACTGCTGACACGGCACCTTGAGCTTCCTTTCAGCTGTAAAGGGATCACAAACGGTTGTGGAGCTAAAGTGATGTGGGAGAAATCCCTGGTTGAGATCAAGAAGCTGGGAAGGGAGGAGGTCTCTAGAGGTGGGAATGCCGTGTCCCCGCCTGCCAGAAGAGGGAGATGCAGGCTGGAGCACACCAGGATGTGCTGCGGAAGTGTTCTGGCACCCACAGCACCCAAACTGCTGCCAGGTCACCCTTGTTTGGGAAGCGAGCCCAGTGCTCCCCTTCCCCGTGTCTGCCATGTGGGATGATGCGTAAAACCCAGCTCCTCTGCTCCTTCCCTGGGAAAACTGGGCACAAGAACAAAGCACAGCCCTGCTGGGCAGGTTTGGGGTGTCCCCATCACTGGGTGTGAGCAGACAGAGCCTTGAGCTCTTTGTCTGGATTGAGGGCTCCGAGGGATCCCTGGGGATCTCCTCTGCAGGAGTCAAATGCCCAAACACCAGTCAGGAGCACTGTGGAGGCATCTCCTGTGACAGGTTTGGCCACAGCTCATTGAAAAACAGGAGGAGGGACGTGATGGGAGAGAAGATCCAAGCCCCAGAGCTGCTGCAAAGCTGCCACCAGCTGGAGAGAGCTCCAAATACAAGCTCATGGATTGCTCTGAGCCCTCTGACACACACTGGCAGGGGAAGGGGGTGATGTGGAGCCAGCACAAGGGACCCAGCCCAGCCCCGCGGGGCTGAATAAAGGCTGCAGCACAGACACCGTCCTCACTGGGATCGAAGAGGTCAACATCCTCATCATCTCATCCTCACCCTCAACATCTGCCACCCCTTTCCAGGCCAGCAGCTCCGTCCCTACCTGATGACCTCCAGCTCTGTGCAGCTCTCGGACTGGTCCGTTCCTTCGGGGGTGGCCTCTGCCTTGTCCCGGGAGGCCGCGTGCACCGGCGTGGTGTCGGCGGAGGACGGCGCCTCGGCCCTGTCCTCGTTGAAGGGGTTGTGGCGCTGCGTGGGGCTCCTCACCGCGGCCCTGCTGCCGTTGGCCTCCGAGGCGGTGGAGCGCGGGCAGCTGAGCGTGTCTGTCAGGTCTCCGTCTGCAGGGACAGGGCAGGAAGAGCGGATCGGCGCCAGCCCGGGCTCCCGGATGGAGCCAGATCAAGCCAAGCTGAGCGCTGGGGGCTCGGGGCACTGTGTGGGCACCGCGCTGCTGGCACTGCCAGCAGCTCCTGGCGAGGAGGGACGGGGAGGCCAGGGGAGGCCAGCGTGAGACCCAGCACCCCCCCTGCAGCTCAGAGAATGCCTGAACACAACAGCTCGGTCACCCAGGAGCCGGCAGCCGGGCTGAGGAGCAGAGGCAGTGTCTGTGGGAAGAGTTTGAGGGGTCTTGGGGCCATTGCTCCTGAGCAAGATGACAGCGAGCAATGAGGCTGCTGCTCCTCCCCTGCCACAGGGCCATGGGAAGGTGCTTGCTCCTGGAAGGTGGAAGGGCAGACACGGAGCCAGCCCATGGAGCAGCGATCCTGACGGAGCTGGCTGCTCTCCTCTGCTCACACGGGACACACGTGGGGGCTGGGGTGTGCTGGAGGGGGGACACAGCATTCCTGGGGGTCCGAGGACAGCAGGCGGCACAGACAGGGCGGAGCACGAACAGCTGGGCCCGTGTTAGTCTTCAGAGGGAAAAAGAGCAATGGAGAAGGGCTGCAGGAGTCATGCTCGGACTATTATTATCCATTATCTATTAAAAATCATGGTTAAAGCAAGGTTATCCATGCCCATCTCTTCTCCAGCACCATTCCTGGTCTAGTGGAAGGTGTTCCTGCCCATGACAAGGGATTGGAATGAGATGATCTTTAAGGGCCCTTCCAACCCAAACCATTCCATGGTTCTATGATTCCTTTCCACAGCCAGCTAAAAAGACCCTTGGGAAGAGAACCACAGCCCTGGCAGACTGATTTGGGCTGTAGGATTTGAGGTGGAAAACGAAACCTCTTGTAGAACTCTAATCCAGGCAGTTTGTGCTGGATGATTCCAAAATGCCACTTTGTTCCCACTGAAAAACCTGCCCTGGAGTAGGGAGGGTGTGAGCTCTACCAGGTCAGTCAGGTTTTAATACCTGCATTAAAGGGAAATTCATGGAATTGCTTAGGTTGGAAAGATCCTCCAAGATAATTGAGTCCAACCATAAATAAAACAAAACATTTAAAAGCTGTTTCAGCCCTGGGCTCCCAGGCTGCACCACCAAACCCATGTCACTGCTTTGGCCTAAATCCTGCTGGTCCTGGTGAGACAAAACAATCTTTGTCCAAACTACAGAATTTCATCCCAAAGTGCATTTGCTGAAAATGGGGAACAGCACAACTTTCTTAATCTCTGCTCTGTCCCCACAGAGAGGAATCCATCTGTGAGCTGACCTGGCAGGGGGTTCTGACGACAATTTTCCTGTGGGTGAGGAAACTCAGCCTGGAGCAGTGCTGGATCTCACCGGCACCACCCGGCCCATGGGAGCTGTGAGTGCCTCAAATTCAGAGGAATCTGCCCCCAGCACCCCTCAGCTTCTCCCAGTCCCCACCCAACACCCACACTGGAGCTGCTGGCTGCACCTTGAGTTTGGAAATGTGGTTTGTACCCTCCAGGTACAGGGTAAACCACCTCTGTGACATCCCTGTGTGTGGGGTAAGAAAGTAGGTAAGAGGGAGAGCGTTAGAGCCCAAGAGCAATCCACATGGAATTCAGGCAGATTTGCCCAAATATTCCCCAAATATTCAGGTGGTACCACCAGGCTCCATCCAGCTTTGAGCTGTAAAGGATGGAGTGTGGGAGTGTTTCCTCTAGGGGTGAAGCAGAGAGGGTCCTGCTCCAGTGGCATGGAGAGAATATCCACAGGGGCTGCATGTGGAGGAAGAACAAATCCCTTTAAGGTGGGCACGTGCTCTTAGCCAAAAAGGCCACAGGTAGCTGGTAAATGGGTTTAAAAAGTGGTAAAACCAATAAACATAACAAATGTAGTGACCCAAACTGAGCATGGCCACGTGCTGGATGTTGTGGCTTCCCTGGAGAAGCTTTGACTCAGGACAGGATGATCCAGGGAAAACAAAACCTCCCAAATTAATCCCTGAAAAATGCCCAAAATTAAGGCAGCACAATTAGTTCAGCTGTTTTCCAGGGCTTTCAGGAAACCAGTGATGGTGGATCAGGTTTTCAATCAGCACCCTGCGTGCTTTACCCCAAAGAGGAAATCTGTGGCATGAGGGCAGCTGGCACATCCCACATTTTGGGCTTGTGCGGAATTCCACCAGGACAGGGCAGTTGGTTGTTAAAGAAACAAACATGGGAACATGCAGCAAGCTCAGGAGGCAGCAATGCAGAGAGAGAACCAAAATGCTGTAAGAGATGAGTGTGTCCCACCTTCCCAGTCTCTGCTGGGCATGGTCTGCATTGCTGGAAAGACATCTCCAAAATCATAATCTACAAAAATGAGGGATAAAACTCAGGATTAGAAATACAAGTAGTGGGGAGGGAAGTGGGGAGAGTGTGAAGGGGATTTGGGGAGGGAGATGGGAATGGGGAGAAACAAAACAATCATCCACTGGTATCTGAAACACATGAGAAAATAGGGAATGTGGATGTGAATGGAAACCAGCTGCACCAATGGTTGTTCCTTCTGGAACAACCAGTGTTATGGGAGCTACAAAGGGACCAGGGAAGGGTGAGGACCCCATTATTCAAGCTGCTGGGAAGCTAAACCAGATGAACAGTGTCACCTAAGGCCTGATCCTCTCTGGGAAACAATTCAATCTCTCTGTGCCTCAGTTTCCCCAGTTCACACTTACCTCCCATAGATACTGTGATGTCTGACTCATGAATGTTTGCAAAGCCAGGGATCTGCTTAAAGGGAAAAACTTTCCTCTGATCCTACAATCCCCAGTTCCACCTACACTCTCTCAGGGTAGAGACATGCTCCCATTGAAATGATGAGCAGGGTAATAGTTACAGGGAAAAGTTAAATTCCTCCACACCAGAGGAGCAGCAGCAATTCCTGCCCTCCTGGATCCTGGTCCAGCATTCCTACATCAGCACCAAACCTCTCTGCATGGGGAAACTGAGACACAGAGCACAGCCATTGCCTGGACACATGGAATAGGCTGAGATGATGCCAAACGCAAAATCCATCTCCATAATCTCCTGGATCTCTACTCCAAATCCCTCTTGTCTCCAGCACTGAGCAGCCATCCACCAGCCAGGCTGGAGAATGCAGCTGAACCCAAGGGACACCCAGTGATAGGGACAGGCAGGAGATGTCTGGCACCAGGACATGCTCTGCAGAGGGAGGAGGAATACAAACCCAGGGATGCAGCAAAACAGCTGCTTATGCCAACCCTCTGGGGACAGAGAACCTTCTTTCTTTGATTTTTATTTCTAGGCTGCTTGTGCTGTCTCCAGCTTCCCTGGGACGCTGGAGATGTGGCATGAGCAAGTCCCTGAAATCAAACCCTTTCCTCAGTGCAGATGTGGGTGAGCCAAAACCAGTGCTGTGCTTCCAAGTCCTTTGTTAAAACAACTCTAATGCCCACCCCACGCTGTTCCTTCTCAGCATCTCTAATACCTGAGGTTCTGTCTTGCACATCAAAGGCAACTGGTGACCCTTGTCTTGAGGGAACCTGTCTATGTGTGGGCTCAGTGCCAAATTCCTGCATCCACCTAACAGTTCATTCCGTTCCAGTTCTATTCCGGAATCCCCTTTGCTCAAACTGACATAAAACCCAGGATTTTGGACTAGGAACAGCATCAGCAGAGCTGCTGCTTCATGTGAACATGGTGGGTGCAGGACAGGAGCTCCCTGCTCTGGCTGCAGCGGGTTCATGGGGCACAAGGTACGTGTCTGCCCAGCTCATCAGGAACAACATCCTCTGAAGGGATGAGGGGGTGAGTAGGACAATTTATCAGGCTGCTCAAGATGTATAAACAGGAAAAACCAGCACCTCTGAGACCATTGTCTTTCTCCCAGACTGCAGACACAGAGAAGACTCTGGAAACTACTCCCCACCAGGTCCAGCACATGTGGGTCTCTGGACTGTGAAACAAGCACTTAAAAACCTCCTCTGCAGCCCTGCATCCCTGCTGACCTGGAAGCCACATTCAGATACAGGCACAGCCTTCACTCCGTGGGGAGATTCCTCCAGTTCTTGCTAAAACCCCCAGGACAGGAATGTCTCCTGGGGTGACTGCAGAGAAAGTCCTTCTCTCCCAGTCCGAGGCATAGAATCATCACAGAATGGTTTGGGTTGGAAGGGACCTTAAATTCACCTAACTCCACCCCCTGCCACGGGCAGGGACACCTTCTGCTATCCCAGGGTGCTCCAAGCCCCGTCCAACCTGGCCTTGGACACTTCCAGGGATGGGGCAGCCACAGCTCCTCTGGGCACCCTGGGTCAGGACCTCCCCACTCTCACAGGGAGGAATTTCTTCCCAATATCCCATCTAAATTTCCCATCTTTAATTTAAAATTCTTTTAGTTTAAACCCATTCCCCTTTTTCCTGTCTCCCAAGGATGTAAGACAGGAGACACTCCTGCTGGGTTTCCTGCTTTGGTCTCTTCCAGGCTAAAATTTGCTGCCTTATCTGAAGGGGGTGTGGGAACAACACAGCCCTGCCCACACCATCCCCAAAACCCACTGACCCTCACTGGATGGAGCAATGGCACTGTCGTCCCATTCCAGGTTGGTGGAGGTGACAGAGTTGAAGGAGTTGAGGGAGAGGCTGTCGGAGCCGTGCACGGAGCTGGGCAGGCGCTCCTCGAAGTCCAGCAGGTACTGAGGCTTGTAGTAATCCGGCATGTACGGGGCCAGATCCAGGTACGGAGCATCCTGCGGGGCAGGGAACGTGGCCAGAGTCAGGCTCCAGTCACTGTTACTGGCACAGCTGCGGGGAAGTGCCACCCCACCAAAACAGTGGGACTGGCCCTTGAACGTCCCCTCTCAGTGTCCATTTCAGAGGAAACCCAGCGGTTTCACTGAGGGTTGTCCAGTGGATTTGTGTTTCCTGGAGGGACACCAGGGTTTCGTACCACACTTGCAGAACTCAACTCCTTTATACCCACCAATCTGCCCTGCAGCTGCCTTGTTCCTCCTCCAATCAGTGAAGAACTGAGCAACAGGAATAAATCCCATTGTTGGATCCCCAAAGACCTAAAAGTCTTTCCAAAAAGCATCAGCGTCACGTTTTCAGCTAAAGGTCAACAGGAAGGTCCACCCTGGACCAAGTGCTGGAACCTGTCCCACCCTGGATTCTCCCTGCTCCACATTCCTGCTCTCCCAGAGCAAGGAGAACAGATCCAACACTCACCAGGTCCAAGTCAAAGCGGATGAACTCCAGTCCGGACACCAGCGTTAAGAACAAGGTCAGATGATCATGACTGCAGACCAGGGCGTTCCTGCCACAGGGAGGAACAAAAGAGCTTTACAGATGTGGGAAAGAGGAGGAGCAGCTACAAGGGCCCTTCTGTTTCTTTGGAGGAGTCTCCAAGCTGCCATAGATTGGCCCCAGTGCTGGCAGCCCACTCCTTGCCTCTGTGGGCAGCCACTATGTGCTGTCCCCAAACTGAGCTACAGCCACATTTCCAGTTGTCCAGCAGAGCTGGGTGCCTGGAGAGGGGCTCAGCAGCTCCTTGGAAACCATGGAAAAATATAAAGGGGACTACAGAGTAAAAGCAGGAACTAGGAGAAATGCTTGCAGGGCCTCACAGAGATAGGAGGACAGTGTGTCCACATCTGGGATCTTTAAATTAACCAGGTAAATCCCACAAGGAAAAAATTCAAACCCTGATCAACTGCTTGTTCTCCACTGGCAAATTCAGGCTGGCTTCTGACAAGGAGGGATGTCAAACAGTGCCCAAAGAAGAAGGAGACAGGATACTCACTTGACATAGTACTTGTGCAGCAGGCTGAGGTTCTCCTGGAACAGCCTCAAGTAGCTCTCCAAGGAATTTTCATTGAGGGCAAGATACAGCCAGGCCCGGCCTGGAAACAGAGCAGCAGAGAGATTTATCTGGAAACACCTGAGAAGTGAAACAAGCCTAGAAATAATCATGAATTAGTTAAAACCCCTCAGATCATTCATTCGTGTCATTTGAAGGGAGCAACTGTGGGAGAAATCTGGGGGGGTGAACACCAGTGAGAGATTCATGATTTGGAGTAAAATTGGTGAGGGACAGGTGAAGAAGTAGCCACACAACTCTGTCTCTCCAGCAAGATGGGAGCCCTGCCAGAAATTACGGGAGAGGCGGAGGGAGAATTGCTGTGAATCAGCCCAGGTGAGATTTGACACAAATTCTGGTGCAGAGAGAGGTGACAGTGGAGTCTGTGCTCAGCTCTGCTCTCACCAGTACAGGCCCAGGACATGACGGGTGTTTGGATAATCAGGCACAGAGGATCTGGGCACCATCCTGCAACAAAAGTGACCTCGATGGTCCCAAACATCTGCTATGGACAACTCAGAGCAGGGAAAATGCAGAATCATGCACATGACTGCTACAGCAAGATGTGGGGCAAGAGGGGATGCTCCCATCTGCCAGNTGGGCACCATCCTGCAACAAAAGTGACCTCGATGGTCCCAAACATCTGCTATGGACAACTCAGAGCAGGGAAAATGCAGAATCATGCACATGACTGCTACAGCAAGATGTGGGGCGAGAGGGGATGCTCCCATCTGCCAGGAACCCTTCCCGAGGGCATGGCCCCACAAAGCTCCCATCTGCCAGGAACCCTTCCCGAGGGCATGGCCCCACAAAGCTCCCATCTGCCAGGAACCCTTCCCGAGGGCATGGCCCCACAAAGCTCCCATCTGCCAGGAACCCTTCTTGAGGCCACAGCCCTGCAGGATTCCCATCCTTCCCACGTGCTACCCTCTGCCAGGAACTCTTCCTGAGGGCATGGCCCCCCAGGACTCCCATCTGTCTGGAACCATTCCTGAGGGCACAGCCCCTTGGGTTTCAGGGCAGCAGAAGCCGGGCCACACCTCAGCTCCTGACCCCGAGGCATGGTGACATTATTTCTAGAGACCTCACGTGGTCACAGCAGGACTCCCACCTCCTCGGCACAGGCTGCCCAGGGAAGTGGTGGAATCGCCATCCCTGGAAATGTTCAAACTATGTGTGGATGTGGTACTTGGGGACGTGGTTTAGTGGTGGACATGGCAGTGCTGGGTTAATGGTAGGACTTGATCTTAGAGGTCCTTTCCAACTTTAATGCGATTCCTTTGCCTGCAGCCTGGATTCCAATGGCTCCCTCAATCCACCAGCAGCCCCAACTCCTCAGCACAACCTGGGCCTCCCCAGGTGTCCCCAAACCCAGAGCTGGGGACACTGTGAATACTCACTGCGTCCCAGGTTGGTGGCCACGTGCTGCAGCACTTCAATCTGTTTGATGGCTTCCCGGCGCGTGAAGTGAACGACCAGCACCCAGTACCCTGAGGAAAGATCCTGCAGTCTGGAGGAAGAAAAATCCCAGAGGAAAATTAAGCAAAAGCTTCATTATCCCCACCCTAATCCCTGCCTAGATGCTTTCCCCATGCTGAGGCTCCACACCAGGCTTTTTCCTTGGGGAAAAGCAGCATCCCAGAGGTGGGCTCCAGGCTCACCCATACAGCAGAGCGTGGTCCAGGTGCTCACAGAGCCGCTGCAGGACCTTGTCATGGTTTCTGATGGCCGGTGTCTCATCTTCACAGGCAGCAAAGTAGCTCTGCAGCTGCAAAAAGAAGAGATGGGATGGCTGGAATGCCCTTCTCCAGCCCACGAGGAGCAGGCGGAGCTGCCAAAACACTCATATCCGGCATTAAACAGTTTTTTGTGATCTCTCAGCTTGCTAAACCCTGATGCAGGTTTTACTTACAGGGTGTAGCCGTTGGTTTTGAGAGGACCCTAAAGGCAGTAGCTCCAGGGAGAACCTTGCCCAGTGTCCCCACGTCTCACAGCCCAGCAGTGCTGTGGTGGCTGCACAACCAACTTCCCCGTCGGTGTGCAGCCTCTTCCCTCCCAGCCAACACTACAGCAGGGTCTGGTGCTTCCTCTGCAGCCACCACAAAGTGGTGCAGAGCAGAAATAAACCCCAGCTCTGCTCTGTTTCTGGCTCTGACATGGATGAGGCCTCTCCTCGGTTTTGCTAGAAATCCCCTTGCACCCAAATCCTATATCCCTTCCCAGCTGACCCACCGGCCTCTTCCTGCCCCCGGAGCTTATGGATCTATTTAGGTCCTGTCTCACACATCCTCGGCATCCAGGCAGAGAGATTACTCTCCCGGGATGTAATCTCAGCTGGATAGGCCATGGCTGCTTGCTGGCAACAAGCAGGAACAGCTTAGCTGAGCCACAACAATATTATAGACAACATATATGTCATTTTAGTGACCTGACACATCTTTGCCAAACCTCACTAGATGTTAGATGTGTAAAACCCAAAAACTTGACATTATTGTGCTTGTCAAGTCTGACCTGTCCCCCAAAACAGGCTTCTCCTCCAGAATTATTACTAGAGAAGCTTCTTTAAAAAATCATCCAGTCTTGATGTGAAGTTATCCAGGGGTCAGAGAACACCTCACAGCCCCTGGGAGCTGATCCCAACAACACTCTTAAGAATATGAACATCAAGCTCCAACACCCTCCTGGCCTGAAGACCTTGAATCCCTCTGGAGCTCTCAGGTAAGAGGGGAGAGCCAGGCATGTTCCTGCATGGAGCTGGTCCCAGCCCTTACGTGGGAACAAACTGCTGAGCCTGGAGAATCAGAGCCAGAGTTCCCTTGTCCGATGGCACAGCCCTCTCTGCCTGTCCCTGTCCCGTCTGTTCTGCAGGTGAATCCCCTGGGGAAGCAGATACACAACAAGGTGCTGTTTGCAGAGGCACCTGTGGGTGCTCCGGAGATCCACAGGGGTTTTCACAACTCCCAGGTGAGACCTGGAGCATTTCAGCTCAGCAGCTCCTATCCATTTTTGGGAGGAAGCTGTTCCAGAGGATTCCCACTATTCATAGGCAGCCCAGACTGAAGCAGAGAGGAAAATGCCCTAAAATCCCACGCTTTAAGAAAAATTTCAGGAGGTACTTGCAGCCAGTGTTTGAAGCTGCAGCAAGGACACCAGAGGAAGATACAAAACCATAATTTAGAGCCATATCCCTCAGGTGATGGATAGATGGAGTCATGGGGATGACCCAAGAGCTGGAGCTCACTAAAATATCCCATTTTTGGGAAAATTGAGGCAGAAGCAAAGATCTCACAGGACATGAGCCAGCATTTGAAGGCAGAAATTCCCAGCTTCTCCCAACCAAGCTGTGGGCTCTGCAAGGAGCTGGGGTGCCCTTGGAGGAGATTCTGGGTGTTTCTGCAGGCTCTGCGCTGGATTTGGGAAATGCAGCTGTGGGGGAGAGCTGGGGGGAACAAGAATAACTCAGGCATTTTGTTAGCTCAACACTGAAAAAAAGGAGACACAGCTTGGGGAGGTCATTGTGGAGGGAACTTGGAGCCTGTCCGGAGGAATTCCTCGTGACAGAGACACTCCAAGCCTGGGCAGCAAAAGAGATGAGGAAATAGAAACATTTCCTCTTTTTGCTTTCCTCCTTTCCCCCAAAATAACTCAGAACTTTGTCATGCTCCTTCCTGCAGCCATTGCATAGCTCTCATCCCTCTCCATGGACTGACCTGCTCCCATCATCTGAGGGTGCAAACTATTAGCAAATGGTGGTTGTCTCCATCTAAAAAATGGATTTCTCTTCCCTAAAAAAGCCCAGCCTTCCCCCAGGAAGGGGTTTAGGTTTTGAAGGGCTTGTTCTATAGTACACCAAGGGTTGGTGTCGCTTTTAGCTGCTCTGCAAGGAGCACTAAGCCTCCTGCGCTGCACAAACCAGCTTCCCCTGCATCCCCCTTCCTGGGGAGGCTGCTGGAAAACCCAGCCCCACAGCTTTTCCAGAGCAACCCATCCCAAAAGGCTCAACCCCGTCCCTGTGGCATATCAGGAGCCAGAGGATGAGCTGGTGTGACTGTGCTTTGCTCAGTCATGGGGTCACAGCAGCCCAGCAAGCAGGAAACATGCGCTCAGCAGTTTGGGATTGGGATTCTGGCACTCCGAGCCACGGCCTTTTAGGAGCTGTGGATCACAGGGAAGCTCACAAGGGCTCGCTCCCACTGAGATATGCCACCACGGCCCCACGCAGCGCTGCACCCAGGGATGGTGCCATTTCCAGCATCGCTCCAAAACAAACACAGCCAAAGGCTTCCAGGGCCCAGCCAAGGGCATGCATGGCTCACTGGAGCACAATTCCCAAAAGGGATCAGCCAGGTGAATCCCTGCCCAGCCACCACATGTCCAGGGAGGAAACAAGACACAGCAAGCCTTGGGATCTCCTGGGTGGAGTCATCCCTCCAGCCAGGGTGGGGAAAGACTTGCAAAAGCTGATGGGGAGGCGTTTCTGGCTTGCGAAGAAGGGTGAAGACACACAGAGGAAAGTTAGGATGAAACAGCTTTCCCAGGTGGGGAACAAAGTCCAGCTGCACCATTTTTCAAAGATCCAATGCCTAGCTGAAAATTTGTAGGAGTACAACCACGAGCATCATGGGGGATGATCCCAGCACCCGCCCCTGAGTGTGGTGATGGCAGGAGTGATGTGGCACTGCCCTGAAAAATGGCATTTAATAGAGTGTTTATATGGAGTCTCCTGTAAATCGTTATAAAACACACATGGATAATTGAACCAGCCTCTCCCTCAGCAGTCAGACCTGTCTGGGAGGTGGTGACCAAACTTCATGAGGCATCCACAAAGAGTTCCGTGTCACAGCTGGCCAGTGAGCCGGGCTGGAGCCGGGCAGATTAGGAAGGAGGCGAATAATTGGGTTAAAAACATCATCCCTGCGTTTTCAGGAGAGATGCTCTTCCCCTCACCTCCTCTGCGCCCCAAATCCAGAAGGAAGGGCTGAAGGCTGGCTCGGATGGAGGACTCATGAGGGGCACGGCAATGCCTGGAGCCCTTACCGGGGCTATTTATAGACATTCCTGTGGCCAAAATAAGCACTGCTGGCATGCAGAAGGCATCCCCACCATCCATCCACCAGGAACACTCCGCAGCCCCGACCAGGTCCGAGCACCAGCGCTCGTGGGACAGAACCTGCTCCAGGAGAGGGCCACAACAGCCTGACCACGGGCTGAACACAACTGGGAGAGCCTGGAGCAGGAGGGTGTTTGTCCAACATGAGCAGAGACCTGCCTGGCACTGGGGAACATTCGCCACTGAGGAGGAGGAGGAGAAGGATTTAATTGCTGTTTATCAACCACAAGTTCGTTTTTTTGGCAGTGACACACCCCGCCCCACGCTGGCACGCACGAGAGAGGCTATTCCTTGCACAATTTCATAACCTATTAAATGCAGTGGTTCTCAATGAGTGTGAAGCTTTCCAGGCTGATCTGCAGACCTCCTGTGTTGCAAGGGAAGCCAACAAATAATCAGGGAGGTGTTCTGGAAAGCCCATTCCCAAATCTAATCATTCTTGTGGTGGCTCCTTTGAAATCTCTCCAGTAATTCTAAAAACATATTGGAATATTAAAGTAGTCTCCTGACCTGTTCAGGGCTGGCCACAACCCAACTGAGTCCACACCTCCCCTCTGTAAATCTGCCCTGCAGATGCTTCACCAGCAGCTTTCCAACATCAATTCCATTTCACTTGTTCTGCTTGGTATTCCCCTGGCAGGACAAACACCGCAAAAGAACAACAAACACTCCTTGCATTCCTCAGCTCCTGGGATGGGAGAGGGGAAAGGTGCTGCAAAACCCTCATTCCCACCCACAGCACATGGACTGAGATGAAGGGTTTTCCCCAGCTGGAAGATCTGAGCACCCTCAGGAGCGATCCTGGAGCTCCAGGGAGAACAAAAAGGGGCGACTGACCATGTCGCAAGTGATGACAGCTCAGTGCCAAGGGAAGACACAGCGGGAAGGGCCAGGACAGACACCTCAGAACTGTCACTTTCACACCTGCTCAGGGGGTACAGACATTCAGTGGCAAATGGATAAAGAGGAGGCTGAACCCCTGTGCCTGGAAAACTCCTAGTTTTCCATACCATCCATGAAAGCAGGCTGAATTTCATGGCAAGGGCGCTAGTCTCTCTCTTACACTCGTATGACACAAAGCCCTAAAACTCCAGCTTTAGCAGGACATTTTGGAGGTCACACACAGGATCTGACTCAACATTCCTTACAACAAACTTCCAAACCAGCACTGGCCTCGGTGCCCAGCTTCCCACTTTGTGCACCTCTCCTGGATCTTTGGGCTTTTTCCAGAAAAAACACATGAGGCACACTCAGAGCCTCAGCACCTGGAAGGCACCATGAGTGCCACTGGAGCAGCATGGAGATGTGGAGAGACAGGAGCCTGACACAGGTGAAGCTGAAACCCACAGCAAAGTTGCTTCTTGCTGGAAACACTGAGCTTTGAAGCATTCCCAATCCAATGCCAGCAAGGTTGTCACCTCCTGGGACACACACGCTCCTCAGCTCACACCTCCCAAGGCTTTTCGGGGCTTTCCTTCACTATTTCTTAGCAGCAAAGCTTGAAGCAGGCTGGACCCATGTGTGGCTCAAACAAGGACAGGATTTTTTCCAGTGGGAATGCTTAAGGAGCATCCTGTTCCTCTGTCAGAGCGAGCAGAGCAGGGGCCAAGCACAGAATTGGCTGCAGCGGAACAGGATCCCTGAGCTAACCAAAGGCAGATGGGAAGGTCACATGCTCAGCATAACAGAAAAAAGAGATTTTTTGAGGAAAAAAACCCAAGTCCAAAGACAAACACACCAGAAGCAAGCAAGGTGCTGCACCCCAGGGAGCTGCTGCTCCCTCACACGCTGGGTATCACGGCCCTGAGTCCCTCCCCACCGAGCATGGCCTCCGGCCCGCGGTTAATTCAGTTACACCTCTCGGACCAGTTCACCAGAAGTGGAGAAAGCTGAAATCACTCAACAGCCACCGAAATTGTGCAATCAGAGGCAGAGAGTCTCGGAGGCTTTGCTTTAGCTCCTTGGGAAAACCACGGCAAAAATTCACCCTCCTAAACCAACTGCTCTCCCAGTGAAACACTTTGTGTTAGAGGGAGGAGAGCAAATGGGTTTTTTTAACTCCCACAATGTTATCACAGCCTTGTCCACTCTCAGCTCTAGAGCTGATTTTGGGTGTTATAGAGGACAAACATCAGTTTAGGTACCTGCAGAACCCAATCCCCTTGAAACTGTGGATGATGAACCCTGGATCATCACCAGACCTGTAGTGGTGTGTCTGACTATCAGAGTGGCTCCTGGACGGCCAGGCCGGGAAGTTTCCTGATCACTGGGATGTGGCAAGAGGAATTTCTAAAGAGATAAACCTTGAAATACTCAAGCAACCCAAGCAATACACAGCTGTGATGAGAGCAGAACCACAGCACCACACAGACAAAGCCCCTGGAGGCCCTCCAAAACACATCTGTGGACTTGTTAAAAGCACCTGAGTGACCCTTGTGTGCTGCCTTCATGAACAACTCGTGAGCTCCGTGAGATTGCTGCTACCTTCACCCACAGGCTTCTGGCAGGTGGCAAACCTGGTACACGTGGCAAAGGAACATGCAGGACTATCCTCTTAATGTGGTCCCTGCAGCAGCAACAGATGTGGCCTGGAGAGGTGTGAGTGAGCGAGAGGAAAGACCCTGGCAGAGATAAAACCCCTGTGGTCTTTGAGCCAGCAAGGTGCCCCTCAACAGGGAGCAGAAGGCAAGAGACTGTTTGGCTGTTTTCACAACTCCAGAGCTGCTGCCTCCGTATCACAGCAGTTGGGCTAAATAAATCCAGCCAAGCAGAGATGAGCACATTCCCTAAGTTATCTGAGTAGGGATGCTCCACTCCAGAGCTCCCTGCTCCTCTCCAGGGCACGGGGGCACTAAGCTGTGCCCAAACCCACCCTCCCTCGCCGTGCAGGAGAAGCAGAGGTGTCACAAGGCAGAGCTCAGCAGCACAGGAGACTGCAAACGCATTTCAAAGGTACAGGTCTAAAAATCCAACCCAGAGACAGGCAGCAGAGGTTCAGCATTAACTTGCTGTGAGGGCAGTGGAAACCTTCCCAAAGTCATGCAGAAACGGAGCAGAGCCAGAGCTTTTGGCAAGAACTCCTGCAACGTCAGCAAAAACCACTGCTCCACCTGATTGACATGCACCAAGGATCAGCTGCTCTAGAGTTCATGGCAATGTGTGTCCTTCAAAGCCAGCAGAATGGCCTGAAAACCAGAGAGGAGTCCCAAAATCTGGGATTCTGACCACTCTTCTGATTTTACATTCAGCTCCTGGAACTGTCAATAATAACACTGGTAAAGGACTTAGCATTTTCACCACCTAATCCCAGGCAGGAGAGCACTAAACCCCTCCTGAACCCAGGGAATGTCCAGGGAAACCCAAGACAACACAAACCACCAGCTTCATGGACCAGAGAATCTGTGACAGTTCCTGGCTACCAAGAGGTGCTTGGCCAAGGATGGATTTGAAGTTGTTGGCATTTCTGGTGTGTTTAGAATCCACCTGGGCAGCACCAGGACACTGCTCTCATCCCACTGGCACCACATACAGCAGCATCTCCTAGAAGGAAACAAGCACTTGAGTGAGCAAGCGCCTGCACACTGAGCCATAATGTGCCCATCTCCGGCCTTCTGCCCCAATAAAGCCCTAAATCTTTGCAAAAAGCAAAGGTTAGGCATCAATTTGTGCAGTAATTTGAGCTGGAGCACAGCCGTGTTAGCAGAAGGGGAACTGAGTGGGAAAAGGGAAAAGAAACAGTCACAGGACAGAAGAAACACTGTCCATGTGTGCAGAAAGCATCACCCTGTGAATTAATTTACAGCTCCCAAGGAGGACACAGAGGACAAGCTGTAGATGGGAAACCAAAACCACGCTCCCAATTCCCTTGGAACTGAAGCAGGGACCCAAGCTCCCCAGTGCTGAGCTTTCCCAGCCTCTCCTGCAGCCACCAAGAGCAGAAACCTCTTGACATATCTCTGGCTGGAGAAGCCTATTTTGTCTAAGCTAGGTGTTTTGCCTCACTTTTTGCAGCAGAGGCCTGACTTTACACCTCTGACATCACACCTCCAAAATCCATGGCAGAGCTACCACTGATCTCCCACTGGTACCTGGGAACCACACAGGTTGGAATTACCCTCTCCAAGCACATTTGCCACTTTTCCATCTGTGCTCCATCCCTCATGTCTTTCTAGCAAAATAAGAGAAACGGTCCTGTTCACTGAGGTTTGAGGGATTTGCTTGGAATCTAAAGATTTTTTTGCTGTGGATTTGTACAGAATTCACCCACTGCTTGTGCTCAAATCCCCTAAAATCCAGCAGCACTGGTAAAAACTGAAATTCCAGCCAGGTACAGTCACAGCCCTGAGTGTCAAACACTGCCCAGGGCAGTGCCCAGGGCTGCTGCTCCTCGCCTTCCTCATCCGAGGCTGCCAAGCACAGGGTGCTTTTCCCTGGGCAACTCCATGAAAATAGGGCTTTTTTTCTCTTCTTTGGGTCTGCAGCTGCGAAAAGAAAACCCACACTGTCATTGCAGACACATCCAAACCCTCCATTCCACACCTGCACCAGCAGTGAATGTAAGGAGTGAGCAACCCACACTGTGAGGAAGCTTTCGAAATCGGAGGCAGGATGCTTGGAAAACTCCTCCAAGCCCCACGACACAATTCCAGCACCAAGGAGTTACTCAAGACAAGGATGAAAGAGAGCAGGATTTCCCAGCACAAAGCCACTTGCTCCTTTAACCTAGTACTTTACTCTGGCCACTCACAGGGAAAAAGAGGATCAGGGATTGCAGGCTGAAGTCAGAGAGGTAAGCGCTGGGAAAAATTAGCAGCTCCATAGCGATTTCCCTGAGGAAGGAGAACTGCATCCTGGGGGTAAAAAAGCAGGGTGGAATTTCACCATGGCCTGAGTTTGGTTTCACTGGGATGGTAGAAATTAATCCATCACCCTGAAGTAGGTTCCTACACTTCCCTGTGTTTTGCTCTGAACAAGAATGAAGAGGCAGGATTGGAAAATCCCAAAATTTTCACTGCTGGACCAAGACAGGAGTTGTCAGGGATCGGGCAGGCCAAGGTGTGTTAGCAGAGCTGGAGCTGAAGAGTCCTCTTCAATCACAGTAATAATTAAAATAAACATCAGGTTGATTTTTTAGCATTTCCAAATATGATCTTACGAGGATTTTCTGAATGCAAATAAATTATGTCCAACCAATCCTGTGTGGAAAGTTGTATTCCTTATATATACAGGGAAACCGAGGCAGGAGCACTGCAGAGCATTATGACAGAGCTCAGAGCAGGCTGAATATCCACTGATTTCCAGATAGATATAAGATTATCCTTAATTTTTAGAGGATGAAAAGGCAAGAGACCAGAGGTCACGGTCATGCATGGACAAAAAAAGCTGGGAGAGGTTTGCATATCCATCCTACACCCCAGAGGCAGCGTCCAGCCATCCCATCCTTAATAGCACCAGGAGTTCACTCGTGCTGGTCTTCATAGGACGAGTTTTCATGGATGAATCTGTGCCAGGACACACTGCAGAGCACGGGAAAACTCCTATTCCATAAGGCAGAGGAAGCCCCACAACTGGAGAAACAACAGCGAGTCCAGCCAGCCTTTCCCCCAAAACTTGTGACAAACACAAATGAAACTCCTGTTTCCCCCTGCTCCCGAGCAGGGATTCTTTTGCAAGGATGGTTGGAGCTCACGTGTGGGCCAAACCAAAACTTCCAGCATGTCCTTACAACACACTCCTTCGGCCTTCCCCAAGATTCCAGTATCCTGGTCCTCTCTGTGCCTGTCCTGGTCCCCTCTGTGCTGGCTCACAGATGTGTCCACCACCAGGATGGGCTTTAAGGAACCATCCGAGGAGAAACGAGGGGCAAGGAGAAGGTGAGAGCACACATGTTCGGAGCCCTGTTTTGAGGGCACAGAGCAGGGCACAGGAATGAGCCACACATCCCCTGTGTCCGTGGGGAGACTGTCCCAGGTCCTGCCCCTCTATCCCGTGCCCTGGACAGGCCTGGCTAAAGGACCTCTAGAAAGATGGTTTTAGGCTGGACTCCAAAGCCCTCCTGAGTAGAGCCCTAGGAAAAACGGTGCCCCCAATCCTGTCCTTTGAAAAGGGGAACCCTGGGTAGGAGAATCCCTGTATATCCCAACCAGCTGAGACAGAGGGTCCTGGGGGTGACCCTGGCAGTGTCCCTTTGGCAGGGTGACACCACACCCCAGATGTGCCACCCCCACCACCAGAAGGGCTGTGTCCAACTTCACACCCTCAGCACAGGGGGTCTCCAAGGACACCCCCAAAAGTGTCCACCTCTGGCAGAGGGGATGCTGGGTCCCCTTGACCCCACACTCCTCTCCCAGAGTTCATCAGTATCCCTGGGATGTTCCTTGGGTGTAGGGGCCTGTAGAATTGTCCTCCAGCCCCACAACTCAAGCAGGGAGTCCATAGGGACCCATCCTTCAACCCAACATCTATGGCAGTGGAGTGAGTCTGGGGTGTCCCCAGAAGTGTGCCCCATAGGGACCCATCCTTCAACCCTACATCCATGGCAGTGGAGTGTGTCTGAGGGGTCTCTAGGAGTGTTCCCCAGCCCTACACCTCTGGCAGACACAGCCCCCACGGGCACCTCTGGGCAGAGGGGAGTCCCCAGGGCTGTCCTGGGGCTGTCCCCAGGCCCACAGCCCCATTCTCAACCACAGGACAGAAAAGGGTCCCAGAGCTGTCCCCAGCACCAGCTGAGGGGGGTCCCCATGGCTGTCTCCAGGCCCAGAGCCCTTGCAGAGCGGGGTCCCCTGGGCTGTCCCCAGCCCTATAACCCGGCAGAGGAGGGTCCCCAGGGCTGTCCTAGGATTGTCCTCAGGCCCACATCCCTTGCAGATGAGGGTCCCCAGGGCCATTCCCAGGCCCACAGCTGCGGCAGAGCTGGGTGAGGGAGCCCCAGGGGCTGTCCTAGAGCTATCCCCAACCCAACAGC
Source organism: Machaerirhynchus nigripectus (assembly GCA_013397975.1). Lineage (NCBI taxonomy): Eukaryota > Metazoa > Chordata > Aves > Passeriformes > Dicruridae > Machaerirhynchus > Machaerirhynchus nigripectus. The sequence goes on along the minus strand of VZRQ01010159.1, from coordinate 48,772 downwards.
CCCAGCAGAGGGACTGTCCCCCCGTCTGTCCCCAGCCCCAGCACAGGGGGGTCCCCAGGGCCGTCCACAACGCCGCCAGCACAGCACAGCACAGCACAGTATCGGCCTACACCCCGGACTCCAGGGCTGGCCCCAACCCCGCAGCCCCGGCAGAGGGGTTCCCCAGGGCTGTCCCCAACCCCCACAGCTCCAGCCCATGGGTGTCCCCAGGCCTAGTCCCCTCAGCACCGAGGGCCGGTGTCCGCAGCACCCGCCGTGCTCCCGCTCACACCTTCTTGACGG
>VZRQ01010159.1:21097-48365 GCA_013397975.1 Machaerirhynchus nigripectus | reverse complement strand
CTGCCCGCCCCGGGTCGGCAACGGGACCGCCCCGCCCGGGAACGCGGGACCGGCCCAGCCCGGCCGAGCGGGGCCGAGCCGAGCCGAACAGGGCCGAGTGGAGCCGAGCCGAGCCGAGCGGCGCCGAACGAAGCCGAACCCAGGACGGTCGAGCCCAACATTGACCGAACAGAGCCGAGTGACGCCGAACACAGCCGAGCCCAGCCCGGCCGAACCCGGCCCGCCCCAAATGACGCCCCCGGCGGTGGAGGTGGGACTCTCGTGACCCCGTGAGGGGAGCTGCCATTGGATCCCTCATGAGCCCCTGAGGGGAGACGGCGTTGGGCATAGTGAAGGAACACAAGGGCAGATGGCGTTGGAGACAGTTGAGGGGATAGTGAGAGCACACGAAGGGATGTGGCACTGAGGACAGTGAGGGAAGGTGGCACTGGGTCCCTCACAACCCCAGGACTCAGTGAGGGGGTATGAGGGGAGATGATGTTGAGGACAGTGAAGGCATATAGGGAGGTGGCACTGGCTCCCTCACAGCCCTGGGATTAGTGAGGGGATGTGGGGGGAGACGGCACTGGGGACACTGAGGGGCATGAGGGGAGGTGGTTTTGGGTCCATCATGGCCCAGACCTCAGTGAGGGGAGATGGCATTTGGGACTCCTGTGACACAGTGAGGGGACACAAGTGAAGGTGGCACTGGTTCCCTCACAGCAAGCAGGAATGTGAGGGGAGATGGTGTTGGTTTACTCACAGTCCAGGGGGACAGGAGGACAGGAGGGGACAGTGCTGTTGGGTGCCTGCTGAGTGGACACACAGTGGGTTTGGGGACATGAGGTGCCCACCAGCCACCCAGCCCTCTGTGCCAGGGCCCAGCCTGCAGCTTTGCTGCACTTTGGGGCACTGGTGAGGGAAAAGTGGGGGATCCATATGGCACCCCACCACCTCGAGCTTCAGCAGTGCTTCCTTCGGTTCTGCTCCAGCAACCTGAAATGGGGGATCCAGCTCTTTGCTGGGGTCCCTGTGCTGGGTGGCACCATGGATCCAAATATGGGCCACATTGTTGTTCCAGCCCAAGCCTCCATCAATGGGAAAAGCTCCTAAAAACCTCAAATACAAACCCCACTTGCCATCACAGGACAGAGACGGGAGTTAGTGCAAAGACTTAAGATAAACTATAGATAAAACCTGAGGCTGAGGTGAAGGGTTGTGACTCAGGGCTGGCTTAGTGCCTGCATCGCCCGACCCTGGTAGCTGAGAATGGAACCAAAAGTAAAAGTAATTAAAAAACGGGAAAGCCAGCAGCTTCCAGGAATGCATTCCCTGCCATTCCCACCCCTTCCTCTGTAAATAACCTGCTGGCAGGGAAGGAAAGGGCTGAGCAAGGGCTTGGATGCAAAAACCATGCCAGGCCAAGCCTGCTCTTTCCCTGCAGGAATGGCCCAGCCAGTTTAACAGCTTTGGAAACCATGGGAGGAACTCCCAGGGAAGGGAAGAGTGCTTGGGTTAGAGCTAGGCCAAACGAAAAAACTTTTCCCAGCTCCCCACCAGCCTCTGGAGAAGCAGAAACATTGCATTAAGGGAGATCCCAAGGATCAGAGCTTGTCTTGACATGTGGGGAGGAAGGTGACTCTCTCCTGCTGAACTTGGGGGGAAAAGGAGCGAATCCTGAGCCTGAAACATCCAAGCCTGATCCCCAACAAGTCACTGGAGAGACTGAAGTCAGCTCCTTTTAAAGCAGCCCAACAGATCCCACACAGCCGTTTATTCTTTCCTGGTGGATTTTAGGATTTAAAGCATAAAGTATAAGGCAAACGAGCTGTACAGCACCAGCAGGTACGTGCATCCATTTGCATTCCTCATTGCTCCAGAGGCACCAGCATCTACACCTGTATAATCCCGTGGGGGTGGGAATGAGCTTTAAGGTCCCTTCCAACCCAAACCACTCTGTGATTCTATGGTGGAACGGACTTCCTGGTATCCTGCTGTTTTCCTGAATGTTTTGAATGCCCCAAGTATTTGTTTTACTTTGAGTAAAACGAGTTGGTTATAATCCCTTACAGCACCCACCAAACAATTATGGATTTACATGGAAAATTCCCTGCTCCCAGCATTTAGACAGCTCCCTTTCTCCTTAGGAAAGCTTGGGAGGATCCATCCCACTCCCACTACATGCTGGGTTGCTTCCCACCCTCTTCCCAAGAGGTTTTTAACTCTTTGCTCAATATTTGCAGCCTGAAGTTGGCGTGGAGAACACGATTGCCAAGGAGAAGAGCCATCAGGCGCTTGTCACGGATGGGAGAGTGAGGAAGGACAGAGCGAGTCACTGAGGGGAATCACCTCCTGCAGCAAGGTGTGTTACGTGCAAGGTACTCCCAAGATACCACCTAATGCAGTGCAGTCATAGGGCACCTCAGTAATGCTGCCAGTGATCTGGGGGAAAATTAAAGAGGCACAAGAAACATTTCAGGAGTAGCAGTATGGATTCCAGCAGGAAAAAAAAATAGTATTAGGAAAATCATGGAAGAAACTGGGTTATAAGGATAAGTCAACGGTGAGCCCTGTGAGCACACTTCCATTTCCACAGCCAGGCACAAGTGGTTTGGTTTTAAACCCCTTCCCGTTTCCATTGGTTAACAAAGAGACTGGGAACCAGACATTCCTTTGGCAGTGGCTGTTGGGAGGGATTTCAGTCACCAACTACTCACGTCCTTGTGTGTGACTCAGTGCTTTATTGGCAATCATGACAGTACCCTGTAATTAGCACACATGGTTGTTGGACGTAATTATGTCATAGTGGAGTGGTTACACTTCCGAGGGTCCCAGCACCCCCAGTGTACCCCCAGGCAGAGCAGATAATCGATGTAAGGTCACAGTGAATCAAAAGCCAGGTGGGCCAGCAGGATTTACCAAATCCCATTCTGGTGACAAACCTGCCCAAAAAGTGGTTATCTTGGCAAAGCCACGCCAGGCACGTGCTCCGACATGGGACCGCAGAGAAGCTGGGCAGGGGCTGATGGGAGGCACTGCGGAATTCCTGAGCAATGGCTCAGTCATGTTCCTTCTGCTGACCATTCCTTGAACTATTCTGAGGCAGGAAATTGCATGAAGGAACACTTACCTCTCTGCGTCCCACTCTTGCTCTTAATGCAGCCGCTGCATCCACGTGACCGCTCAAAAAACCTTCAGTTGTTATTTTTAAACTCCAGGCCTCTGCGGGAAGTTTTTAGGAGAGACCTCTACTCCTAAAGGCCCACAAAAGATAACCAAGGAAAACACCAACCTGGAGTGTACATTTATTGCACAGGGCCTGACCCTGATTTTAGGGTGCCAGTGCCCCAATTAATGGAATCCCAGAATGGTCTGGCTTGGAAGGGACCTTAAAGCTCATCCCGTTCCACCCCCTGCCATGGGCAGGGACACCTTCCACTATCCCAGGTTGCTCCAAGCCGCATCCAACCTGGCCTTGGACACTTCCAGGGATGGGGCAGCCACAACCCACCCTTGTTCAGCTTCAATGGCCAATTCAGACTGGGACAATCCCAAACATGGACATAACTGTGTCATTAATCTTCATTTCTATACATTACCAAAATGAAACCATCTTCATCAAGCAGAACAAACAAGGCCCAAATGCTCAAAATAGTTTTGAACCAGAGTATGCAGCCCTTAAATCATCTCCCAGCAGAAGAAATGCAGCAACCCTTTGGCCGATGTACAATGGGGCTGTAGCAGCCCACACATCAAACCTTCCCTTTTCCCATCCTGAGAGCTGAACTCAAAATGTAGTTTTGCCTCGTAATCAATGACCTCACTTAGCTCTAACAGCCACACCAGCATCACATGCAGAGCTCTGAACACGTGAGGAGGAAACCACTGCCCAGTTTGTCACAGCCACTGAATCATAACCCACTGTGTTTGTGTCTCTCTCACCTGGTACCAGCACTGACAGCTCTGGTTAGCAGGGATTTTAAATGGCCAAATCCTCAGTGCAGTCTCAAGGAAAAGCGCAATTTTTTCTGGACCTGAAAAAGGAATTGCTCCTCCATGAGAGGACCTTAGGGTTAGTGACTATACCCCAAGTTTCAGAGGAGAAATATCCTCTACTCCTCCCTTCTAAAACCCGTTCTACTACGTGACACTAAGAGAATGGGACTTCAAAAAAGCTATTTCTAACTACAACTCTCATGAGCTTTCCAGGGATTTAAATGCCAATTTTTTTAATGTCCCAAGAAATTAGCTTCCAGCTCCAGAAAAATAAAACCATCTGCTAATTGGGCTGGAAATGAAGTATTTAGGTAGGAGACAAGGAGTGTCTCGTTCACTTTCCCAGCAGACAGTGCCGTGGCCAAGTGCTACGTTTTGTGTTTATTCTGATACTCTTCCAAGTCCTCCTTGAAGGACCCAACCCATCCCCAAAGAAAGGGAATACAGGAATTTCTCATGCCTGTTCTCAGGCCCTCCCAACTGGAATAATTTTACCCACAGATTTCTACTCATTGTGTCCACAATGGCAGCATTTATGTTAAGGAAAATCCACTGGCTTTGCAAAAAAAGGCAGAGAAGGATTTGAGCGCAGAGCTGCCAACCTCAGAAATACAGACAGACCAACCAAGCAAGATTATGATAAAGTGTTTATTCATTTTTTTTAAATATCAAATTTTTTTTACACATAATTTGTTGATAAACAGTCCCCCAATATTAAAAAAAATCAAAAAAAGAATCAAGTGTGTATTACTTTGGGCAGAACCACATCCCATTGATGACACACCCACTCCTCTCTTCAGCCACCTGTGAGGCCGCAGCGTGTTCAGCCCACAAGAGTCAATGACACAAAACGCAACCAGCTTTAGGATTCCTGAGTATTGATTCCCTCAAGTTCCCTAGGTGAGTCTGTAAAACTCTGAAGCATCAGTCAAAGTGTGACCCAAACCGCTGCGCTTTGGATCACAGACTAAGCCTCGTCTACACAGTGCAGGAAGAAATCTCTTGAGCGCTTCAGAGGGGAATGATGTACATGAAACCGACCCCGTTTCCCAAGCTGACTTCCGAGAGAGGCAGGCAGAAATACCTCTGGATTTCTCCTCTTTGAATTTCTGTTAGAGTTCTTGGGGAGCCATTTGGCAAGAAGTCCAAGTCTGGTGAAGAAACCTCTAGGACCTGCTCCTCCTTTTGTTCGTCAATGGCATAGTTTTACAGAAAACTGATCTGAAGTTGAACATTCAGCAAGTACACTTAAATATTGCTACTTTTGAAAAGAGGAGACAGCAAGAGGGAGAGAAGGAAGGAGAAGAACATGGAGGACGTACAAGGTTAACAGTCCTGGAGACCAAGTGTCTACATAGAAAGTTAAAACATACACAGCAAGGCGGCAGAGATTGTCATGGTAACAGCGAAGTTCAGCTCTGTCCGGCAGCAGGTCAACATGCCAGGGACGGTCACCAGGAATATTCCCTCCTCTTGTCAGAATTACCCATGCCCAGGAACTTCCAGATGTTGGGAGTTCACTTAACATCACCTCTATGTTCACCTGCGGCCTCGTGTACACAAACACACAGTCACTAAGAGGCCAAGTGAATTCTGTTGGTATTTTTAAGGGAAAAAGTAAATCTCAGAAACCAGGATTGGCTCCAGGGCACACCCAGAAAGAAGCTCTACAGACCCACATGGGTTCCCACAGGTGCTGGCAGCTTTACCAAGCACCTTCCGAGCATTGCTTTACTCTCTAAAGCTGGACTTCCATGGTGAAATCCCTTTGTTAAGGGATGTGACATTAGGACACTAGCAATGGTTAATGAGGAGGGGGAAGAGAAAAGAATTAAGTGCCTCATTTGAGGCTGGGATACCTGGCTCCTTGGAAACCTGAACAGCTGTTGGTGGTACCTTTATCCCACGCTGTAGCCAGTAAGCCACAGCACTTTGCCATCCCTCCTTCCCTAAAAATACTCCCACTCTGTGGGCCAGGTCAGCACAGGGACCAGCAAAGGGACTGCTAGAGGCTGAACAGAGGATGTGTGTGTGCATGCAGCAGAGAGGACACACATTGAAACAAAGACAACTTTTAGACAGCGTTCGCTAAACACACATTCTATTACATTTTATTTTAACCTTAAATACGCACCACTGCCCCAATTTTATACTAAATCTTGCTCCTAAAAAAATTATTCACTAATTTAGCAGCACATAGCCATTCACTCAAAGCAAGGCTTGGAAATTAAGAGATTTAAATCACCAGGCTTGGACCTACTTGATAAAAGAGTTTTAGAAATATTTATCAGTTGGGGGTCAGGGTTTGTTTCTAGCAGTTTGGAGAGAGTTACCCACAGAATTCTAGCACTATGGATAAATGCTTCCATACAGCTTTGGCAGAAGGGTGGGATTCAAAATTTATATTTGACAAGGAATAAAAGTGAGCATTGAAGCAGATTGGCTGAAGCTCTAAAGCTTTTATAGCATAAATCCTGTATGTGCAGCCTAAGTCAGCGTGGCTGTGAGAGCAGAGCCTGTCACCAGCTTGGTGCAGAGCAGCACCACTTGGCCCAGCTGAGCAACGGCTTCTAAAACAGAGAGGGTGATACAAGGGGCTAACACCGAGTAGCCAACACTGAGTAGCTAACACTGAATAGCCAACATCTGCTGCTCCAAGCAGCTGGCAGTAGATCCACCTGCAGGCGAAGGCGCAGGTTCAGCTCTCCCGCCTCCAAGAGAGCCAACCTGCCCCCGGCTCCTGTGTTCCCTTGCTCCCAGGGCCACCTCACCAAGCCCCGCAGTAAGAATGAGGAGCAGATTCACCATCTGAAGTCACTCTGGATCCGGGAGCTGGGAGCCTCATTGCTGCTGCTGGTTCTGATGGTCAACCAGATGCAGACAGGAATGAGTCTGATAGATCCTATTTCCTAAGGCTTCTAGAGAGACCTGCTGATACTGTACTCCTGTACCAGCTCGAGCGTTGCCCTTCACAGAGGGGCTTCCGCTGATTTGAGGTGCTCATTGCAAGGAGAATTTTAAACCAAACCTTCAGCAGGGGTAACTCTACCACCTGCCCGGTGAAGATGAGAAAGCGCGGTCTGGCCTCAGTAACTAATTTTGAACAGAGCCTCAAGTGAATCACTGGATGCTGCTGCAGATAGCCAAGCACTGCTTCCCACATGGAGCGGTGCCGGCTGCCGGCATCACAAGCAGAGGGATATAAGCCAAACCTGTCTGGGACCTCCAGGTCTGGATGGTACCATCCCAGCTCATGGAAAAGCTCCATTTGACAGCAGAATGCCGTAAAGCCCTTCATTACTCCAAAGGACTTCCTGGCTGCCCAAGTGTCTGAGGCAAATCTGACACCGGCACTCAGTGACAGCACAAACTCCTGTGAGGTGACAGATGAAACCAAATCTGTGTTGTTTTTAAATGCCACCTGCATAAAAACAGCCTAGCACACACACAGAAGACCCGCTAAAGCAACAGGGAACACAAACAACCAGGACACACGCCTGAGACAACACCACCACATGGAAGCCATGAACAAAAATGTGTCCGGTGCTGCTGAGCCATTGCTCCAGGTTTAGCTCAACGTGTCAAGTTCAAAACGACACCTAACACAAAGCCACTTCTGAGATTTGCAAGTGGGACTAAATCAAAGTTCCTACTTAAAATTTGGTTTCAGCCACGCTTTCCTTCCCCTTCCCCAGCCCTGACAGAGTTTTGGGGCTTTGCAGAGCATCACAAAGGAGTTCGTTCCCCCAAAAAAAGCATCTGGAAAGGGCTTCCTACAGCACAGCCTCGGTGAGGCCTCACCATGCAGGTGACTCACCAGAGATATCCCAGAAGGCCACGATGGTTGTAACGCAGAAGCCGCGTCAGTGCATTTGTTTCGTGAACCCTGCTGGGGAGCCCTCGGTCTCCAGGAGGTGTAAGATCAGCACCCCCCAGCCATGGCGTTCCACAGCCAAGACGCCAATCGAACCCAGACATCCAGAAAAACCAGAGCAAAGCAGATTCTTCCTTCTTCCAATCACAGCCCTGCTTGGAGCCAGTGAGATGAAGTTCATTCCTCCCCGGGCACAGGGAGATTTAGAGCTGTAACACACAGCTGGTTTGTTAAACAAATTCATCATTAAGGTTTAGCCCTAAACTGGTTGAGCTTGTTCTTTTTGCATGAGGAAAAACATGATGTGGGCAAGGCTAGAAAAAAAAGTCAATACTCCTTTTCCCTCCCCCCATCCCTACAGTTAATACCAGCACATCTCCAAATAAGTTAAAACTTAAAAGTTTTGGTAGCACCAAATTCTATCCCTTCCCTTCTTCTATCCCCATGTTGTAAACTGGAACACACTGGCCCAAGAGCATCAGAGAATATTCTGAGTTGGAAGGGACACACAAGAATCATTGAGTCCAACTCTAAATCAAAGCATAATAGGGTTTGGCAAAAATAAGCATCAGCCTTCCCTGTGCACACACAAAAACCCACGCTCCCACAAAACCCCCTTGCTCCTCTGGCAAAGCCTTACACATCCATGAGCATCTACACACCTTTAGTAGCTGCCAGAATAATTTCAACAGCTGCATGTTGGGTTCCCAGGAGCTGCAACAAATCCAGAGTCCACACTGGACTCAGTGTGCACCTCCCGTCCTGTGCACGTGCGGCCAATTCCCGTCACAACCTGCTTTGTGCCGCACAGGGTGGTGAGTGCAGTAGCTGCTGCTTTTTATTCGTAGCATTGGAGCTCATTCTAAAATTGTACATTTAAATAAAACCAGTAGTTTTAATCCAGTATGCATGATTAAAAGCTATCCTGCCCACACAATGCAAGGACGTTTTCTTCCTTTTCAAAGCCCAACTCTAACGAGTGAAACAGAAGAGATGTGTTTGGCTGTGGATAATTAAAAAAAACCTGGCTCAACATTCTGCTCGTCCATTGTGGTGTGTAATTGAGATACTCCTGTAAAAGGAAAGATACCCCAGTCAGCTTCCTCTTCCACAGTTATGTGGGAACAATGATGCTCTTGGCTAGCAAAATGAGAAGAGCAAGATCTGCGTTTCCATCTGCTTGTTCCAAGGCCTCGAGAGCTTCCTGTGGGGTAAAACCAGCACCGAGGATCCGGTCAACATCAGCCGCAGGGAAAGCAGGGGGTGGAGAAGCCCCTGTGGTCAGTCTGGTGTAGGCAGCTGGTGGGCTCAGCGGTGGTTCTTCACTCCCATCCACTGGTCTCGGACCTTCAGGAGCAGCACTGCCACTTCTCCCAGGTGCTCCTGTGAACAGGCTCTGAGTACCCTGCAGTGCACCTTCACCCAAAGCAGGTGTGGACGAAACAGGTGTGCTTTGCTCCAAAGTTGGACTCGGTGGATTCTGAGAACCTCCTGCCAAAACGTCCCCCTGCTCTGGGCTCTGCTGCTGGCCAGGGGTGGCTGCAGAACTCACCACAACCACATTGCTCTGACCTGAACCCTTCCACCTCTCTAAAGCACCTCCTCCAAGCACAGGCTGCCCAGGACTGATGGGCTCAGTGCTGTCATGCTCTCTGCCACAATCACAAGGCTGGCTCCCCTCTGCTCCTCCACCCTCAGACCTCACCTCAGCAAAGGAACAGCTCTGTTCCTGGCTGGCTGGAGCTGAGCCTTCCCGCTCACCTTTAGGAAGCTCCTTCTGCTGCACTGCTGGCTCTCTGTGAACCATTTCCAGCTGTGAGACTTCTTCTGAGGCAAGGATCTTACATTCTCCTTTCCGACTGATAACCAAGAGTTTGTGAAGCTCTTTCAAGGCTGATGCGAGAGGGAAACATGGCTCTTCTGAAGGTCTTCCTGGATCCATGTCCAGCTGGTGGATGCTGGAGGGGGAAGAGCTGTCTGCTGCCAAATTAGCCAACTCACAATACTCTGCAGGAATTTCACTAGTGCTTTTAGACTGCAGGCCATCACTGGTGGAAAGTGGATCACTCAAGGAGGATGGAGACTTCAGCAACTCCACCTCCATGGAGAAGGCATCTGAGGTCAGGCTGGATATACGTCTGTTCTCAGTCTGCTGCTTCTGCTCCCTTGCTGAGCTCTGCACTTCAGCTGCAGCCTGCTCCACTGCATCTATTTCCATGCAGGCTTCCATGTGCACATGGCTACAGGAGGCTGACAGTTGGATACTCCCTTTCACACAGGAAAGACCTGCTCTCTCCAGTCCATCTCTCATTTCCATGGGAGGATTTTCTGGCTGTTTGGCTTCTGCCACAGCAGGTTTCTCAGCCCCACCAACACAGCAAGGAGGTTCTGGGTCAGTTGTCTCAGTTTGCTCCTCAAGATGTTCCTTTTCTGGCTCTTTGCACATCCGATGGTCTGTGGGAAGCTCATGTTTTTGCTCCTGCTCTGAAGACAGACAGACATCTTTATCCTGCCTGCGCTTGGCAGCAGTGTCAGCCAAATTGACTTTTGTCACTTCCAGAGGATGTTCCTGACCATGATCTTGCCCTTCAGCATTATATTCCTTTAAAATGTCAGCACTAAATGTTTCTTTGAGTGTCTTCTGTGAAAGGCAAGCTGGATTGGAGCAGGTTCCACCCCTGGTGTGCGGAGAGGGGTCATTATTTGCCAAGGAAGAGCTATTGGAATGATGCTGTAATACCAGAGGATGTTCTTTTTCTGGGGTTATCTGGTGTTCAGGTGAAGAGTCAGAAGTCTTGATGGCTCTAGGATCAATGGGCTCTGCAAGGCTGGATTCAGATGAGCAAATTGAAGCAGGGGCAGAGACAGAACGATCAAGTAATTGATTCGTGGGATTACAGATCTTGGAATTTAGTCCTGAAGACTGGACTGGACTTTGAAACCCATCAGAAGATGGTAATGAGGGCATTTCCAGTGAGGTAGTTTCTTTGTCACTATTCTCTATGGAAGACAGAAGGAAAGGAGCCGTCAGGACATGGCAGAAGCACCATTCACACCGTGGCAGCACAAACTGGAACGGGTGGCTCTAAATACCTGGTCTGTGGCCCACTCCAGCTGCAGTAAACACACACTACATGCATCAAGGCTTCCGACGTTCTGTTTGGATTAGGAAACAAACACACCAAACTCATGTTAGCATTCAGAGCACACACCATGCGTGGTTACAGTCCTGCACAGCTCCCCTCCTGACTGTCCGGCACAACACCATGGAGGCTGCAGGAGCTCCTGCCTCCCAGAAGGATTCTGCCTGCCAAATTTGGCCCATCAAGGCAAAAATACTCTGCCAGAGCACAATGTAAAGGCTGTTCTGTACTGTCTACGCCAGAGAGCAGTCGGTGGGTGATAATACACACTTGGTAAACTCTACACAGTGTAACACGGGTCTAGTGCCATACTGGTCTGTTCTCTCTTTGGCTGGAGATACTCAGGAGTCACATCTCAGGGATATAGGAACTGAGATAGCAACACAGTTCTTGGGTTATGCTCCCAGCAGTGCCATCAGACCCAAGAGAAGGTGACCAAACACCAGCCAGCTGCAAAAGGGAAGTGTACAGATTGTAGGGGGCAAGAAATCCCACAAAAGAACTGCCCAAGGCTGGGAAGAGCAAAGCAAGGGAGAAGCAGCCAGAAGTCAAGCCCAGCTTGCTGCTTCCTTGTCCTCACAGAAAGCAGATGAATGGCAGATCTCTATCAGAAGCACCAAACACTGGCTGTGGTTATCAGGGGAGATTAAGTGACCTTATCTTGCTGACAGTCTAATCTCGCTGATGTATCAGCGCTCTCACACTCGTTAAATCACTCACACGACTTTGCAGGAGCGCCTGTCCTGCCACCACAGCCCTGCTCTGCCCTGGGTCACACACCCAGGTTCTGTGCTCTGTGATTTGCTGCCCTTTCCCTTCCCAAACTCAGTGGTCTTAAAACACACACCACTGCTTTTCCTGGAGTCTCTTTTTACAGGAGTACTGGGGCACAGCTTACCATCCTCCAGCCAGGATTCCCTTTAAATTCCACAGAACAACAGAAATTTGCCTTTCTCTCCTCAGTCTTGTTCCTTTTATTCTCTGTTAACTAAAACCAGTGCAGTACCTGCCATGACACTACCCCACTGCTCATCTTTCCTAAGGGTGGCAAAGAGCTTTGTGACAGAGGATATGGATGAAAACCAGATGGATCCTTTCTGTTTCTACGTGGAATGATTACATTCACGCTCTGCTCCCAAACCAACCCTTCAGGGAGGAAGCAGAACTGTCTTTTGACCTGCTGGATTGTTGATAAGGGTCTGATCAAACACATCAGGGTTTCACATATAGGTAGCAGCAGGAGCTGGTTTTCTGCCAAGCACTCCTCAGTGTCATCCTTCTCCTGGGGTATCCACAGGAGGTGAATCCCAGCCCCATCAGGGATTTTGGTCCAGATAAAATTTGGAACAAACTCTTCCTCACAAAGTGAACCATCAGGGATAAATTCCTCTCTCTACCAGGAACAGCCTGAGTTGTTTGTGGTGGCAGTGACTTGGACTGAGGCTGCCTGGATGAAAAGGTGTGTGTGGAATGAACGGCCTGGCTACCTCCTCAGCAAAACAGCTCCAGTTTTGCTGCCAGGTTTGTCATCTTCCATGACCACCGAGTTCTCCAGTGGTGGGAAATTGGCACAAAAGAGCATCAAGCCCTCAGAAGTAAACAAGGACGTGGAGGTCCCGGATCCCAGTGAACCCCACCAGGACTCCACCACCACCTCAGCTGCCATAGGTGCTGAACCACCAGCAAGGCAGCTGACAGAAATCATGAGGCTCCCTAAAGTGGGCTTCAGAGGATTAAATAAAGCTCAAGGATACTCCAGGTGCATTCAAAACAAGCACTTTAATAGCCTCCAGGTGCACGCAGCCATTCGTGTTGTACCATCTCCTGGAAGCCAGCAAAAATTCCTGCTGTTATAAAAGAATGCACATGTTGTGGGGAGCTGAGCTTCTTTGGAGCTGCATCACATTCTCTTTCTGTTCTTCTTCCATTTTCTTTTTTTTGCTTTCCTGGTTTTCTTGGTACCACCTAGCAGCAACTCAAGTTTTGGAAGAGAGAAAGAGGGAATGTGCTGACATTTTAGGATACATAGCCAACACAAGCCTGTGGGCCAGAGGCTGGTACTGTGTCTAAAACTGCCAGGACTGTCACAGTCAATCTGAACAAGGGCCACTTTAGTTCTGTGCCTTGGTGTTCTGTGAGCATTAAGTGAGCACACAAAATGGATTTCCTATTCCCATAAATCTTTTACATTCCTCTAGGGCTCAGCATCAACGGGAAGTGTCCAAGTGCTGACTAGCCTGAACAAAGCCTCATGGTCCTTAAAACTGTATGTGGTACATAAGCAGCTTGGATTTAAGTAATTTCAGGCACTTTTCTTTTTTAAAAACTCAGCTAACATGCTTTTATTGTAAAGACTCATAGTTTGGGCTGAAGTTTGCTTGTTATTTAGTTCTCTTTCAATGGAGAACTAAATCCAACCAACTGTATCTGCCAAGTCTCATCCAAAGTGGAAATATATTCCAAAAGCTAACCCAGGCTTCATCAGGCTGCAGTTTTTAACAGGAAAAGAACTAATATTTACACCTGCCAGGCTGTGAGAACAGACAAGAGCCCAAGCTCCTGAGCCTGACCTTTAGCGACGTCAAAACCTGATCACAAGGTCAAACCCATGTTTGTGTTTCTACTGCCTGCAACTTGAGTTAATAAACATTCAAATTTGGCTAGAAAAGTCACACATTTAAACTATTTCTTACTGATTCATTAAAGCCAGACCTTCCTTCTGAGGTTTTTTACATTTCTGGAAAACTTATATTCTTAGAATGGAAGAAAACTGGCCAAAGGGAGCAATAAGTGCAGTCCTGTGCTCCCCTTAATGTTATCAACTTCATTATTTGTAACTAACTGCTTACTCTTTGGGTTGTCAAACAGTAACTGGGAAGTGTTAAAGAAAAATTTCAGTGCGCTTCAACTAGATAGATATATATAGATATAGCTATAGATGTATATGTACAGATATATATAGATATATATATCTGTATGTAGTTAAATATATATACATTTTAGTATCTAATAAATATATTAAAAAATACGTAATATATGGTTAAATATTTTTATCTCATTTCAATTTTAAGTATGGGCATGCTAGAGTCTTAAAAAACGAGCAAGAAAAATGTTGGAATCAACTTCATCAGCTTAAACCTGACCCAGCAAAGAGTTCTACGTGTGTGTAGAAGCAGAATTTACTGCGTTCTTTCAGGGAAAAATGAGCTGTAAAACTCAAAGGTCTCTAGAGAACTCTTGGATATAAAATGTTATCTTTAAAAGTTTTGGAAAAGGCTTAAAGGAACACACCCTGAGGTATTCACAGCTTCACTGGAACAGCAGGGAAAAAATAATGAATTTTCCCTTTAGCTAAAAGCTGAATTAAGGAAGGAGTTGAACAGAAAGAATCTGAGTTTCAGACTGGTTTTGGCTCATAGCTCAGCTTTCAGCTATTTTGGCTGAAAATAAAATTACTTCACTAAATTTTGCAGCCACCAAAATCCCCTGCAGCCCAGTCACTGTACCTGTGCAGCGTCTGGATTCCAGGGATACTGGGAACAAAACTGGAGGAGGGTGAAAGTTCTCTTTGCAGGTCACGTTTAAGGCTGAGGACGTGAATTCAGCTTTTGACACTTAGAGCAACTGCAAGGAGGCAATTCCCTCTCCAAGGCACGAGCACCATTCCAGGAAAAACGCTGAAATAGTGCGAATTCTAAAAATTGTCATGAACTTTTGTCACCGCTACAGCTGCTCTATTTTCACGTGGTGCAGCCAATAAGAGCAGGGTTTAGGAAGCCTCCCCAAAGCTGTGCTCACATGAGGCTGCAGCAGCACCACAGCTGAGCCACGTCCCTGCTGGGCACAACAACGGGATCCCAGCCACAGACAACCATTACCCTCCATGCCTTGAAAGCCAGGAAACCAGAGCGGGTGGGAAGCTGCAGGGAGAGCACAAATTAAACAGCAAACAGCCCCAAGTGCCTTCGTGCAGGTCTTGCAGCCCAGAAAGGACGAGAGAAGTGCACTCAGAGGCCACGAGCAAGAACAAAGCCCCTTCTCTCCACCCTTTACTGGCTGATGCTGCTCCCAGGAGCTGGCAGGGGAACTGCTCACAGACATCCTGACATGCAGCAAAAATAAATGCACGGATTCCTATTTCAACCGGGCTCCTGCTGGTACCTGCTTCCTCTACGGATTTCTGTATTGCTTCTGCGAGCTCCTGGTCGGCGATGTCCTCGGGCCGCACGTCGTCGCGCCCCGCGCCGTACGCCAGCCGCGCGCACTCGGGCAGCTCGCCCTCGGGCAGGAACGAGGTCTGCGAGCCCGTGGTGCCGATCACCAGCACATTCTTCTTGAGATCAATGGAGCACTGCGAAAGAGCATCGAGACATCAGGGGCCTGCAGAGAGCCAGGCAGTTCCCAGAGAAAAAAGGAGACACGAGGTCAGGCAATCCGCATCCAATGGGAACGGCTCACAGCAGGGAAGGGTGAGCCAGGAGTATCAGCTCTGAGCAAAGGGCCCTGTCTGACTCAATTTGGAATAAATCATTCAGTTGGAAAGCTCTGAGCATCTCTGATCAGAGCAAAAAGCTCCAGACAGCAGCCAGGCACCCTAGAGCTGTCCATGATGGATGCAGTGTACGTGCTTCCAGGCTGGAAGATAATCCACCCTCAGCTCTCCCCAGGAAAATACTAATGAACTCACAGCTGACGCATTTATGTTACACTTCTCACTAAACCTGCAAGAGCCAGGTAACTGTTTCAAAAGAGGCTTTGATACCTGATGCCTCTTAAGCATGTCCAGTCCTAGGAGCATGTCCATGGGCTGCTCTTCAAGGATTGAGAAGGAGCACGCCAGGAAATCCCCTTCAATCTGCACCTGAGCTGAAACACAAGAGAGAGAAGTTCCCACTACAGCATAACAAATCTGCTTTCTGCTCTTCCATCTCCAGGGAGAGGTCTGGGCTAATCTGAAAGCAGCACTCTGCTGCACCATTTTGGTCACAGAAAGTTCAGCCCTGTGCAAGCTGCAGGACTGCCAGGCCTGCCATGGTCCCAAATTAATTATTTTAAAAGCTGATGTGCCTAAGAACCTTGAGTCCTGCTTCTCTGACCCTCCAGGCTCAAGGGGCTGCAAACAATTTATTAGAGCACAAGTCTAAGCAGCAACAACAGCAAACAGTTGATTTTTCAGTAATAAGGACAATCTCCTCCATCCAGAAAAGCTGCTCAAGAGCACAGAGAGGCTTCTCTTTCCAAAGGAACAGTGAACACTGCACTGTGCTGGAACCCTTCCTGAGTAGCTCACCCTGCCCAGCAGTCCCACCCGAAACAGGGAAGGTCATGGTGTTTCACATTCACCTCACCATTTTGCCCCAGAGAACGTCTCCTCTACGTGTGCAGGAGCTGGGACTCCCTCACCTCAAAGTGTTACAGTAATGCCATTAAAATAAAGCATTAAATGAGACAGAAAACAGAGTTCTGTGCCCAAGACAAACAAGCACATTGCAGAGGCACTTTGATTTTACTCTGCAGGAGCTTCTAACAATTACAGCACCAACCCAGATGCTCCTCGGTGCCAAGATTGAGGGAAATGCAGTCAAACCCCTGCTAAAGCTGCTCCAAAAATGCCAGTACTTACCTAAGTGCACTCTGCCAATGATTTTCTGTGTCCCAACACCCTTAGCGATGCCAGCCCACCGCCGATCCACCAGTCTCATGATGTTGCACCTTTCAGCACAGGCTTGGCTCATGATGGTCATCTGGGCACCTACCAGCAACAGAACTCGTGTTACATCCTGAGAGCTCAGCACAAATTTATATTTTCTCCCGGAAGAGGTTAAGATCTGGCACTCGGTGGCTGGGAAACCAACCCACCTGCCCCAGAGCATAAAGGCTTCCTGTGAATCCCACTGTGCTGACCTGGCTGTCCACACATAGGTCAGCACTGACCATTACTGTAGGGATGGAACAACCCCAAGGACTTCCCTTGGAGGATGTGGATGGGAACCACCACATTAAAGGTGTGTGAAATCCCCCCATCTGCAAAATGAGATAAGACACACACCCATGGCAGTGACCTTCGAGGCGTGGAAGTCCCAGAAACTCTCCCAGGAGCCCTAATCCAGGGTGTTCCCACACTGCTTCTCCCAACAATTTGCTCTGCTCTGCTCGCCCAGGCTGGGCTCAGGGTTCAGTAAAGTGCCCCAAAATCTTGTCATGCAGTGCTTTGTTATAGGATTTTTTGGGAAAACTACTGGAATGTTTACTGCTGCCCTCAGTGACGGAAAGGAGAGCGTGGAGAAAGCACCTGAGTCCACAAAGGCTTTCACGGGGTGTCCGTTGACTTTGCAGTTGATGTAGAGCATCACCACCTGCCCGAAGCTCTCGGGCGCCTCTTCCATCGCTATCGTCATGTTCTCTTCAATGTTTTGTTGCCTGAATTTTGTGGAGAAGAGAGAGAAAAATCAAAATTTTTGTCAACCAGACCTTGTAACATCCCCCTGACTCAGACAGACCTGGAAATCCCACCTGCTGCTGCTCACCTTATGAACACACATTTAAACCACAGCAAAGGCTGCTTCCTTAGTGAAACACAGGCCTTGGAGCTGAGGATTGCTAGGAATGATCTCAGCTTAGTGCAGAGACACTGAGTCACTCCCCAGCAGCCACTGCCCCTTCCAACCCCTGCCTAACTCACACCTCAGCTCCTGACAACCTTGTGTTGCCAACAGGAACCTGCCATCCACGATAACCTGGAAAACTCAGAGCAAAAAAACTGTGGATTCATCAATCATGCCAAGGGCACACGGAGAGGTTGCCAGTAGCTACATCACTGGAATCCCACACAGCAGCTGAACATTAAAACCCTCTGGTTTTCCTGGTATCTTTCCTCTTCCAGGCATAGGAAAGGAGGGAGGTGAGCAACACAGCAGAAAGAACACCACCACGAGCACCAGCCCTTGGTGCAAATTCAAGCCGACAGAAAAACTGCTCTTCAAGAAGTCCCTCACAGCCCCAGGATAATCCTGGAAGTGATGGTTACCCGTAGTGAGTGCATCCGAAACAGCTTTATCTCCCCAAAAAAGGGAAAAAAGCTCCAATTTTGATGCCATTTCATTTTTCACTGAGTGGGGTGTGAAATCTGAGGACAGCTCAGCCCAGTGTTCCCAAACAGCTTCAGAGCCTTGGGTGCATCCCCTTTATCTGTCCCTCATCTAAGGAAGAAAGGAAACGTTTCTGTGCCTCCAAGCAACGTTTCACTATCTACAAATGCCTATTTTCTGCATTGCTGAGTGTTCACCTGGCACCAACACCTTGTCAGTTGTAAGGTGAGACCACTCCTGTCACCAGCGAGC
This sequence comes from Machaerirhynchus nigripectus, assembly GCA_013397975.1. Taxonomy (NCBI): domain Eukaryota; kingdom Metazoa; phylum Chordata; class Aves; order Passeriformes; family Dicruridae; genus Machaerirhynchus; species Machaerirhynchus nigripectus. The sequence goes on along the minus strand of VZRQ01010159.1, from coordinate 30,033 downwards.
TTTGGTCCTGACCAACAGTGGGTCTGCAGCAGACAGACACTTTGTTATCGGGGAAAGCCGGCCATGGACCGACTCAAGGATTTACCACTCAGCTGAAGGAATCAAACCTCGGCCCAACACAATTATGTCTGGAAGGCAGCAAGAGGGAGCGAGCTGATGAGCAGAATGCATTTCTGCAGAACCTCTCATCAGTGAATTAGGCAGACACAGAACAATTAGCAGGACGCAAAACCAAATCTCGAGGGCATCTGGGAGAAACGACGCCGTGTTGCTGGGCAGAGCTCAGCTGGGAGACAACACCAGCCCAGCTCTTGGGTTCAAAACATGCCCCAGGCACTGGAGTCGCACCTCTCAAGAGGAGATGGGCTTTCCACAAGTGCTCCAGTCTCAGAGTGGGCCAGCTCAGGCAGCTCCAAGACATCATACACACAGACAACAGTGCTGTCACCTTGTATCACACAGTCCCAGAACGGTTTGGGTTGGGAGAAACCTTGAAGACCATTCAATTGCATCCCCTGCCATGGGCAGGGACACCTTCCACTATCCCAGGGTGCTCCAAGCCCTGTCCAACCCTGATCACTTCCAGGAACGAAGCAGCCACAGCTTCTCTGGGCAACCTGTGCCAGGGCCTCACCACCCTCACAGTTCCCTGTGATCTCAGCTGGACACATCTAAAGGATGGGGTGCACCTGCATGTTCCCAAATCCCAACCTTCCCACGTGCAAAGGTGGCCCAGAGCATCGCCCTGCAAACAAACTCCTTGATACAAGGAATGTGTTTAGATTCTGCCTTCTCTAGGAAAAAAACATCATGGATGGAAGCACACAGCAGTTTTTTCTCCCCAGAGAGGACCCCCAAAGCCTGCTTTGGTTTGTTACCTTATGTCTTCTTCTATCTTGGCCTGTGCCTCCAGATCAAAGGGGTCAGCGGAATAGAGCCGGATCCTCTCCTGCTCCCGTCGAGCTCGGTCCTGCTGTTGCTCCAGCAACACCCTGGTGAATTTCTCTGCGGGAACAAGGAGATAAAGAAATGCTTTTTACAGGAAATTACTCTTGCAAATCAAATTCTGGCACAGCAAACGCTTCTTTAGATGCCAGCTGAGGAATAGACTCAGCAGCACACGGGAAAAAGCTTCCTCTGAGGGCGGCATGGATGGACCTCAGAGGATCAGTGGCAAGCTTGGGAACCTGCCGAGATGAAAAGCAACTGGACAGAGTTCGTTCTCCTCACGTCCCTACCCAAACACTGCACAATCAACTCAATTTCCTGGCACATACATTTTTGTAGGGAAAATATTTTAAAAACCCCCACAAAGGCTAACAACAAAAATTCCTTCAAACCCAAGGAATGTGGCAAAGACAGAGATTATAATCCCTAAAGATGAATGCCGATCACTGGAACCAGGAGGTGTTAGCCAGGACACTGGGTCTAAATGCACATTTTAAGCCCACAGTTTTTAGATTCCCACTTCTTGTGGATGGCCTCTGGCCATTTTTTACTACTTGAATGGGATCACATACATCCCCAAAAGGACTTGGCAGTCCATGAAGGTCTGTACACAGGGAGGGTTTGGGTTTGCTTCCAGAGATGCCGTTCCCAGGAAGCAGCTCTGGCTCAAAGGCTGTTATGTGCTCGGGGAGGCGCTGGGTATGTTTGACTGTTGGATTTTTGAAATTAGGCTTCTGTACAGCAGGTGCCTTCATCCAGCACAGCCACAGGGCACGGATCTATGCAGATATTTGGGAATCTGAGCTAGAGCTGAACTGGATCTGTGCCCAAACGCTGCCAGCAGCAGCAGTGCAGCACGACAAGGGCAAAAACAGCCAAAACCACTTCCTCCTGACAGCCCAATGCGGCGATTTGGGACTGAAAATGCACATCTCGGTCAAAGCTTGATGTGCACAGACCAGGCAGAGCAGCAGAAGAGCCAATTCAATGGGTGTCTTGGGCTTAACCTCTGGTTTCCTGTGCCAAGAGCAGCACCTCTGCTCAAGGTGATGGGAAAAACTCCCAGCAAGAAGCGTGAAGAAGCCTGAGAGTGCGAAGAATGTGGCTTCAGCTCTGGATATGAACCAAAGACAGAGTTAAAAACAAAATAGGCTGACAATATCCATGGAAATTCCTTTCTGGCTTCCTTTGACAGAGAGAAATCACTCGGATGTAACCCTGAAAGTGCATAAAGTCTCCTGCTAGAAGCTCCTTCTCTTATTTCTCCAAACTCAATGGGATTTATTTCCCAACTAAACATCCTGCAGAGGTTCAGGAGCTCACCCGCTGCTACCCCAAACTCCTCTCTTTTCACACTGAAAAGACACCGGAGTTAAAATCTTTCACCACAGGAAGAACAAGGGACCAACATCAGCTGCATAGGAAGTGAAGGATGAGGCTTCAACTGTGCCCAAAACACGTGGACACTTCCAAGGTTAACAGAAACGTACATATTTATGACTATTTCTATTGAGAAAGTTTCTAAAAGACACCATTTCCTTGTTCCTTTCCCTCTCACTTTCTGTGGTTCACTTCCACAACACACGATCACTACGGACAGAGCTGGGTTTGGAGCGTGCTGCTCTCTGCTGAGTCCCAGCAGGATCTGGGATGCAGCAAACACACCACCTTTATTGGAAAATGTGCATTAAGGAGTGTCTTAGTGTAAAAATCAGGAACTGAGTCACTTGTGTTCACAGACACCCAAATTATCTGTGCATCTGATATTTCTGAGTAGGATGCCAAGCAGAAGAAACACACCCAGAAATGGAGGAATCCTGCCTTGAGTGCTCCCAGCTGGCACCTTTTATCTGCACCACCAAGGAGCCTGCAGCACATCCCAGCGTTAAACACCCGGGGCTGCCTTTGATGGGAGCCAAGCCCAACTCACCGAGGTCCCCGCTCAGCAAGGCCTCGGCCAGGGGCGGGTTGCGCTCCTTCAGCAGGGACAGCTCGTGGGGGTTGGCCAGCAGCATCTCCCGCAGCAGCGCCGGGTTGTCCAGGCCCTGAGGGAACGACGGCGCGTCCGGAGGCGACGGGCGAGCGCGCTGCGCCGGGGGCTGCTGCTGCTGCGCGGACGTCCCGGGAACGGCGATGCTGCTGAAATCTATCCGGGGCAGACCTGCAGGGAGGAAGAGCGGCGGTGTCGGTGCTTCACAGTTACAGTTCTGCTGGAAAAACCACGGGAAGGATGAGCTGCCCTCAACGCTGCACGAGAGCAGATTCCGTGAGCAGCAGTTTGTGTCAGAAGCGCAGCCATGTCCCCAGGTTACTGGGTTAGCAACGCTGGTGCAGTTATGTAACTGGTCTCATCTGTCTGCCCCATTTTTAATCCCCTGAAATGCACTTGCTGACTAGTTATTCCCAGCTCCACAAACCTGAATCTCTCATGGAGAGACTGCAGGGCTAAAACCAGTGGCTCTGAAGCACTTCGGAGTCTCTCGGGTTAAAAAAAAGCAGGGGAAAAAAAAAGTAGTAACATTCCTGCAGACCTGCATTGCAGGTACCCATCCTCCAGCTGAGGCAGGACGAGGACCTCAGCAATGCTCCCACGCCCTTCTCAGCCTGTGTCACCTTTTCTAGGCCTATTTTATGACTGGGATTTGCTAGGAGTGGCTGTGGAAGGCAGGACAGAGGCACAGGGCTCCACTCAGGCATTCCTGGAGGAGCCTGTCGCATGCACACGTGACTGAGACACTGGGTTCGGCAAAATGTGGCTTCTCAGGGAATTTGCCACAGGGCAGGTTCAGGACACACGTCCATAGAGGCTGTTCCTGGGTCTGAGCCACTCACACGACTGTGCCCTCACAACCAGCGGGAAGGGAACCGGCAGCTGTAGGAAAACTCACACACCTTTACCAAACCTGTTCTGAACCAGTCGCCTCCTCACTGCCTCCACACTTCCCCAAGAGAACAGTAAAATGGTATTGGCTTCCTCAGAATAAAACAAACACTAAATCAGAAGCCTTTAAGGTCATTTACAAGCCCCCCCGACTCATCCCAGCCACCCTGCCTCCCTCAGTGCTTTGCGCAGAAGGTGCTAAAGGACACTGACAGGAGCTGGTGTTGGGTAAGTCTTGATGAATCTCTGCGGGCTCAGGCAGTGCTGGCACGGAGCCTTTCTCACCTGGGAAGCGCATGGAAGGCCGTGGCTCCACCGTCTCCTTCTGGCGCAGGATCACCACATCCCCGTCCTTCAAGCCATAGGAGGCCAAGGACCTGTTGTTGTCGGTCAGCGGCCGCTCCGCATAAACAATCTGTGCCAGGAGAGCCACCAGCACCAGCAAGCAGAGAAACAGTTACAAAAAAAGCAAAATGTTATTTTGTTACAGGAGAAAAAAAAACATTCCAGTAAATCTTCCAGATCCATCTCAAGCTTCAGAAGGGAAGGTGTGATGTCCTCACAGGCCCGGCCTCAGGCACGGCAGGGCCTCGACATGTTCGTGGTTGGACAACATGGGGTTGGTCTTGCTGAAATCCAGCTGTGGTTTGACAGCCAGCACCACAGAGAAAGGCTGTTCTCCCCTGATCAGAGGCCAAGATCATTAAAGGGAAGCAAGTCTTGACCGGGACTGTCTGCCCACATTTCCAAACTCCAACCTCTATGATTACACAAGCCTCGGACGTTTTCTGCAGCGTTCCCCGCCCCCAAGGCAGCACCCACTGACCCCAGACCAACTGCAGATGTGCCAGCAGCGCCAGTCCGAGTAGATCCAGGGATGATCCAGCCCAACATCCATCATTCTGCCTCCTCCCACAACACAGCTCCCCAGAATAACCAGTTTTACAGGGACCTCAATCACTAGCTCAGTGCTTTCCAGCTCACTCCAGTGATGTAACTCTCCAGACTCGGAGCACCCAAAGGCATTGCTCCCGAGACTGCCATCAGTCCATGGAGGGAATTAACTTCTTGTGACTATAAAACACAAACTCACATCCATTTCTATTTCGATAACCTGGTTTAACAAGGGGTCCACAGACTAAACATAAAAACACTGAGATAAAGGTGAATAATCCCCAGGGAACATTTCCATGAACATCACACCTGTAATACCTGCAGAGGCCTTAAGTTATGGGAAAGCCCAAAATGTAAAATAAAGCTGGAACAGAAGTTCCCAGAGATGGTATCTGGCAACACGAAGGTTTCTGTGCCGTTGCTGGAGCACAGCGAGACCAGGCAGATCGGCCCAACCGCCTCCTGCCCTGGCAGCACTCCAGAGCACGGAGAACTCGGCCTAAACCCCACAGGCACACGATCAAATTTCATGTTCACCACCTTGTTTATCCAAACCGCGTCCCTTTGGGGCTGGAAAAGGCCAGTTCAGCAACAACACGTTTGCCACAGGTCGGGACTGGCTGAGCCTTGTGGGAGAAGCTTTCGCAGCCGTGGATGGGCTGTGGCTCTGCCTGATGCTATCACAGGGTGCAGACCCAACAAGATTCCAAACAACCAATCACTACCTGTCTTAAGGTACAGACTTTCATTGCTTCACTCCAGCAGCTCCAAAATCTTACTCAGACTCTCCATACGGCACTCGGCAGTGGAGACCCATCGTCAGCAGCGGTGCCAAAGCAAGGCAAGGCAGGAAGAGCGCAAATGACCAGAACCTCGTTAGGGCAGCAATCAGAGAGTCAGGGAAACAGACGATGGAACCAAGCACGAGCTTCCTACCTCCTCCCCACCACCACAGCGCGCAGCCTCAGCGGTACCTCACGGGCCAGGTCCCTCCCAGGGCCCACGTGCAGCGATCTGAAGGTCTGTGGCCTCCACCCCACGCGACACCACTGGCACAGCCGAGGTCAGCTGGTGCTGGCAGAGCCCCGGCGCAGCCTCTCACGTTACCGGCCCGAGTTGGTGCCGCCGCAGCAACAGCCAGCGTGTCATAAATCCCAGCTGCACACCCAAATCTGAAATGGCAGATTCCCTGCGCAGACACTATGGAAGAGACGAGTTAATCAGTTTAAGTGAGGCTTTACCTCTGTCATCTTGCTGGGATTGGATTTACGAGCATTCGGCCTTACATCCCAGACAATGAATTAAGCGCCTGGCACTCATGCCACGTCCATTAGTAGCACAGATTAATCCACTCCTGACCCATTCTGCTCCACTCTTAGAACAAACTGATTGGATTTTGCTGCCTTTTGATTGTCTGGTTCATGGCAGTTCTGCCGGCTGGCAGGCACCAGCCACGGGTTCTTCTGGAGGTGACTCACACAGGGATGCAGGCACTGATGGATTCACTGTGCTCGATGCCAGAGGGTACACCTCCCCGTGGAGCAGGGAACCCCAACCAGGAGTGCTGGATACCACCTGCAGCCATCAATCAAGCCCAAGCCTGGACCCATCAAATATTCCTGAGCACGGCACAGGAGATGGAGGGTACAGAGAGAAAATAAATGAAGGGAGGGAATGAAGAGTGTGGCTCTGCTGAGAGCCTCCTATCCGCTCTCCGGGAAAGCCACAGCCTTGGTGTGTGGAAGAGACTGTGGAAAGTCAGATTATTTCCCCTCTCCTCACCCCGCTCCTCTTATCACCACAGCCACCAGTAGCCACCTCTGTTATCTCACCGACCTGTGCCCGCAGCCGTCCCTCGGACACCTCACAGCTCCCTGCCCCACCCCAAACTGCAGCACCCGGAATTCGCTGCCCAAACCAGCAGAGGACAAGGCTGGGATTAACCCTACTCCACAGAGTGGTTCACTCCACCCTGCACGACCCTTATGATGAAATTCATCCTTTCTTGTGCCAACACAGCACCTTCAAAGCAACATTCACCTTGGCTGAGGAAAAAGGGCAGAGAACAGCCAAGTTTGGTAAATGTAAAACTGCCTACTTGTGGTTTAACAATGCAAAACCCTTCCACACAAGGAGCTGCTTCACTGATAACTTGTATCTTATAACTTTCTCACAGAATCTTTGAGGCTGGAAAAGCCCTCCAAGATCATCAGGTCCAACCTGTGCCCAATCCCCACCTTGTCACCAGCCCAGAGCACTGAGTCCAGTCCTTCCTTGGACGCCTCCAGGGATGGGGACTCCAAACCTCCCTGGGAAGCCCCTTCCAGTGCCTGACCACCCTTTCCATGGAGAAATTCCTGCTGATGTTCTCCCCACTGAAGGTCCTCAAAACACCTCACAAACACCAGGCAGAAAGAGAAGCGAGAGGAGCGATAAATAACTGCCTGAAAACGCGACGCGGTGCGGCGCAGGATGATGCACGAGTGGCAGATGGATGAGCAGAAGGAAGGCAGAGGTGGCTACAAAAGCGCAGCGCTGCTCCCCTCGCCTGGGGCTGGCAGCACCCAAACCCCACACAGGTCAGCTGTGCTGCAAAACTCAAACAAGGGAACTCCTGACAAAAAATACGGAGAAGTGACCCCTCGTTATCCTAAACCGGACCTGGAGCTGCAGGTCACCGTGACACAAGGGACAAAGGTGACAGTGAGGAGTTTATGCTCCAGTTCATGCCTGGAGATGTTGAAGCCACCGCAGAGTCCCCCACACAGGGGTTGTCCCCTGACCTGGGAGCTCACTGGTGGCTGTGACACAGCCACAGGGGGGGGTTGCTGGAGCACAGAACCTTTGTGTGAGGTGAGTTCTCCCTTTCCACCCGCCCAAAACCAAGAGGTTTTTCCCTGAAAGGAATCCACCCTACCCGGATTTCCTACCCCTGCTCTGAGACTGTTTCTCTCTGAACACCAACCTCCCAATCCAAAAAACAAGGCTCTCCCAAGGCAGAGAGAAAGCCAAACGCCGGGAACCTGCCGGGTGAGGAACACTCCAGCTCCAGGGCTGCCCCTGCAGCAGCTCTTCCAGCGCTGACTAATCTTGGCTTGGCCGGAAAATCAGTTTGTTAATTTAGACTGGGAAAAGGCTCGGGAAGCAAAAGCCACCACCACTAAACTCCACAAACTCTGCCAGGCACGGCCGGCGCCGAGAAAAGGAGCCGACACCGCCCTGCCCAGGACAAACGGGGAGGAACGGCCAAAAACCCGGGACTGAACCCAAAACATGAGCAAACCCCAGACAGATGGCCCAGAGCCGCCCCCACACGCAGCTTCCCCCATGTTTTGGCACACGAGTGAGCCGTGGATCCGGGCTGGAGGGGGATAATTGCTGGGAACACCACACGGATGTGCCTGTTCGGTCCCCACACCTGTGTGGAAAAAAGGGAGGAAAAGGCTCAATGTGCCCTTTCCGCCCCAGACCGGGCAGGGGTTTGATGGGATAAATTAACCCTTTCCCGAACATTTCAGCCCTGTTTCTTGGGGTTTGAGGAGCCCACGGGCCACCACTTTCCTCGCGCTCCGACTCCTGCTCCCCTCACTCCAATTCCTGCCCCGTTTAAGCATTAAATTCCTCCGAAACCTCAACATAAAACAAACCAAAACAAACCCACATTATTTGCTCCCTTTCAGCTGCGCAGCGGGCGCGGACCGAGCCTTTCCCGGAGGGACCACAAGTCACCGAGGACTCGGAGCCCTCTCCCGAGAGAATTTGGAGCGAAAAGCGAGGGGTTTCTCCCCAAACCCGAAAGGTCGGCGAGGGCAGGGCCCGGGAGGGACTCTCCACCCCAAACAACCCCAAACTCCGGATGGCCGGGGCGGATCCCGGGACCGCGACCCCGCGGGGCGCGGGGGACACGGCCGTTCCCAACCCAGGAGACCCCGACCCTGCGGGAGAAGGGGGGCACGGCCGCTCCCAGCCCGGGGGACCCCGACCCGGGGGCACCGGCCGGGCCCTCCCCGGCGCGCGGAGCGGGGGCAGGCCCTGACCTGGCTCTCGGCCGCCGGGATGCCGGACTCCAGCTCGCAGAGGGCGCGGAAGTTCTGCAGCTCGAAGTCGGCGTCCACCTGCAGGTTGAAGGTGATCTCAGAGCGGTCGCGGCGCAGGCAGAACACGGTGAGCAGCATGGCCGCCCCCGCCCCGATCGGCACCCGCCGCCGCCGCC
>VZRQ01010159.1:0-13923 GCA_013397975.1 Machaerirhynchus nigripectus | reverse complement strand
CGCGACGGGTCAGAAGCGGCGGGCGCTGGAGCTGGCTTTGCCCTTCCTGCGCTTGGTGTCGGCGGTGGGAGCCAAGGCGAGGGACTGCAAGCGGAAGGGTCGGGGCTGCGGGATGGGGCAGGCGCTGCCCGGAGCCCCCTCGGAGTCTGCGGGAGCTGGAAGAGGAGAGGAAGGGGTTTTGGTGGGTGGGTGCAGGACCGCAAAATGCGGCTGCGTCCTGCGAGAAGCCACTGAGAGGTCAAATGGTTGAGGCAGAATTGGTCCTGGGTGGGTCGCCATTTGATTTCTCGAGGAAAAGGAGGAAAATGAAGAGTGCCGGCGATATCTGGGAAAAGGGGATTACCTTGGTCCAGGTGCAGGATCTGGCTGGCTCGCCGGGATCGGAAGTAGTTGCTGGCGATGGTCTCGCTGTCGCTCCTGTCCAGCACCAGCCTGTAGTGGTCTTCCTCGGGCTGCAGGTGGGAAACGCTGTCAGCAGCGCCAGCAGTAAGGCAAAATTGGTAAAACCGGATTGAAACGGAGGAGGAATGGGCCTTACCGCCGGCTCCCCGCTCTCATTCGAGGGGCTTGTCCGGGCAGGTTTGGGCTGTGGCGGGGCTGGAACCGCTGTGGGAAGAGGTGACGTTAAGGCTCACTGTGTGCAGAACAGTCACCGCTCTCCTGACTGCGCTCCCTGATCCCAGCACTGCTCAGAGATTCCCGAGGGAGCCGCACCACTTTAGATCACGTATTCAAACTTTCCAGACAAACTTTATGTGGAAGATGTTGTAAGTGCGCACAGCCCGGTAGAGCGGCGTGCCTGCGTCACCCTCCTGTCCCCACAGCAGCTTCCTCTCACCTGGGCCCTGTCCCCTTACCTGCAGGCAGGTGGGTTTTTTGAATGACAGGCTCTGGAATTTTCCAGCAGCCGCTCTCCTCGTCCCAGACGGATTCACGCCTGATCTTCTCCAGGTTGCTGTAGTTGCAGTCGCGCCGGACAAGGGACTGCACCTGATCCAGCAGCTGCTGGCAGAGCATCAGGTCTCGCTCCTGGCGCCGGATGGTGCTCAGGTAATCCATCTTTTCCAGCCCAAACTCCAACTGCAGGTCTTTGATCTCAGTCTCGGCAGCCTGGAGCTGGACACAGAACAAGTGGTCAGGATTATAAGGCACAGAGACCAGTGGTTACTACGAGTACAGGAATTTGCCAGGCAGAGAAAGACACTCGTGAAAGCTTCAATATTTGGAAAGATTTCTAATTTAGGTACAAATTAGGATGAAATTCGTGTGGAGAGATTATTCCATGTCTGTTTTAAAGAACGATTTCTCAGGTCTCTTCACAGGGATGATTTTTGAATGAACCTGAAGCTAATCTTACTGGTGTGGTCTTGGAACTCTTGCAAGTTTCTAACTTCGGTTAAAAAGGTGCAATATTTCTTTGATAACCTAAATACCCAAATAAAGCAAGTCCTTCATGTGCAGGTCTGGGACTGTACACACAAATGTCAATTTTTTTGCAGCCCCTCTGATTCTGCCACAAAATAGCAGAGCAAAACTGATTTTCAAATGTTTTGAAAATGAAGACTTGAAATGTAAAATTTAAAAGCATTACTTTTATGTTTTATTTCTTCCCCCAGAAAGTGTGCTTAGAACTGGCAGGAGCTGCAGCAGATCCATAGGTCAGCAGAGGGAGTTGCATCCCCTCCCATCCCAACACATCCTCCTCCAGCCAAGTGTCACACACCGAGCCTTTAAAACTGGTGGGGTTTGGGCTTCAAAAGCTTAATTCCCCACCTGAGGGCTCCTGCATCTGGGATTTCATAAAAACTCACACAAACAATGTGGTGTATGAAATATGGACACAGCTGGAGTCATTTTCTAAACCTACAGTCCTAAACCCTGTAATGTAAAAAATGTGATGTGCAGGAGGAAGGAGCTGCTCCCTCACCTTTTCCTGCACCTTCTCCAGCATCTTGCTCTTGGCTCGAACCTCCTCCTGGATGGAGTCGTAGACATTGAGGAGAGCTCGCTCGCTGCTGTCCTCGTTGGCTTCCTGCAGTGCAGCCAGCAGCTGCAGCCTCCGCTCGTCCGCGTACTTCTTCCGGCGTTTGTGCTTCTCCTGCAGGTCCTTGTTCTGAGCCTGTTCCCCCCCGACCACCTGCTGCTCCAGCATCTGCAGCCTGGAGAAGGGGAACACTTCTCTGAGCTCAGTGGTGCTAAGAACCGGCTGCACAAGCGTGGAGGATGCACGTCCTTCCATGGGTGACATTTGGGAAGACACAGAAACTTGGGAATTCTGATAAGATTTGTTTCCCTGAGTAATCATGGCAGATTCTACTTATTATTAAGAGTTTCTGTCACAAATAGATTCCCAGAATGGTTAGGGTTGGGAAGGACCTTAAAGAGCATCTCATCCCACCCCGTGCCATGGGAAGGGACACCTTCCACTACCTGGCCTTGGATGCTTCCAGGGATGGGGCAGCCACAGCTGCTCTGGGTAAAATACTCCACAAAGGCAAGGCGTGTGTTACTCCAAGCACCTTAGTCAACAAGGATGTCCAGAAATTCAAATATACGCTCACAAAATTCTCTTTAAACCCCTTGTTTTGTGTAATTTATACTTAAATACTTATTTAAATAAATATTGAATATATTATTATATTAAATTTTTTTAAAAGATGCACAGAAGGTACCAAAATTACACAGAGAATTATTTTAAACGGTGGATGTGGGAGTGGTAGAGCTGAAAGCCACAGTGTGATTTCCATTTTGGGGTAGTATCAGCCACAGTTGATGATTTGTGTGACCTCAGCGTTGTTAACAGAGCACTGGCACAGGCCTGTATTTGAAATCACACTCTGACATGGAAATAAAGCCATGCTCCAGAGCCATTCCTTTGTCTGCACAGGATCTGGAGCAGAGCAGATAGCTCAGGTTGGCCAGCACTGGCTCGAAAAGGCTGATAACCCCTTTACTGATAACAGCCTCTTAATTATCTCCAAACCCTCTGAAATTGCTCATTCTCCCCCAGAACTGACCTGCTATTCTGCTGCACTGCTCCTGCCAGGTGACCTTCCCTTTCCTTTGCTTAATACACGATTGAATCCAAGGATTCAATCCTTGCTCTGCTGAGCTGCCCCCATGTGTAAAGCTTGAACAGGCGGCTTTGAAATCCCCACACCCATGGAACCAAACCCTCCTGCCCAATCTGCACAGAGCCTGGATTTAACAATGTGATTAGAAGGGCATTTTCCCTTGTTTGACAAAAAAGGAATAGGATTCATTCTTGCAATAGGACTAGTCCTGCAATAGGACCACTAACATTTGATATCCAAATGAAGGGTTTCTTTGGAGATCTCTCCATGAACAGACAGAATTGCCCACAAATTACAGACACTGCTGTTCTGCATTTCATAGCAGCTCCTTTTTGAGCCAGGAGAGACCCAATGGAGCGAGCACATGCCACAGGAAAGCTGAAAGACTGGTTAAAACCCCCAGAAGGACTGGTTAAAACCCACTGAACTGTTCAGAATCAAACTCTGTCATCCACAGCGTATCTTGGGTTGAGCTTTTCTAATTGTAATATAGTTCCACACAATGGAGTAAGTGAGAAATCAGCAGAATTTGCTTCAGTTGTGTATTTCTGGAACAGCTCAAGCACCCGTGCTGCTTCAGTATGTGGTGGTGTACTCCGGCTGAGGAAATTCTCTCAGGACAGCTCTCACACGGAGAAAACCTTGAACCATGCTGCCTTTGAGATGGGCTGAGCACAAGTCTCGAGCCTGCATCCCTCAAATCCCAACCCTGTCCTCCAGGCCCTGACAGTGCCCCTAAAATAGGATTATTGGGAAATTTTGCTGTCAGTTCTGGCTGATGTGCTGCAAGCACTGTGAGATGCATGAGCTGGAGGTAAAAGTGGCCTCAGTGATGGGAAGAGTCTGTCCATGAGGACAGCTGCCACAGGACAGCTGATGCCTTACCTGTAGGTACATGAGAGGGCTCCAAGTGCCCTTCAAGGACCTCTTTCAAGAGGAAAAGGAGGCATCTCCATAACCTGTGTGGGAACTTAAGGCTCCCCTGCCTGCAGCTCCAGGCAGGATTTGTTACCAGGAACACACACTTTTTGGCATTCACGTTTGCTGACTTGAGAATCTCCATTTTTCTCTCACAATTCTGGCGCTTGGCCTCACCGAGCACCACAGGGAACAGCTCTTCATCCACCCGAACAGGGCAAGGTTAGTTTTGGAGTAAAAACAGCCTGGAGAAGAGAAGGCTCCAGGCAGACCTTAGAGCCTCTCCTGGTGCCTAAAGGGGCTTCAAGAAAGTTGGAGAGGGACTTTGGACAAGAGCCTGGAGTGCCAGGACAAGGAGGAATGGATTCCCACTGCCAGAGGGCAGGGAGGGATGGGATATTGGAAAGGAATTGTTCCCTGTGAGGGTGGTGAGGCCCTGGCACAGGTTGCCCAGAGAAGCTGTGGCTGCCCCTGGATCCCTGGCAGTGTCCAAGGCCAGGCTGGACGGGGCTTGGAGCACCCTGGTGTAGTGGAAGGTGTCCCTGCCCATGGCAGGGGGTGGGACTGGATGAGCGTTAAGGTCTTTCCCACCCAAACCAGTCCATCATTTTAACTCACATGTGCCTGGTTTGGGGTGGCACTGACAGCTGGAGCTCAGCAGCTGTGGTGTCATGGCAGAAGGCACCTGCTGCTGCCCGTGGGTGCTGCCCAGGGGACAGCTGGCACGAGCAGGGACGTCACTGACCTGGCAAGCACCAGCTGCTGGTCTGCAGGCAGGGAAATCCCTGGGGCAGTGACAGCTCCCGCTGCTCCAGCACTGCCCCTGCTCACCCCACCAACGTCTGTGACAGTCCCAGGTGCTGCTGGATCCTGGGGACAAGAGGGAAACAAAGGCTGTAGCTCTGTAAAGATGCAATGAGAGTCCTGAGGGAGATGAAGCACAACATTACCCACTCAGGTTTATTCACTGAGGGGAGAAAGAGCTTGGAGGGTACCTGGGCTGGCGTTGGCTCTTCATGTGCTGAAGCAACACCAGCTTCATGTGAAGGTGTCTGGCCAGAGGTCATTCTAGTCCGGGTGTCAGCTGAAAAGAGGAAATCCCAACAGTGTTGGTAATGAGCTGTGCAAAACTAGACATAAATCTGTGAAACCATTCCCCAAAGCCTTCACCCAGAGCTAGGAATGACGTGTTTGAAAGGAAAAGGGCTGTCATTCACCTACTTCTGCTGGTCAGTAAAACCCATGAAAGACTGAGAGGATGTATCAGGTAAGGAATGCAGATTGTACAGGGCTGGGAGAGCCTGGCTCCAAAAATAATCCATTTCAGAGGCTGGAGGTGCACATTTGTAATCAGAGGAGGAAAAAATAAAGACCCTCTCAAGCCCTTACCTTAGAAACTGATAGCACCAAAAGTAAGAATATAGGTTCACAAATTCCTAGTGGGTGATAAGTGCTGTATGAGCACATTGCAAACCATGCTCTGAGGCACTGCGGGCGTCAGTGAAAAGCAGTAATGCAGAAGAGAGGAGAGCTGGCAACAGTTTACAGGATGTGAGAGGAATATCTGCCTTGCAGAGTGATGGTGTGGATAATCCACTGGGAGAGCAAGTGCTGCAGCACATTTGCATACGGAGGGAGAGACTGCGGCAGCCACCCCACCCTCAAGAATGAGAGTCCAGTGGGATGGGGACAGAGCAGTGACCTCTGCTCCAAAGACACGCTGCCCTCAGTCAGGGGGAACTCTGCTACATGGGCAAAAAGCAGGCGTTTCATTCAAAAATGAGGCTTTTCATTGCCTCAAGCCTTACAGGGTGGGGTCAGGCTGGTCCCGACAGGGAAAGAAGTCAGGGAAATAGGGAAGAGGACAAAGCTGGAACAGAGTCTTAAATCTGGCCCAGGAGAGGCAGAGTTCCTGCTCCTGTTGTGGATAAGGGTGGGTTGGGAGCAGGGACTGCTGCTGCCAGGCAGCACTTGCTGCAGTAACAGCCGCTGCCTTTTAAAGGCTGCAGTGGCTGCCACAGATCTGACAGCAGAAACAGTCCCTTCTCCTGAGGGAATCTGGGCTTGGCTGCACAGCCTCCACCCGCCTCCTCCACACCTGCTTCCTTCCTGAGGAGATCCTCAAGAACAGACACCTTGAGATCAAAGTCATCCCTCAGGCTGCTGATGTCCTTCTCCAGGCGGGCGCGGGACGCCTGCTCCGCTTGGTAGCTGGCCTGGAGCCGGGCCAGCCTCCCCTCGTACTCCTGCAAGGCACAGCAACAGCCCTGTCACTGTTCCCGAGGTCACATCCAGCTCCACTCCAGGTCACACCTCATGCCCATCCCCATACAACTCCACCACCCCGTATTCACTGACTTCTTCTGTGACTTGAGACAGTAGTGATGGAAAATGACTGTTCAGCCCTAGAAACGGCTGCCTTGGGTGGTTGTGGTGCCCTGGAATGAACTTTTTAAGGAGCAAGGAGAGAGTTTGTTTCCCTGTGGCTCCTCATTCTTCCTTCTGGCTCTGTATTCCTCATTTTCTTCATCTCTGTTCCTAGTATCTTTGACTACTGCTTTCCTCAACTCTATTCCTCCCTTCTCTGACAATTTCACATGTAGTTCCTCCAAAAATTCTTCCTGGAAATACATTCCAATCCATCTCCAGAGAGGTGAGAACAAGAGGTGGGTTGTAGTAAGGTACGTGGCCTCCATAATACATGGTCTGTTCATAGGAGAAGTCCAAGGATTAGAAAATAGAGAAAGAAATAGGAAAAGAGAAGCGTCCTGTAAAGGCTGAACCATATTTGTAATGATGACTATGAGAAAAGTTTTAGTCACAGCCACTCTGGGACATCCCTTCCCAACTTACTTCTCTGATCAGCTGCTTCTCTGCTTCCAGATCCACCTGGGGTTTGCGGCGGGGAGCTGGATTTGCTCCCAGGTGAGCAGCCTCAGCAGGTAGAAGCCCTACAAAGCAAAGTAGAAATAAAAATCACTCACAGTCACTGGGTGGGATTGTCTGCAGAATTCCTGGAAAGAGAATAAAGAAGCTGGGTGCCAGGAAAGAACATGGCAACCCCTGTGCTCCTTCAAACTGCACTTGCTGCCAAAACACCCACTGGCCTGGGGCTCCATAGTTGTGGGGAGAGAGGGAGATGTTCCAGCTTCAGGGGAAATATGGAAGTGAATTTAATTATATGGTATTTATAGATACAAATACCTCTTTCAAAGAATAACAGGAGACTTGTTTCCAGGGCTATGCTACAGACTTGGGGGATAAAAGACACTGGGAAGATGAGAAGTGCAAGGAAATTACCTTCTTTGTTCACAGCTATTTCTGAAAGGTGGCAGAAAGGAGGAAAAAGTCATCCTACAGCCTTATTTCCCTGCTGAAAGTTGCCCTTTTTTAGGGAATAATTCTCCATGGGTGATCAGCTCCCTAAAGACTGCTCTTCCCCATTTGTTCCTACATTTGCTATTCCTCCTCCAGAGGAAAAAGCAAGTGTGCTGAGGCTGGGCTGAGTCCTCAAGCACTGTCATAAGGAGGGCAAAACTTCTCTTGTAGTGTCAAAAATTCCCATTGTAGGAGAACGGGCTGAATGCTCACTTTGAAAACATACATACATATATTTAAAAAAGAATTTTACAGTATTATTTCTTCTGCAGCTCATTTTTGTTCTTCCAGCTGAAACCTCTCTTCTGCAACTGACCAAATTCTAGCCACAATCACCTAAAATAACCAAGGATTTGAATCATGTCAGCATTTTCTAACAGCATTTGTCACTATTGAAAACACTGGATTATTGAGATGGTCTTTGCCAGTGGAATAAGGTCAGTTTGGAAGCAACCAAGGAAAAGTCTGTAACCAAAATGGAGAACCCTTCCTCCAACAGGTAAGGGAAAGGTTGAGGTGAAATTTAGCTAGCATTTTATGTGTAAAACCCCGTTTTTTGACATATCTGCAGCCAGTAAGGGCTCTCCTACCTGACAAGTCACTTGTGCCCATATGTTCAGCCAGAATGGCCTTCAGCTTCTTAATCTCCTCCCGATATTCCCTCAGCAGGGCATCCTTGGGGTCCTCGTTGATGCAGGGCTTGTTCCTGATGTTCTTGGCTCGATTTGCGTAGCGCAGGGTGCTGAGGCTTTCCTCATAGCTGTCATCAGCCGGAGACACACACGCCACCATCAGGGTCCTGGTGTTCCCTCCCAGGGAGTCCTGGAGCAGCCTGGTCAGCTTGGAGTCTCGGTAGGGAATGTGTCTGCACCTGCCATCGACCAGGGCCGATATGACGTTGCCCAGGGCAGACAGGGAGAGGTTGATTTTGGTGGCCTCTTTGAGCCGCTCCCCCGTGGCACCAGTTCTTGACTGTCTCTCACTTCCTGCCAGATCCACTAAGTTGAGTTTGGCAGCCCTAAGGTGGTCCTGCCCTCGCTCATCTGCATGGAAACAATCCCGGGTAGCTCTCAGAAGGAAGCACCTCAACAGTCAAGAACCAGGACTCTCTCAGCACCACCTCCTGTTCCAGCCCTGTTCTCTGCATTGGGGCCCTGACTCCCTGAAGCACACAAATATCTATTTAATCTTAACACTGCACATTTTAGTGCTTTCCTCAACAGGATCCACAGTAAAAATTCATGCCTGTTCTTACTCTCCCAGTGAGCTCTGAACACACACACACACACACACACACACACCCTTCACATATTTCCACAGTATTTACAATTTCAGCCAGAGAAGTAAGAGAAATTCAGGCTAGATTGAGGGCCCTGCACCAATCTGGAGCACAGAAGAGGAGTGCAAATACTGCTTCTTCCCTGCTGGGATTAAAGTTGGGATTTTACAGAACCACACAATGCATCCACTGTGCTAACTGAGAAACCTCCTAAATCCCTCACTTACTGAGTGGAAAATGAGGTACTGTCATCAACATCTGGAACCACAGTTTTGGAAGATGTTGTATAACTTTCCCCATGATTGAAACAGCTCAAGGAAACTAAGCCAAGCTGTTCCCAGCCAGGGTCAAAGACTAAGCAGAGATAATTCCTTTCTGGTCCCAGAAAAACCCTCTCGAGGTCCCTGTTCAGACCCAGTGAGGCAGCTCTTCCAACTAAAGAAATGCCAATAAGATACTCATTAAAGGAAAATTAGTGGCTAAAACTTTATTAAAGAATTCTTTAATTCCATCTTTAAAAAATACACCCCATGATTAAGCTCAGTGAAGGAATCGTCAGGTGATATGACCTGAATGGTTTTGGTTGGGAGGGACCCTAAGACTCATCTCATTCCACCCCTGCCATGGCAGGGACACCTTCCACTGTCCCAGGGTGCTCCAAGCCCCGTCCAGCCTGACCTTGGACACTTCCAGGGATCCAGGGGCAGCCACAGCTGCTCTGGGCACCCTGTGCCAGGGCCTCCCCACCCTCACAGGGAAGAGGATTTTTCTCCTGGACCTACAATCATTTGGGATCTAAGGGTAGCTGTGGGATGATGAGTGACCACACAGATCCTGCGCTCTGCTAGGCCCAGGCCTAAGGCAGGACATCCAGGTACCCACCTACAGTGCAGATTTCCATTCTGACAGTGAAGATGGCGTGGGAGCGGGAGGAGTCCCTGTTCATGAGAGTGAAGGCCACTGCTCTGTTCCTGCAGCCCGTGTCCATCAGCTGCTCACACTGTGCCACACTGTGCACGGCGTGCAGGGACAGCCCCTTCACGAACACCCCCTGCTCCGGGTGCTCCTTCAGCTGCCAACAGGACAACGCAAGCCAGGTCAGAACCAGAGGCACTGAAACCATGGAAAATTACACTGGGAATAGCCTGGAAGCTTGAGGGCTACGTGAAATTAAACTGCACTATGAGGAAAAACACATCTGACTGCCATTAAAAAGCCTTATTTCTGAAGGAAGAATAAAACCACAGAAAAAGAGAGAACCAACTTCATGGCTAAAAGAATTCAAGTTAAAAGTTGCTGGTTGATGCAGACATCCCCCAGGCCATGAGGAACCCAGCTTCTATCCACCCTCCACCTTCTCTATTATTAAGCTGCATATTTTAAACAAGAATCAAGATACATCTCACCTATTATGGCAAAGGCTCTAAGATCTCCTCAGTCATAGGAAGCTTTTTTTAATATCAAAGCACAGATACAATATTCCCAGATATTGTTCCCAGTGCTTTGATGAACTCTCTGCTCTGAGTGGGTGGCTTGAGCTCACTGACAATATTCCCAAAGTCACACACAGGTGAACTGCCATCATTTTCTCCAGATTAATTAATTTTTAAATGAGCAAAATCCTATTCGGGCCCCTGGGTTGAGACAGAGCATTAAATACCCAACAGCATCTTCTCTGTAATTATCAACCACACAGATTAAAAGTTTCATATAGAATGTTAATAAGCAATGGAAATATCCAAAATTTTGAGTTACACATCAAACCTACGTAAAAAATACAAGATAATCCAGAGATTCCTGCACTCCTACACTAGCCCCCTCCACACTGGGAATTTTAAATGAGCTGAATTAATTTTCCACAGCTCAGTTACACCCCACATCTGCTAAGTTCATCACTAAAACTATCTTTATCACATCAGCTGGGATACTGAGATACGGTTGCCATGATGGAGCAACAGAGACCATGTTTGGCACCACGACTTCCAAAGAGGAGGCTCAGATACTTCAGTGATGTTCACAAGAAATGCTGTAAAATAGTGTTTTCTGTTAAAAAATCCCACAGAACAGAGCAAAAGTGGCTGAAAACTTAAATGGGTGGGATTTATCCTTGTTCCAAAGCCACAATGCCCGGGACGAATTCAGGTACAGTCACAGCCAGTGTTCATACACTGTGACTTGTCTGTGCTGCTGAGAATCGCAGGACTGGCCCGGCTGTTTGGGGCCGTTGCTGAGTCCCTGAGGAACACCTGAGCAAGGACGTGGCTGTAGTCACTGAGGTGAAAGGCAAAGGAATGAACAAAAATGGGATTCTGGGGGGAACTGGGGGACACAGAGGAATGCAGCGGGTCAGCCTGGGATTTGTTTCCGCAGGACATGACTTCCTCAAGTACTCAGTGGAGGTAGCAACAGGCAGTGTGACAGAGTTACCCTGGAAACTGCTCTGCCCAGCTCCTGCCCTCCCAGTGCCAACTGCATCACCATGGAAACCCGTGTCGCCGCAGATGTGGAACAAAGGATGGGGAACTGCAGCAAGAAGTCCCCTTCTCCCACTCTCCCTCTGCACGAGACAGGTGAAGCACACTTGGAACATGCAGCAGAGACATGTTTGCCTGCCTTAAAGCCAGAAACCTGTTAGAAATGTCTGCCCTGTAAGGCAGTTTGGGTCTGTTGCCATCCAAGAGCATCTCAAGGTGCTACTGCCTTGGTTTTATGCACCAAGGCAGTCCTGCAAGGAAGTAAATTGGGACAGGAGATTTGTAGCTCCCTCCAGGAGTACATACAAAAAGACCTGCAAAGCCACCAAGAGGTAAATTTTATAAAGATCAGCCCCCTGATTAGGATTTTGGGAGAGTTTACCCTCCTGTGGTCCTGTAAACTTCACGTGTTCCCATGGGGAGTAATAGCTGCTGTGTCCTGTCAAAACGGATCAGCCTTTTTGGTTTAGGCAGATAAAGAGATCATCCATGGCTCCACTGGATCAGATTATACATTTATAAGGCCCAGAATCCTCTTGCTTTAGAGACAAGCATGAGATGAAGAGGATGAGGATGAGGAAGAAATTGCCCCATGGGCACTTTATTCCACCCTTGTCCAGTAAAGGATTTTCACAGAGCTGCTGCTGAGCTACCCGCCACTATCATGTGGGATGCACTGCACACGTCTCTGACTGCATCCTGTTCCTAAACTTTCACTAAAGTCCCTCAAAAGCCCCTCTTGGCTTCTATATTCCTCACATAACTTCATATTCTGGCACTCAAGCTTCTGACAGAGACCATTGTTGCACTTCTGTAAGTCATGGTAACACCTATCTGAGTTAATTAAAGCACTTAATTAAGACACATTGAGTCTGCCTCACCTCCAGCTTCTGCTTGGTGTCAGCTCCTAGAAGGTCTCGTACATCCTCATTGTAGATCTCCAGGTAGGAGGCTCTCAGCAGGAACTTGGCATTTTCGGCACACTGCACAAAGCAGGGAGGATTTGGGGGGAGCCCATGGAGCCCCTCCCACAGCTGGGTGCCCACCACCCTTCAGAACCCCATCCAACCTCCCCTGGCAATTCATTCCAGCTGGCACCACTCAACACTGCAAGGGACTTTTGGTCCTTCCACACCACAAGTCCATAACATCATTTGGGATGAAGATGCAGCTCATGAGACTATGGACAGGCCTCAGCTTAAGGATGAGAAGCAGTGCACCCCAAACCTGTCCCCATTTCACACTTCATGTGCCATCAGCACTCACTTCTTGGGATAGGACACCAAAAAAGTCTTTCTAGCAAAAACTTATCAACAGGTTCTCTTTCACACCCACCTGTATGCTCTCAAAGATGTGTTCAAATGCCCTGGGAATGATCCCTTTCTGTGAGGAAGGATCCACAACTCCCTGCATGGTGAATGACTTCCCACTGCCAGTCTGGCCATAGGCAAAGATGGTGCCATTGTAGCCTTCCATGACACCCTGGAAATGGGGAGAAACCGAAGCAAACTGCCATCATCTTTGCCTAACTGGAAATACATTGTCCAGATGCATTCCCACTCCCTAAACGGTATTTTAAAGGAAGAGCTGGAAGTAAACATCGAACAGCTAGTTAATCGTCACACGCCATCAGAGTATAGTAATTACAAAATTAGCATATAAATCAATGTTTTTCTCTCAAAACTGAGAATCTTGAAGCGATGCAGATGTTGAAAAGCAGTTGACAACACCAACACTTAGAAAACCGGAATATTTTTGCCATAGGACACAAAATCTTATGAGATTCAAAGAGACAACTAGAAAAATAGTTGGTTGTGGGGGGAGCAAAGGGATGGTCTCTAGCTTTGAATAGTTTTTGCCTGGCAAGCTGCTCACTGTCACTTCACCGTGTTTCAGAGAAGTGTGGTAGGAACAGAAAATAATTGGATTTCTTAGGGTTTAAATAAGAAAAAAAGAACCTATTAATCTACTATCTTCTGTTTCTAGCCCTGCTTGTTCTCATGATCAGGAACTTCCATCTTAAAACCATCACAAGCCATTTAATCCATGTTACTTCTTCTAACAAAACTTTGCGGGGGGAGGTTGGTCTTTTTTTGATTAACAGGTTCATTTCTTGCCTCAGCTGTTTTCTGTGCTGATCTGTTAACAAGGAAAAAAAAGGATCCCATCTCATTTTGCCAGTCTAAGCGAGGCAGAAGTTTGGGTTGGGAGGGACCTTAAAGTTCATCTTGTTCCACCACCCTGCCAGGGACACCTTCCAGTACAGAGAAGGTCAAGTGGATCCGGCTCCACTTAGAGATCACCCATAAAACTCCACAGCCCACGTCTCAGGCTATGTGTTCACAGAATATCCTCAGCTGGAAGGGACCCACAAGGGTCAGAGTCCAGCTCCTGGCCCTACACGGACATCCCAGTAATCCCACCCTGTGCCTGAGAGCATTGTCCAAATGCTCCTAGAGCTCTTTCTTTCATTGTGGTGCCCAGAAGTGCCCCCATTCCTGGCTGCGTGGGGCTGCCCTGGGTCCCCACTGACCTCCACGAGCGGGTAGGCGACCTCGTTGTAGATGTGTTCGGTGCTGTGCTCCCCGCTGAACGCCCCGTCGAAGGAGAACTGTCTGGGGGGCTCTGCGGGGGCCGCGGGGTTCCGCAGGAGGCACCGGCCCCGCGCGCTGTCCACACCGACAATCGCCCGGCACCCCAGGGCCGCCTCGCGCCCGCTCAGCGGCCGGCAGCGCACGGCCACCTTCACCGCCTCCATGGCCACTGCCCCGGTCACCCACACACCGGGGTCAGTGACTCA
>VZRQ01010157.1:13079-23783 GCA_013397975.1 Machaerirhynchus nigripectus | reverse complement strand
TTGTTGGTTTCATACTTGTCCAGTTTTCCTTATACCAGAGTCATATTTTAGGTAGAATGTCCTATTTTCATATAAATTATAGAAAAGCTTCTATATCTTGTCAGACTATCATATCATTATTACAAGCTAAGACAAGCAGCTATGAAGAACTTTCTAGAAGCCACGGAATATTTTATAGCTGGGCAAAATTGGAGAATTAAAGTTACTGCAGCAAATTATTAACCTTGACAGCACTTGAGAAGTAGCCACTGAAATATCAGCAGTTAAATCAAGAGTTAAGTAGTTACTGCAATTTGGTAATGCTAAAAAAAATGACAAAACTTCAAACTTTCTCCCCCCTGCAAATGCTGCATCTCAATTCAAAACCACAGTACTTGCAAGTTCTAATTATACAGCACTTAAAATTAAGGTGTCATTTTTCTTTAAGTAGAACCACAAAGCCTGTTACTCAGCATTATCCTTGGCACTTCTACTCATGTTTATATACTGCTCATTTAGTAACTGGTGTTAATATTGTCTGAATAAGTTAAGTGCAATAACCTTGGGCAGTGACAGTCAGTATGTCTAATAGTTCTGGAGAAAGGGTAAGTGACTTATCATTCCTTTACAGCAGGAGTGAGGAAAACCCAAAATGCCTATTCAGCAGATACTTGCAGACATCAGCTGCTTAAGTTCCGTATGTTTGTGCATTGATATTTATGGAGGATGGTATAAAGTCCTATTCAGAAAATGCTACTACCCTCTGACTCCTCATGTTTGCCAGGAATTTTCTGCTGCAAAAACACAACAGAACTGGAAAGTCTTTTCCCCCACACCCTCTGGTCAAATTGAAAGAATGGGGTTTTTCACACTCCATACCAGTGGTGCTGTAAAGGTAAACATAGCAAAAGTGGCTATGGAAACAAGAAACTGTACACAGGAATCCTGAGCAGCTGTCACATGGCGAGTCAGTTCATGTTTGGTAGCACTACTGTAACAGGCTTTTCTGGATTCTGCAATGCAATGTTAACATTAATAAGCTGCAGAGGATTCTTTTAAACAAACCTCAAGAGCAACAGAATGTACCACAAAAACAGAACCAAGGAAGACTTTGTGAAACTAATAGCGAAGCAATTTTATTCCCTCTGTTTGATGCACAACATATAAAAATGAATACAGAGCCTTAATAAGATTATGCAGGTATTCTTTTGCAGAGGTTGTACACAGTAAACAGATCACATGCACACAGCCTATCCCACACCTCGCTAGTGCTACACAATAAGACTACACGGCCAAGCTGCCAGAGCTGTAAATGAAGAAAGGCAACACCTGCCTGGTCAGCAGGTTTTGCCTGCAACTGTGGTTTCCTCTTTGAAACTTAAGCCTTTGCTGTCTATTTCATGGGTGTGGAACTTAACTGGAAAGCACCATTTCTTGTCTACAAGAATCTAGCAAGCAAACTCTTGCATGTAATCTAAGCCCTTGTCATTACTTTATCATCTACTGACAGGGGAGACAATTCCATGCATGCACGGACAAAACCAAGTGTCAGTCCACCTTCCAACTGGTTTGGATGCTAATTGCTTTGCCTAATTCTTCTAGTCCTTCCAGCTGCAGAAGGAGCAGCTGTCTGGAGTTCAGAACAGCTTCCCCCTTGCAGTGGGCAGCTCATCAATGGCTTGGTTAGTATTCTCAACAGTCCAAAACTTGCACATCTAAAAGCAGACAGTCCTTTACCATGACATTTCATTTCTCAGTCACAAGAAAATTAAAAGAATTAGTAAGGAATACAACAACTTTCACACAAGATACATGGCAAAATATGAAACTTTTGCTGTTAATTTTTTGGAAGGTGATTTAAAATGAACTCTTACAATTCACTTCTCCATCTTTTTAAAAGGCCTCTTAGAAACCATTAGTCTTAGAGTATCATGTTTTCCTTCAGCTATCCCCTAGTTTTGGTAAAGTACATCTGTCTGATTTTAAAACTAGTTCCACAAATACACACTCAGAAGGAGCTCTGAAGCCTGCTAAGCCTAAGCAGCAAATTCCCTTCATTTACAAGCACACAGTTGCTTGTTGCAAAGCTCTCGGGTTTCTTGCTCTCAATGTCACCATACCCAAGCATCTCCTCAGAGATTCTGATAGTTTGTTTCAGGAGCCAGTTTGAAGCCATACCCTAACTGCTCACTGAAGACTTCCATGCTCTGGTTTTCAGGCTTTGCAGAGTTTCAGTAAAAGCAATCATTTCACATTGGTATAATTTCCAGGAGACGTCTTGGTTAAAAGCTGAACTATACTAAGCATGTCGGTGACACCCCGTGGCATCCTGCTGAACTAACACAAATGGCTTTGAGGTCTTCGACATTTGTCTTCTCAGCACCAATGCCTGTCCTCACTTAAGACTGGCAGGCCCCCAATAAAGCACTACCTCTGTACCAAGTTTGGTATAGGGAACATTAAGTAGCAACAGTAACCAGTAACACTGGATTGAAACTAATTACTATGAGAATGGCAAAAAGGTCTCAAGATTCCCACCTAATTTTAGAATGTATAATTAACATATCTAGATCGTTTATCCAAGTGATAAACATGATGCTTTTTGCTCATAGCACATTTATATTATTAGTAAGTTCAAGCAAGCACTTGAAGAATTTCACTCATCTTACAAGTTATGCTCAACAGGAATCAGAAAATTAGTCAACAATCTTGGATTTTTCGTTTACCTCATGGGGTAAAACTTTGATTATGATTACCATAGTTTGCCACTTCAACAGCTGCGCACTGTAACAGAGGAATTACCTGTGACAAGATTAGGTCTTCAAAATCAGTATGTTTATATATTTTTTCTTACGACTTTGAAAGATGGGGTATTTAGTTGAACATAGGCTTAAGAGGGTACTCTTGGCAGTTGCACTCACAAGTAGCAGATTTCCAGCAAGCCAACCAGAATACCACAGACACTTCACATCCTCCTCAACACTTACGGACTTGTTGCTCAAGCAAGAGCAGTGCACCAATTTGCGTGGCTGAACATCCAACTGCAGTACTGGAAAAGAGGTGGGGAGGCTTTTAACACAGATGAGCCTTCCAGCCACATTCATCTGAAAGATACAATCACGCAAGCACAACTTAAAAGTCAGTGTCATAGAGAGTGGGAAGAAGGGGCAAGAGAGCAGAGCAGCTGATTAAACTAATTTTCTTCTAAGAGTAATGCTTGCCAGACTTGCATGACACCTGTCTTGTGTACACCTGAGGTACACATTTTTTCTTATCCATTGCATGATCCTTTCAGGAATGTTGATTGGTTGGTTTGGGGTTTTTTTTTTCCCTCAAGACAAACCCCAAAAGAGCAAGAAAAACTTCAATGCTAAGTGCTACGTAGATTAATACAACACCCCAATTAGTGGATTTAATTTTGCTATGATCCAAGGGAATTAACTGTATTAAACCTCTTACAGAGGCAAAAAACTTCAGAAAAGCCAAATAAAGGTTCTCTCAGGGTACATAACAGTTTCAGACGGAAGCTACAGTCTCATTTTACAGGCATTCAGATCAGCTTGATGATTCAGCTGCACACTAGGTTTGTGGAAGAAATGGGCAGCATTCAGCCAAATAAGGGAGCTGACGTTGCACACCAACCACCACACAACTCTAGAATTAATACAATTAAAGATGGGAACATGCAGTAATTGACAAGAGTCTGTTTGACCAAAGAACATTACTTCTATGTTTGCTGTATGAAATAGTACCATAAATTACACAGCGATCTATAGCATCTGGAGACTGGGATGAAGATTGATGTACGCAAGTTCTCCCAGAGCAACACTGACAGAAGCCAATAAATGATGTGGCTGGCACAGCATTCCTCTGGATGAAGGCATACAGAGTACACACCATTCTTTGTTCATTAACCACGTAATAGAAAAACTCAGGTTTCCTTGCCTGTTGAAAGTAAACCATTTCATTACTTATAGAAGATTGTACAGAAGATTTATGATTCCTTTTTTAAAAGAAATTACTTCACATCTCCCTCAAACAGCAGAAGTTCCTGTAAGTCAGTCTTTAATGCTTCCCTCTTTTAGGGAGGTCACTTCAGCAGAGAGCAGTTCCAACATCAAAGTTCAGTGCATGCCACTCTAACAAACAGAAATCAAACTGCTAAATCCCCTTCTATGTTCAGAACCTATTTTGAATCTGGTACCACGTTGTGCCAGTAGCAGGCTGTAAGAAAACAGCTGGTTTATATTTTGTCAGGGCACCACCTGAACTATAAACAAAGTAAAAAGCAGATATAAGATCAGGCAAACAGAAATATGACACACCCACAATTTCTACTAATCACTGGCATTCACATGCCTCTCCAAAATAAATATATTTCACATCTATTGACAAGAAAGGTAAAATTCCATTACAGATCACCCTTATTCTCTGATTGTACATTTGGCATTGACAATATGGATATCAAAAGCTCTGAACTTGATACATTTCAGACTAAATACACAGCCTAATATTAAGAGGGCTGGCTGAATTTGATACTGCCCTATATAATGATATTATGAATAATGCCATGACATTATTCCATATGACTCTAGATTCTGAAAATCATTTCATAGTCCTTAATCCCAGAAACATGAAGGAAATCTTTGATAACTATATTCCACTTTCTTAGCTTTACTCTGAATAAATTCCAGTTTTACTCCCCTTCCCTGGTAATTGCAAAGCCACAAAGTGAAAGAGGCAGAACGTACATCTCCTTTTTTGAACTTGAGGAATGTCTGATAGGTGATTACCATACTATTGACCATCAGATATTATTACAGGTATTATGAGCTACAACAAATGCATGAAGCTCACATACAATAAATAAAGACCTCTGTTTCATATTTTCCGCACATAAATACAAATATTTATTTTGCTTATATTCAAGAGCAGAAATATCTACCTCAAATAATACAATGATGAAAGACAGGTGGAGGACCAAATATTCTGCAACATATTTTAATAAATTTAGTTTCTCTCAAGTATTTTTATAACCTACACTTCTTATACTCCTCAACTAATTATTCATGCTTGCAAAATATCGGCATATATTTTTGAAATAATAGTAATTCGGTGCCATTCTAAGATGCTGTACCAAATACAGTCCTATAACTTCTGCCAGTTTCTACAGGATGTGAAGCATGTTATACTTGCTTTATTTGCTACAAACTCAAGCTCAAACTAGCCAAATACATCTGTATTAACACCCATGATACCCTCCTTGTTAGTTTTAAACACGAATTTTGACCACAGACTCTAAAACTGTTAGGAATCGGCTAGATAAGGGATAAATCTAACCTCTTTTGAGTCCTGTTTGATCATGTCTGATCTAATTTTTTATATCTCTCTAATTCCATTAATTTTTCCATTACTAACTACTTCCACCTCCACACATAACTTTCTTTTCCCCCCTCTTCTTTAATTTTTTTTTTTTTTAACATTATAACCAAAGCAAGCAGTAAGAAATCCAGTGATCATCAGGCTTCATAAGCGCAGGTCAGAGGACTAATTTGCTGGAAGCAAGTTAGCTTTCTTTCTAGAGATCGAAACAGCCAGCAGTCAGAAGGCTGAGGGGGAACCTCTGGGGAGTCTGCACCTTCCTCACCAGGTGTAGGAGGCAGAGGAGGGGAAGGTGCTGATCTCCCCTCTCTGGTGATCAGCAGCAGCAGGACATGAGGAAATGGAATAGAGCTGCATCTCGGGAGGTTCAGGTTGGGCATTAGGGAGCTGGACTTGCTGATCCTTACAGGTCCCTTTCAACCTAAGGTATGCTGTGATTCTATGAATACATACAGATCATCTGAGCCTGCCAAAATTCCTCTCTTGGCTACTTTCCCCAAGAATTGTATGACCTTATTATAAATATTACCTATTTTAAGTGTCACAGTTCAAGAAAATTTGCACAACTCTACCTGCATAACTCAAAAGGTCTTGAAGCTGCTAATAATGATAAAAATTTATCAATCATTGCTTTGCAGATCTGCTTTTCTTAGACGATATTGTATTTTGATTAAAGCTAAAGACATTTCCCTAGTTTAAATAACATTAAATACACAGAGGAACAACTCTTTGTTTAAGCACTGTTTCTTTAACTTTCAATATAAATAATAGATGTCTCAGAGCTACTAAAGCAGAGTAACTATGTGTATCCAAGACATGACTTATTCTAGTATGTTCAAAGGTTTCAAGTATTTGGAGTTGTTGGGCTAGCACAGTTTCACAGTTACATATATCAGGGCAGTTAGCAAGTGTTGATGGAATACTACAGGGCAAAAATAATTCCCAAGTGTATCATTACAACCAGCCTGTTCTCTAGCAGCACACACACTTACACACACATCTCACAAGGACAAAAAGAGCATGTGGTTTGAAGGAAAGAAGCAACAGAATCTACTGTAGCAATCCACAGAATCTACTTTACATTTGCACCACATATACATATATGCCCATACACACAGAGATATATTTATATACAAACCCAAAATATCAGAACAGTTGTGGCAGTGCCTCTGCAGGACAAAATCATTTTAGCTTTCCCTCTTCCATCAACCACACTGTTGACACACAACAACACTCTTCCTGTTATTCTTCCATCAGTTTAGGAACAGAGCTGTCTTTAAACAGTAAACACCTTACCCCATCCATATTGGTAACAGTAGCCTTAAAAACAGGTAGTGCTAGGCACTGAAAGAGCACAAATCCAACAAGAATTTCTTCACCAGAGATCATTTTATTATAACTGTTCCCTAGAATATGACGTGAAACATTTTTTTGCTTCAACATCATTTATGTCACTCAGAAAGAGTGTTTCTTTTTAATCATGTGAAAAATGAGTGAATGATAAATGCTGACTTTTGCAAATATGGATTTAACATTCACTAATGTATTATACAAAAATTTATAATTGATACATTTATACAAAAATAATAATTGATATATATACAAAAATTATGTATTACGCAACAAAAGTGTTAAAGTAAAATACAGTTAAGTAGGAATAAGGTTAGAATATATTGTAACCTCCAAGTAGTTGTGATATGTTAGAAAACGTAGTAATAAGTGCATGATAATAAATGCCTTTAAATCGATAAACCACAGAGCCGAAGAGCAAGGCATGTTAAAGAGATAAAGGAGATAAGCCAGAAGCATCCCAGGAAGCGTATTATTTTGCAAAATTCACACCTCCCGGAAGAAACTCTCAGCTGCACCGGGGAGCATGGATCTCTGTTCTCAACTCTGAGAGAATCCAGAGGCCCTAAGAAGGCGCCGTGGCGGCGGGAGGGGGCAGAGATCAAGAAACGGGAAAACTAAGTAAAGTGTAAATTACTTTCTGAACTTAATGAATATGTAACAGTTTGAGAAGGTACTTAAGTTCTCAATAGAATGAATGAAAGCGCGCCTCTGGCAACAAGCTAAGCGCCCAGCGCTGTCTTTTGTCTTTGTTTTACTAACAAAAGTTGCATATGATACTGCTGAAATCTCAGCCTTCGAATTAATTTATTTCAAACATGGAAATATTCAGAAATATATTGGATGCACCTTCATGTGAAGGTCTAAAAATTTGAATGCTTTTTAAGTTTTCCAAGCTCTGAGAAGAATGGTGAGAAGTAGCAAACCCCAAACCGGGCCACTCTCCTTGAAATATCTGACAGGGATTTTAATTTAACAGGTTCTAAGCAACAGCAAAAAATAAGGCAGTTGAGGTCACCGTTCCCTCAAATAATCAGACACCTTGTCTTTGACCAGTCTTCAGACCAAAGCACTTTGCAAGGTGTGGAGAAAAGGCTAGCACAGCAGCGCCATGAACTACAAAACAGAGCTTGGGGGTTTAGGGCCCAAGGGAATACGGCTTGAGGAAGGGATGGGCAGGAGGCTGTCCAGAGGCCAATCCAGGCAGGAGGGATGCAGAGGCTGCCTGAGGCAAGGGCTTGCCGCCTGCAATGAGAAGGCCGCACCCTACCCCGGTTCAGCCCAGCCCCTCTTCCACGCCCTGCAGCCTCTCAGTTACTTGCCCCGAAGTCCTGTCATCTCTGTTCCTCACAGACCAGCTCCCAGTGGGAGTATGTAGGGTATGAGAGAAACAAATGCCAAAAAAAAATGCCACTAGGGATGTCTTCTTGCTCCCCACACATTTCATGATAAAATCACGTTGGGGGAAATAAAGAAACAAACACTACAAATCTTCCAAGAGAAGTGTGTGTCACTCCTTTTTTTAACCTTTGTAGCAGCTTCTATTTTATCAGCTTGGTATTAACAGAAACAGACCTCTTCCATCTCAGCAACTGATAAGATCAAAACCAATTTCACTAAATATTTACAGAAAGAGTGGGTAATAATTTCTGGGGGAAAATAGTGATTGCATATACATCTAGCTCTTAAAACGAGTGCAATTAAAGTAAGCTGCAGCAGTGCCCGAAGTACAGGAAGAAAAAATACCACTTCCTTTATCAAATGCGTTAATGTACAACCATTTGGTGTTTTGTTTTGGTTTAGGTTGTTTGGGGCTTTTTAAATTTTTTTTTTTTTACAGGAGACATCTTGAAGGCTGGGAGAGACCTCCTTCTCTGTTAAGGGCTGATGCACTTGCCCACTTGACTAGGTACGAAAAGAAACAACACTTAAATCATAGCTGGGGATTGTAAAGGAGAAGTAAGGACCAAGCAAGCAAAGGATCTGAAGAAGGGAATGTCTCAATCTCACAAGCTTTTTTCAGTCCCAAAGCTGACAAGATGGAAAGCATTGTATTTCACTTGAGGCATGAAGCAGCATCTCCTCCACTCACAGGTTAGCTACCAGAAATACTTCTGGTATTCTTAGCAGAGCTGTTCCTTTGATGAAAAATTCTGTCTGACTACCAACTTCACAGGAATGAACAACAGTACACATCCAATCAAAATACTGATTTCTTTTATAAATCAAACCATTTTGTGAGGAAAACACAATTTTGCTTTTTACATTCTATTTTTTTTTCATAAGACATAAGACAAACAACAGCAAAGTATCTTACTATCTGTAAGTAGACAGCATTTCACTTCTGAAGCATTCCAATAAATGACACTTTTTTTTTTCTGTGGGGTTGGGATGGGGTTTGATGGGATGTCTTTGGTTGGTTGGTTGGTTGGTTGGTTGTTGGCTGGTTGGTTGGTAGGTTAGTTTGGAGGAACACAGGAAATGACAGAATGAACAGCATTATCACCTCAAAAGGGGAAAATGTCCTTAGACAATTATTCTTTTAAAATATTCATGTTAACAACATTCTGAATATTGTGTAAGTTTGTTTTATGTTACTGCAATAGGCACTGAGGAACTAGCTTTTTCCAGGCAGCTAAAAAGATGAGGAAGGCTAGGGAAACAATATAGTGAAATGTAGCACTTTCATAGCTAGGCAGCATAAAATACTTGATGATTGACTGTCAGACAGTAGCAAGATTTTGTTAAATATAAAAGGAAAACTTACTGTTTTCCCCTCATACATGGAAGCTCTTTATTATTTATGAAGTTCATGAAGGGTATTGCTGGACAAAACGTTGAAGCAAGTGCTTCGTTTCTCTAACCAAAGGTACATAGTTTCAGGATGATTTAACTCAACTTTCAAAGCTGTACTTCTGCATTTTAAGTAATTAAATACTAAAATGTAGTTTAAAAAAATCTTTATTGACAAGTAAGTGTGGGTTTGATCCTTGCTGCCTTTGTTTGTTTTATGGGCAACACCTATTTTGCAGTGAGGCTAGAAAGCATCAATTGATAGGGGCAAAACCCCAATCAAATTTTTGCAGTGGAAAAGGACCTGGGGCTGCTGGTGACAGCAGCTAAACATGAGCCAGCATGTGCCCAGGTGGCCAAGGAGGCCAATGGCATCCTGGCCTGGATCAGCAATAGTGTGGCCAGCAGGACCAAGGCAGGGATTGTCCCCTGTACTCATCACAGGTGAGGCCACACCTCACATCCTGCTGTGGGCCCTGCAATTCAGGAAATACATTGAGGTGCTGGAGTGAGTCCAGAGAAATGCAATGGAGCTAGGGAAGGGTCTGGAGCACAAACCCTGTAAGAAGCAGCTGAGGGAGCTGGGCTTGTTTAGCCTGGAGAAAGGCAACTTAGGGTGACCTTATCACTCTCCACAATTGCCTGGAAGGAGGTTGTGGCCAAGTGGGGGTCGGCCTCTTCTCCCAGGCAAGCAGCGACAGGAAGAAAGAATCTCAAACTGTGCCGTGGGGTTTGGGTTGGACATAATACTGTTTAACCTAGTATTTCACGAAATACTTCACAAAACATTGTTTCAAATTGCTTCGTGGAAAGGGTGGTTAGATATTGGAAGGGGCTGCCTGGGGAGGTGGTGGAGTCACCGTCCCTGGAAGTGTTTAAGTAAAGACTGGACGTGGCACTCAATGCCATGGTCTGGTCAACATGGTGGTGTTTGGTCATAGGCTGGACCCAGAGGTCTCTTCCAACCTGTAAACTGATTCCGTAAATTCTGTAAACAGAGGGTCACACTAGGGATTCTTCTCGGGGAGAGACAGGGCTCTGCAGACGCCACACGCGTCTGTTATGAAAGAGCTTTCACGCCCACACAACCCCAGAAATGCAGTCCCAGCCGTCAGTGGGCGCAGGGTGGGGTGCGGGTGTCCCGGGTTGGGTGTCTGGGCGGCGTAGGGCGATAGCGGAAGCGCCGGGCCCGCGGATCCC
>VZRQ01010156.1:255127-277584 GCA_013397975.1 Machaerirhynchus nigripectus | reverse complement strand
AAAAAAAGAATAAGGTTGGTCAGGGTTCATTCCCCTGATTATTTTTGAAGCATAGATGGTGGCAATGAGAAAAAGTAGGTCTTCATAGACCAGACACTGTTCCACTTTCTGAAGAAAACATAATAGAAAATGTCATAGGTTACCATATTAATCTTTTGCCTAATCTACTCAGCATGCTCACTAATATATTTTTTTCATTTTATTTATACTCTTTCCTCACCCATTTTATCATTTAAGGGTTTAATTCAACTATCTATTTTGTAAGTAGTTCAGATATGCTCCATTTCCTGACTTCAAATTTGGAAACTTTGCTCTTTTAAACTGACTGTGCAATGCATGATTAAAAATCTTTATTAGATGCAACTGTGGGTTTGGTGTTTCATTTTTTTCTTTTTTTACTTTAAGGTATTGTTACTGTACTTCTGAAAATAGAGTTTTAATTTTCAGGGAAGAAAGATGTTAGTATAATTTTTCATTCAAAAAATTGGTATTTCTTGATATTTTAAGAAAGGCTGACATTCTTATTTATTGATCAGCATATGTTTCTCAGTATCAAATACCACAATTCCATAAATAGTAATGATCTGAATGTGGTGGTTTTATTTATGAAAATATTCATGACTTCTCTGCAGTTTTAAAATTCAATCAGTTTTAGTGTTTATTAAGGAGGGAATTTAGATGAAGAGAGAAATCACCCATATGTAAGAGCATAGTGAGAACATATGTCAGAACTAGTGCTAAAGCTGCATTTGAGAGGTCAGAAAGAGCAGGGGTAAAATGATAACTGCCAAAAGTCAAGCTGAGACAGGAAATTTAAGCAAATTGTGAAAGATTTTTCAACCATGCAAATAAAAAGAACAAGAAAAAAAATGGAAGCACTGTGAAATGAGGATGGGGATAGAATTAAAGAGGATATAATTTCCCATGTTTAATATTTTTCTTCATTTTCTTTGAAGTTGAATGTGGGGGGAAAAGAATGAATGATAGAGAGGATTGCTAATGGAAATGTCCACAACCAAGGTATGAAAAATAAATTTTGTGATCTCAGTTCACACCAGATCTCAAGGACTTTTCACCTTAGAAGGCACTGGCATATGAAAAGTGGATGTCCAGCACAAAGATCTCCTACCATGGAATGAAGCCATAGTGGGCTTCTATGAACAGAGAACAGCAAAAGTATTGCCAATATTTAGGCATTGACTGAAAAGGAAAAAGCAATCCAAGAAGTTGAAGACCTAAGTGGATTTGTACATATTGGCTTTGTACTCATTTTGAAGGGAAGAGTGATACAGTAAATATAGATAAAGGAAAACAGGCTCAAATGCAACCTAAATATATTAAAGGATAAACCTGTCATAATAACATATGTTTATGTTCTTTTTTTTTTCCCAAGTAATATCCCTGCATTTTAGGCAAAGGAAATTCAGCAAGTACTGCTTAACCCACAGTAGAGCACTTGAGAGATTACAGAACATGAAACTGAGTATTCAGGTGAGGAAGATGAGAATTTTTGTAAGAACTGTACAGTGCTAAAGTATCTGTTCTAGTAGGGAGATGACACAGTTTACTAAGGGAAGCATTTAAGCTGGAAGGATGCTATTAGTAGTGTTTTTAAAGGATACGTTTCTAAATCAATCCTGTTTAGTATTTTCACCAATAAACCTGGCAGCAAAAGAGGAAGGAGTGAATAGGCTGCAGTGATAACACAGCCCAAGGAGGAGCCATCAATGGAATGTGGGACTGGAGTGTTATACTCTGAGAATTGAACGACCTTAAGGACAGGAAAAGAAATAGGACGAAGATGAATACTCAGTCCAGGGTAGTGTGTAAGGTTAGACACATTTAGATTCACAGCAAAACCTTCAGCTGTCAACAAGATTGCCATCAGTTGAGTTCAAACTAGCATGATGAGAGAGAAACAGGCCAGCTTGATCACAGGATGACTATGTAGCACAAGCATGAGGGAGCAGAAAAGAGGATGAAAGCAGGGGCAATTTCAAGATACTGTCAACAGAGAGGAAAAAGTTATTCAATTGTGTGAGATTCAGCTCAGGCCTCATCTAGAATATTGTGTGCAGTGCTCTGCAGTAGCTGGCTAAAATTAAATAAACCTTGACCAAGTGGGAGCTACCTGAATAATATGGGGAATGGAAATCTATAAGTATTGACTTGGCTAATCTAATGAAGGATGAGAGGAGATTGATTACCCTAAGTAAATACAGTACTACACAAGAGGGGGAGAAGAAGCATGTATAAATCACATGTAATTGCATTAAGGTTAAAAGTGAAGAGGAGTTATCTAGCCATCAGAGTAGCAAGTCCTTAAACAGTCTTTCAATAGGAATGGCAGATGTAAAGTATCCACCTGTTCTCCAGATAGGTCTCAGGTGGCTTGTGGAAAGATCTTATGTTTTGCTGAGAGAGATTGGAGTCCAAAACCCAGGGCAGTGTGCCTCCACATCAGTCCACAACCCTGATGCAACCTACCAGTTGAACCTTCTGCATCAAGATGGATGATTCTGATTGTGCAGAGAGAACCTGGTGTGTTCTGGGTTTGTCCTGCAGCAACCAAAGTTCCTGTAAGGAGTTATCTTTGTTGGCAGAGACAGCGCTCTGCAGAACACCTGTTTATGCACCAGCATTTGTTTTTTTGAAAGTCATTTTTGACTGCATCTTTGTCCACAATTGTCCTCCATTTCCCCGCTTCCTTCATTTTGCCTGTTTTGCCATCTACATTGGTTCATTTTATTCCCAGTCTCCACCAACGGTTTCTTTTCTCTAGGGCTTCCAACTACCTCTGCAATATTGCAAGTGAATAATAGTAAATATGGCCCATTGCTTCTAAGCAGAATAGTCCTATGTAAAGGCATTGGCATCCTTTCCTTTTAAAATAAGTAAGAGTCTATGTTATATATTTTAGACCTAGGTTATGTGAGCAGCTTAAAAAGATGATCCCAGTGTATTGTATTGCTTTTCCCAAGGAAGACATGTATGTGCTTAACGAGACGTTGAGGAGAAGCAGTCCAGAGGCACATCAGAGCCTCGGTTGCCTGAGTCCTTGTCAAGACACCTTTGTCCAACTCTTTTTTCCTGCCAGCATCTCTCCAATGCACAAAAGGATTTGAAGTAAGAATCATGAAATAGGCAGGTTGTGGCTTTACTGCAGGGCTACCAGCTGGAGGCTTGTGCAGATGAAAGGAAATGAGTCCCTCAAAGACTAGCATTTACGTGATGCCTTGGAGGTGAAACTAAACATTGACAATAAAATGGTATGTTACCTACTGTGCTGAATTTTATGAGCTGTGTGTTGAGTACCACCCAAAAGCAGATCCAAACAAGGCAACTCAGTGAGGAAATGCTCTCTTGAATCACAATCCTGGCTTGATTAAAATACCTGGTTTTGTGATGAGATTTCAGTTTGTGAAGCTTTCAACCGCACACTTGTGTTTTCACTTCACTCAAAGAAAGTAAATTGGGTTTGGATCAATAGATGAACATTTATGTCTCTTTTGTGTGACCAATAGGTACATTTGTGGCAACTCACATGAAAATTAACAGTGTGGCCCAAAGGACTCTGAGTTTCCTTTCTTTTTAGCATTCTGCAGTATTTCATATGTCAATGAATCTTCTCAGTGGCATTCAGCACTAAGAGCTTGGATAGTCCTAGATTTTAGTGGATTCCTGCCATTTAATTATTTTTAAGTCTTTGTGAATATATTATTAAAATTCCTAGTAAGAAACTCCAGTTAACCGATGTCAAGTTAAATATAGCTACACACAATTTGCTACCCTGAGTAAAAGCCTTGCAGGTTGACTTTCGTCTGTCTCTTCTTGACTTCATTTGAAAATATGTATTGTGGCTTCTGCTGAAATGTGTCCAGAATTGTACAGACAGGAATACATGTCTGGATGCTGGAGAAATATAGGTCGTAAAATGCACTGATTTTGCTCGTCCTGAGAGCTTATCCTTAGGGTTGATAGATGCAATGAGAGTCATTGTTGTCACTGAATATTGTCCACTGAATATAGTCCACTGTTTCCAGTGGAAACCATAACAATGACATGGCCTGAGCAAGCCAGCACCGGCCTGATTCCGAGCTCCTCCTGCAGGCAGGTAAACTCTGAATCACGCCATTATATGTCACCAGAACAGGCCATTTGTGAGCTAAGAAAAGTATCATTTTATTGTGTTCATAAACTTCCATCAAGAGTCTGCTGCAAAACAGCTTGTGTTTGGGGTTGGAATATTTATGGAGCATCTTGCAAACCGTTTTCAGATTCTGCCGTTTAACACCTTCTTCATGCCATATGCTGTTCTGCTGTATCTTTCTCGTTTTTCTAACTGAGATGTTAAATCTTGGTGTACTAAATCTCACAGTTCTGGGGAAGCTGCTTGGGGGGCAAATGATGTTTTTTTCTTATGTTTTAATTTACAGTTACTGAGCTAACATATTTGATGCTCCTCTTACACCCTCCCCCAAAATGAAATGTAGTTTACACTTCAAAGCTGTGCACACATTTGGATAAAGAGTACCTATTTATGGCTAACTTACTGCGTTTTATGAAGCAGAAGGGAAGGTGTGGCTAGTGCATCTTACTGTGTACTCCCAAGTAAGTGTCATCCTTGGCTAGCATGGAAGCTGATGGAGTTGTGGGTCCCTGGCAGGACGGTGATTTAAATGCCTTCTAAGCCCTGGTTTTTCCTCTCCTGAAAGCTGTCTTGAAGTGGAGCAGCTTTAGAGGAATCAGAGCTTGTAGGATTGTTGTCAAGAAAGTCATTACTTATCTCTCCTCTAGTGAGGGGTAAGCTTCCTCGAAGTACCTTGACTTTTTTATTAAGTAAGAACATCCCTCAGTGCAACTTCATTCCCAAGCTCAGCTCAGCATCTCATCAGACTAGCTTTTCTTGCTGTAACTCTTCTATACACTCCAAGTACATAATATTTGCCTTATATTTGGTTTAAAAAAGCTCAACTTTTACATCTCTACACCTCTGTTTGCATCACAGAGTGCTAATAAACAGGATCTAGTTAAGGGATTGAAAGTAGGAAGTGAAGAGGTCAGCAAATTTTTCAAACTGTATTAAAATTCAAGTTTGTCAAATTTTGTGATTCAGGTTTATTTAATGTATTTTTTGGAACATATTTATGAGCTTATAAACTTGAAGCTAGTCTAGTAAGTAATTTTGGCCCATATTGTTCCTACACTGCTTAAATATTTTAACATCATATTGGAAAGTAAATGACCAAATATAAAAAGACACTATACAGTTTTTGTATTTTAAAAAATGGACTTTAATGAATAACTGAGGACCTAATCAGTCCTGCTACACTGGGCAAAAATTTTGACCTCTGTCTGCCAAATATTTGTCTGGTGGTTTCACTACTAGTCATTTGTTGTAGGGGCTCAGGGCTTTCAGTGCTTGTCAATTTTGAACTTCTCAGGTAGGAAACTTTGCCAATGTTTCCAGTAGGTCTGCCCATCTCCAGCCACTCCAAAGTGATAGTTTTATTCTGAATGATTGATAGGAGATGTCTTAGCTCCATATCCAAAGCCTAACACTGTAAATCACGGGTTTTCATTTGTAAGGAATAAAATTATATTCACCTTTTGCTACCATTTATCATTCTGAGGCTATGCTTGATCTGTGTTCTTGGCTAAGCTCTGGGAAAGAGGACATGTATCTTATGAAGATTGTGCATGGTATCCTTTTACACTTGTATGTACATCAGCAGAGGAAACAGGCTTTTATCTTCTTCAATGCTTTCTGCATTTTAATGTGCTCCAGCATATGACTGCAGAAGCCTGTTGCTCAGAAGGTTACCAAGTTGAAATTTTCTGCTTTTACAGGTACAAATCTCATCATGCCTGCATCTGTGACTTCTTCTTTCCTTGGGGATATGAAAAAGTTTGTTTATCTGAAACTTTTTAATCCGCAAGCTAAAGAATGGACTAGCAACTGTATTTCTCCTCATTAATTTTTCCTGTGGGAAATAGCTTCCCTGTATTTCCAAAGGTCTTGGTCTAAACCAACTCTCCAGAGATATCTTAGGGGCCAAAACAGGTTATTAGAGATGTCCCTCTGGTTATAGATTTTCTCAAAACCTCTCATTTCATATGTTTTTATTCATTTGAAGTTTTCCACATGTGATAGAGTCTGCAAGCACAATTTCTGTTCAGAGATTACTCTCTCAACTGAGTCAATGCTAAGTTTGAAGGAAATAGAATTAATCCCTTTTCTTTTGACACAAGTGACAGGGTACAAATCATCCCAGAGAAGCAGGTTTCGTAACTCTGGTAAAATAAAGGGGCTTACAGACTGCAGATTTGAAGTTGCCATAGACTGAAATACCATTTTTCGTAGAGGAAACCATCCTACCTCAAGAATGCCCCAGCAGTTTAGTTTTGTGTGGATGCAATACAGAAGAGCTGGAAAAAATTCTAGACTGGAAAATGAAGAAGTTATCTCAAGCCCTTATATCAGAAATGCTTTTTTTTAATCAGGATATGGCAAAGTTTAATCTTCAGCTTCCCAGAAATCTTTTCCCGGTATTTGAATATCTTTCCACAATATATAGTCAGAAGCAGCACAGAGATAATTCCTGTTGTCCTAAAATTAGTTCAGAGTGTGAACAGTTAAACTGGTGTTTCCTGTACGTAGAAAGGAGTGGGTTTAAGAATAGCAAAGGGCTTTGTGTTTGCTTTTTGCTCCATCGCTACCTCTGAGGATTATTGATGACCTTGAGCTTACATCCAGAAATAGGAAACACTTCATACAGGAAAATACAAAAAAATCGGAAAAAAAAATTTGCCCTGTGGTATGAAAAACGCAAAACTTGCAGTAACATGAACTTCATTAAAATAGTGCAAATTCTTGCCACACTCCACATACACAGGTATATCAGCTCATAGTCCAATATCTACAAGGTGATTTGTCATGATGTAGATCAACAGATTACATCAGCAAGGTAGATCTGTCCCCACTCTATTTAATCTTTAGTATTAGACCAGAATATGCATGGTTTTAAAAATAGAAATCAGGCCATGAATTTTTCTTCATAGATTACTGGTATGAATAAATGGGAAAGGGACAAAACTAAAAGTCCTTATGGAAGCAAAGCCTTGAAGAAGTCTACCTTTTGCTTAAGAGGGTTGTAGCTACAATTTTTTATTAGCTTTTATTTTTCAGTGTACTTATTTCTAAAAAATAAAAAAATGCCATGAATGGATGAAAGCAAATAAATAAACGAACAAAAACATTTCACAGTGAGAGAAGAGGTCAAGGAAGGAAAGGAAAAAACAGACACATCATAAACAGATCATGTACAAAGGTCAACAAGCTACCTAAATGACACCACCATTCTTTTTTTCAAGAATAAAACTGATACATTCAAGTTCACGAAAAGCAGGTCAAAAGGATGTCTCATTTAATTACATCCCATGTAACTGCATTTTGTTTTGCACAACGAGAGCACTGAGCACAGGACTGGGCACCAGCTACTGCTCTGCTTTCTGAGTGGGTTCCTCTGTTTGTTTGGTTTCTCACCCCTCGAATTGCTTAATTGGGAGCAGTGTCAAGCTTGGATTGCTTATGTTTACACAACTGAACCCTGTGTGTCCTTGTGTTTATACGGCTGAACTTTGTCTGGACTGACAGTTTTTCAATTAAGTGAAATGTGTAAGAAGGATAAAGCATAATTTCACAGCCTTTGTGACTGTTTTAAATGAATAGTTTGCTTTGTTGTTGAATTTTTTCTGTCCTTCAGGGGCCCTCCCTGAGGCTGTTTTCCACAACTGCCCTTGTACTATGGCACTGGTGCATAAAATGCCCTCTGTTTGGTCAGGAACCAGGCAAGTGTCTGCTTCTTAAGGAGAAAAATAATTTTCTTTTAATCTTCACTATCTTTGAGTGCTTGTGATCCACATCCTTGGTCTAGCATCAGTGGCTACACTGTAGTTCATATCCCTGGGGGCAGGAGACGCCCTGAGGAAGGACTGCACATGGATATGGTCCCAATTACTATGAATTATGGAGGCAGACAGACCCTGCAGTGCTGTGTGTTGCTGTTGCAAGAAGAGGGACTGAGGGAGACCATGGACCATTTATGGAACCATAGAATGGTTTAAGCTGAAAGGCACCTTAAGGGCCCTCTGGTCCAACCCCCATGCAATGAGCGGGGACATCTTCAACTAGACCAGGGTGCTCAGAGCCTCAACAAGAACATCTCCAAGGATGAGGCATCTACCACCTCTCTGGGCAACCTGTTCCAGTGTTTTACCACCTTCATTGTAGAAAAACTTCTTGTATCTAACCTAAATTGACCCTCCTTCAGTTTAAAACCATCACCCCTTGACCTGGTGTGCTGCTCAGTAAGCTGCAAGCTGGGTCGAGCAGGGCTTTGGCGTTGGTGAGAGGACACCATGGGGTGTCATAGCCCAGTGTGTCACAAGGCTAGTGTCACAGATCCCTAGGGCTGCTGTGGTTGTCCTCAGGGGCTGAAGTCCAGTGGCTCAGTCTCTCTGAGCTTCCTGTGCCAGCACGATGGTATTTCTTTCTCTTGGTAAGTGCCAGAAGGAAAATATATTCGTGCTTATGAAGGGTCACATGCTGCCGCTGCATGGGATGTGATTACTCTAGCTATTAATTACAGTTATTAGTTTGGACATTTTCCAGTGTGCTGAGGGAGATTGCCTTTCCACAGAGCAAGAAATATTAGCAGCATACTTTTAAATTCAGTCCGTGAATTTCCTTCCCTTCCTGAGTGTCATCTGGGTTTCATGAGAAATAAGAAAAAGAAGGTGAAAGGGGCTGAATTTTTACAGAGCTTTAGAAAGGAACTTTTTAAGCAGCCTCCAACAAACTGAGGAAGTGGATAACATTTGACCTTTCTAGTCATGTAGTTTCAGGGAACATGAGGAGAGGATGAGAGAAGACAGGAAGGAGGGGACCTGCAGGGAAACCCAAAACAAACACAGGAGGAGCACGCATGGTATGTCTTTCTTGCTCTTCATTACTTACTATTTATTTTTGAGAGACAGAAGGTGAAGCTGGCACTAATGAGGAACTTTCAGGCTCAGCTAAGGCCTATAAACTAGCTGCCGAGACCACAAGCTTAGCAGGTGTCTCTAAGGTCATTTCACATGCAAACTCATATTGGCAGAAATGGTGGACAAGTGCTTAAAATGTGGTGCTCAAAGTGTAGACAAAGTTCCACAAGCACCAGGAACACATATCCTTAACTGCACAGTGCTGCAATTCTACAGGTGGCTGTGAAGCACAGCAAGGGAGGTTTGTCCTAGGTTGGTCTGTGAGTTGATACAGTTCTGCCTGATCGGAAGATTCGTCTCACTGACAGCATATATGTCCATAAAGCAACCATCAAACTTGTCACAAAAAAATGTCGTCTCTAACTGCTGGAGATAACTCTTATAGTCATGCTGCAGTCATTAAACTATAATCTTCAAAAAGGACATGGGTCATCATAGAGTAAAAATGATCTCTGCATACTCTTAGAGA
This sequence comes from Machaerirhynchus nigripectus, assembly GCA_013397975.1. Lineage (NCBI taxonomy): Eukaryota > Metazoa > Chordata > Aves > Passeriformes > Dicruridae > Machaerirhynchus > Machaerirhynchus nigripectus. The sequence goes on along the minus strand of VZRQ01010156.1, from coordinate 268,067 downwards.
ATAGTTTTGCAATTTTTCTTGTACCCAATACAGTCAATTTTCCATGAAGTCAGAAGAAATATAACTCATATTTGGAAACAGTGGCAGGGAAGAGTAAGAAAACTCTGGCAGGACTCTGCTTTTAATGTTAGGTGCCAATGGGTCTCATTCAGTGTTCATATCTAAATTTACATACTTTAGAAAATTAATGTCAGCATAATATCTGCTAGTAGTTGAATGCTTGTTGCATTGTACCTGCTTGTAGCATGTAGATGTTTGATTAATAGAAAAAAATTACTACTTGAGATCATTAACAAAAGAACTTCAACCATTATTTTTCCAATATGCTTCTTTTTAGGACTCTCCCCATGGGTATAGAGGGGTCTGCTCCTCCCTGATCCCATGTAACATTTTTGTTACTTCCACTTTCTGTAGTGACGCACCTGTTTGTAAAGGAAGAAGCATTCCCTTTACTCAGAGATTAGCCATACCTGAGAGGACAGTTGTTTAGTAGTTTATTAAATAGAGAGAGAGAGAGAGAGATTAATCTGTTTTTATGAAGAAGCAATACTATATAGTTTTGAAAGTAAACAAAGCATTTGAAGCACTTAAATTGAATATTCTATTTGCCCAAGCTTCTCGGTTTTATCTGGATGTGAAAATGCCATAACACCATGAGTGAGTTATTTGGCCACAAATCTATGAAAAATTGGAAGAGATGTGGTCCCAAAACACCATGTTTTGGCAGTGCAAGACAGGAATAGTGACTTCATAATAGCTAAGAAACTTCTTCAGTTTCCCCTTGCCATCTAAATTTCTGTAACTCTCTGTTCTGAGGTCAGTTTTGGGTTTTTTCTGTTAAGGAATATTTACTCCCAGAGGTCAGAAAGCAGCTCTGCTTGTGAGCTGCCTGGACATTGAAGTCAGGATATATCACATGCATTTTCTCTCCCTGATTGCAGCAATACAGATGTTCTTTCAGTGCAACAGAACATTTTCATTACTAAAATCAGCATAGTGGAAGGTACTAGAAAGTCTTTTTTCTGTCACATACTCTACTCAGGAGCTGAGTAATTTACCCAAAAAGACCCGCTAATAGCAGCAGTATGCAGTGACTTCAAAGAGCAAAAATATTCAGGTAATTCTCCAGTGAGATATCAAATGCCATTATTTTCCCTTAATGGTACTGGCAGACTGGGAGGGAGAAAAAGAGGATACTTAATTAAGAACAAATAGATGTTCTGATCTCCACCTCTGCCCACCATTCCACTCCTACCTCCTTTAATATGACTCAGCTGAGATAATAATACAAGCAGCTATAAAGCAAAGAGCAGCTGCCCCTTGTCTTTTGCTCTAACAGCCAGCCTGTACTCCTTGACACCTGTAATGTTTCTTACATGTACAGCAGAAGAATAATAGCATTCCTTCATTCCCTCTAAGTGATGATCTGGATAATCCCTTGGGCACAAACTGGACACCCTGTGTCCCAGTGTACAGTCTCAAAAGGAGACAAGATAAATGACTGACAGAAAGTCAACTGTCCTCTCCCTACGTCTGAACACCTCACTGCTTCTGTCAGTTGTTCTGTTGTTAAGAGTTGAATGAGGAATGGTTGGAGGGGTTTTTAGCCAAAGTATTAATAACTTTCCATCCCCTTGCATGGCAGGAGCCCACTTAAATGAAAATAAAACATCACCGACAAGGAAAAGCACATCTCTTTAATGATCCAAGTCCCTAAATGAAAATGGCATAGAGCCTTGTTCATAACTCTTACTAAGTATTTAATCTCTTCTCCTTCAAACATCACTCAAATGATGTTTGGCCCTGCTGAGGATGCCTTTTCCACCATAAGGTATCTGAGAGGGGCTTTCTATTGAGAGAAAATAGAGCAGTCAATACTGCTAATGGTGCTGCAGAGAGACATTGGGGTGTTTTATCTAGAAAATGCTACAGAAAATGGTATAGCTACTGACACCTATTGTGACAAATGGAATTTAATATTGGCTCAAGATGAAAAGTTATAATAGAGTGAAAAGAAATTGCCTGAACACAGGCTGATGGTACAATATCATTTATGATACACTGACATTTTTGACTAGAGGTGATTGATTAACTGCTATATGTATGTCTGCAAATTTATGTGCATAATACAACACAGCCAAAAAACATTGCTATGGTTTGTGCATTTTTCTAGCTGTCCTGCTTCTGTTGAAAGTTTTTCCTTTCAGTTTGGTTCAACAAAGCCCCAGAAACTGTAATATAGAGAAACGTTTACAGGAAACTCCGCTGAAAGATGTGTGAAGTTATTGAAATTTTGATTAGAGGTGGAACATTTATGTAGATCTTAATGGTAGATGTCCTTCTGCACCACTTGGAATAATTGGGAAAATTCCCACCATTTTTAATGATACAGGTTCAAACTTCAGGGCAGTAAGCATTATAGGGAAAATATTCTCTTGGTTGTTGGCATCTGATGTAGTTGCAGCCACTGGGAAAAGCATCCAGTCACTGAGCATCTGGAGATGTAACTAAACAATATAATCAAAAGAAACATTTCTAGAACTAGAGCTTGAGTTGAATATATATTGGATACAATAACAAGAGATAAGTGAATATTTTTTACTAAGTTATTTACTAGATAAACAAATATAACATTTTCTTAATTTTGTGGAATGCAGAGAAACAGATCAGTTTTCTCAAATTTACTTGGTAAATCACATTTCCTTACCGTGTATTTCAAGGGTATCTTTTTGATTCTTGACTTATCTGATTTAGACTATGATTTCTTATGTAAACCCTAGAAATATTTAGCTTTTATAGCACTTTTCTATTTTAAAAAGTTGCATGATTTTTTTATTGTGTTGGAGAGCTTGAAAAGCATCTGCTACTTTGTAACCTTAGGGCAGAAAGAACATCCCCATTTAAATAAGGGAGGAAAATAAACACGATAAAGATACCAGAGAAAATGTTTTGTGTTTCTCTTGTCTCTGGGCCACAAGCCAATTTGGAAACATTTACGCAGCAGCAACTATAAAAAAACAATCCTAGTGCACAATAGCAAAGATATCAGCTGATTCCTACTATTGCCATTTCCTTTGAAGTATTTGGCATTTCCTCTGTATCAGTAGATGACTAAGTGAAGAATTAACCTGAAGGATTGGATAACCCCTATTGATAACCCCTATGGAGAAGAGATAACCCCTGTAATTGAACACACGTAAAGCACACACCGAACGGCACACATGGTTTGAATAAAACTGATCTGAAGTGCAGAGTCAGAAACTGCTGACCTTGGAGTACACAGAATCTCTTTTCTGTGGTATATGTGTGATATCCTGCTCTGTGAATCTTTTTCCTTTTTTTCTCTCTTTGCCCCTACTTCCTATTTTTTTTTTCTCTTAATTCCTTCTATGCAGGAAGGAGCCCTCCATCTGCTCTTGCTCTCCCTTGCATTAATAGTTTTCTTTTAATCTCAGCAGCTACTGTTTGTAATCTGCAGTACCTGGAACATTCACACACCAAAGTGGAAGCAGTTCCCCGAACACAGGGAATTCTGGCTCAAGCCCTCTCCAACAAGGGGCAAGTTGTCCACATCGAATCTCCCCCACCTCATCCTCACATTTACAAAAGTTGATCAGATGCTCAAACACTCACATTCAGAGAACTTCCACCTTCCACAGCAGGTGAGCAATAATCAAAATACAACCCTGTCTGAGCTATTTTGCAGTGTTGTAGTGCTATTAAATCCCTGCCTGCCAGAAGAGGCCTGAAAGCTACTGACAGTGTTGAGCCTTGAAGGCAATCTCCACTGCTTCTCTCTACGTAAACATCAAAGCTACATGAGCTAATTAATTACAGGCTGAGGGATTTTAGTGATTCAAGATATATGTACCCAATACAAAGAGTCTCCCAGCAAGGAAATGAAACTTTTTACTCCATACTTGAGCTACATATTTGAAGAAAAACGTTGTCACGTTCAGAATGCCAGCATTTCTTTGGTGTTACTGGAAAAATTTTAAATTTTCCCTTGAGATATTATTTAGCATCTTCTGACCAGAAGTCTTCACACCCAGAATGCCTCTGACCAGACCTGTTATCAGATAGTCCAGCTCATGCCACCTCTCCTGTCTTGAAAACTAGTAGGTGTGGGGCTCTTTTTGGCACAGTGACAAGCAAGGACTGAAGGTGGCAAGTTCCTTCAACACCCATCAACTTTGCAGCTGCTGAGGACAGGATGCAGCATTTAGTGTCACCATATGGAATGCAGACTGAGAGAAATCAAAAGAAACTGTATTCCCCAAGGGAAGTGTAGCAAAACACACTCTTCAAAATTCAGAGGTGAGGAAATGTCCGGAAATGTGTAAAGTTTGTACTCATCCTCTGGGTTACATTAATGTATTTAAAAATCCCTCTATGACCTTGAATTAAATTTGCATTCTCAGTTATGATTTTATCCACTTTGCTTGTAAATTTAGTCTGAAAAGTATGTTTATAAATTTTGTCCCTCACATTTCCAACCCTAAACAAGCCCTAACATGAGCAAATAAGGAAATTATCTCAGGTAAAAAACAAAACAAAAAACCCCAAACCAAAAAAGCCAAACCAACCTAAACAAATCTTAAATTTCTTTAATGCTCGTCTCTCTAAGATGATCCCAGAATTCAGTATCATGTCACACAATGGACAGCAAGTGTATGGGGCAGTCTTGTGTTTGAAAACAGGGCCGTTGAGAGGAAATTCTTGAGACTAGACTGTCATCAAACAGGAAGCAGGATGCAAATACCGTAGCAAAAATAATATATGGGAAAACTTCCGATTCTGGGATAACACTTCTAGTCCCTGTTAACAGGCTTCTTGTTACAAACATCTGAAAGGTTTTAATGAGTGAATCAATACAGAATTCTCTATTGCCTTGCACTGTATTGATATCCAGTCATGGTTGGAGGCTCCAAACAAGATTGAGACCTGCTGTGTTGGACAGTATGTATAATCAGCAAGATAAGTGGTCCCTATCTCTACCTTTATACATAAAAGACACAGAGTTAATATTGTTTTACAGGCAGCTATCGGAAACACAGACGATATAAGTCATTTAAACAGAACAGGAAGGAGCTGAAATCCAAATCCGTGTCTCAAGAGCTCCACTCCCTGCATCACCCATGAGTGTGCTTGCCTCTTTAGCATCTCATTGTACAACAGATGGAGGCAGTTGTTATCAATAATTTTTTAGCATCATATAAATATAGATTGCATTGCTGAGAACTGGGCTGAAGGAGAATGGGAACGGACCCTAATGTTCAATAATATACTGTCCAATTACCATGCCAAAGAAACTAAACTGCACCGCTACTTTAAGTTTGATTTGTAAAATTAAATCACAAATGTCACTCCATACAAATGATAATGGGCAGAAGAAGGAGTCACATTATAACAGACAAGATCGATATGAAATCTGTGAATTTACAAGCAGATATGTCAGTTACCTCTGAATTATTGGTGCCAAGCTCCAGTATGTCTACTCAAATGAAAAAGTATTATTAACCTTTGATGCAGCACATGCAAATAAAATACAATGATTCAACAGCAATGTCAAGTATCTCACTGTCATGGGTTAGGAATAAGTAAATTTATTTTAAGCATTTCATGAGTCTATTAGCTTGGTATTGGAAATCAAGTATTTTTGGAAGTTGCAATACTAGCTGACATCATAAAAATGTCAATTATTATACTATCATTTGTAACTGAATACTACATGATGGAGGTGCTGAGTTAAAAATGCATCAAAATGTCATCATTCATGAATATATATATATATACTGCCTCCAAGTTCCAAGGAGCCAGTCAAGCACTGGCAGATGCACAAACAGAAACTAGTGTTACAACCTGAAGCTCAGATAAAAACTTAGTTTACAGAATTATTTCAACTTTCAGCAGAACTCTCTGCTACATTTGTCTGTCTTTAGCTCCTGTTATACAGTCTAGAGCTGGAGTAATATGTTACTTATGGCTCAGACATGCCAGTCCTGGAGGATTCTGTAAGCACAGAAATTTGCACAATGAATGGCAGTACGTGACTTTTCCAATTCATACTTAAATTTCAGTGCAGATTTGAATGAGGCTTCCATTAAATTTTGGTGAGTCATTTTCTAATTGGTTCAATACTCTGCCTGGTGACATGACCTTGCATCTTTCCAGAATTTGTTAACCTCGGGCATCTTAAGAAATGGTAACTTCTGATGCCCTTTTCTGATGTTTATTTGTATCTCTTCCTTTCAGACTAATATGAAAGGGGCCAGCAATTTGTACAGTCTTTTATTCTTTCACATACATCTTCAGGGATTTTGAGTGGTCAGGGGAAAAAAAGCCAATGAAAATATGTGTTGGGAAACCAGCTATTTTTCACCTGATTTTATAGAGAGGTTTGGCTGGAAAACTGCAATGATGGCCTATTTTAAGGTAAACATATAATTTTATTTATCTCTGGCATTTTTTGCAAACCTGCAATTTTATTCATCTTTGGTATTATAGGCAGTAGTCTGAAAATGAACATTCCTTTACCCGCAGTTTCAGGAGAGATACTATTAGAATCAGCAAGGGCTGTGGAAATGTTATTTGCTTGTACTCAGTTCTCAGAAATGAATCAGAAGCAGAGAAGGTGCACATTCCTAATGTGTTAGATGAAACTGAGTCACCTTCTTTTGAGAAGGGCTGCTGCATATGTGGTATGTGCTGAGAATTCTCATGCAGGAACTAAATTAATCCTTTAGCAGGAATGTACCCTTTCACAATTACCAAGCAGTTACAAATGAAGTAGCCAAGGGATTAAGGTATTATTCATTTCAGCTGCCTAAGAGTACAAAGAAAGAAACCTCGTCTCTCAGATAAGCACTTCCATCCTATGATTGCCTAAAAGATCACAGATGCTAGAATGTGTGTCCAAAACCCTGTTCTGAGGAAAAAGCCTAGGCAATATATACCAGCAAAAAAATCCTTATTTTGCCAGATAATTTTGTTAATGCCATTAGTGCTTTGCCTCTTGGTGATGTGGTGGTAGGCACTCAAAAAAGTCAGAAATAGAGATGGTTAGAGTGAACTTAAAAATTCAGTGTTGCTTCTCCTTTTGTGTGGTTGATAATGTGGTATTTTAGTTGTAAAATCTAATTCTGCCCTAATTATAAGGCTGTCAATCCACAATAATGCTACTGAGGAAGAGTAATAGATTTCGTGTTCAGAAATTATCTTTATTATTATCTAACATGACCTCTTACAAAATACTGACTCTTTTCCAAAATTTCTTTTAAAAAGCCCATATTTTTTACTGGAGATGTAGCAAATCATCAGAAATACCTCCAGATTCAATTTAAAGATTCCGCATCAAAGAGAAATGGCCATATTCCTATATAAGTTACTGTGGTAGTTAAAAATTTTCTATCTTAGATGTAGCCATGCAACTTTCTATGAAAAAATAGTAAATGTTGTTTGGGATGGGCTAAGAAACAGGGAAAAACTTAACTGTTCCAGGTACACAGGCTGGATCAGCACCCTGTACTTTGTATTTTTTGTGCAGGTACATCCTACGAGACAATGTGTAAAACCTGTTTTACAGGCTCATGATTCTAGTGTTTCACCGCTGTGTTAAAACTTCAGCTTTTATGTCAAAAATTGATATTTGTATTCCTACCAGCAAAGATTTGCAAACAGGAAGAGAGGATGGCTACAGTGCTACTATTTGGGTTTACTGACAGCAAATGGAAACACTGAGATGGCATATTGAGAATTCCCATTAATTTTAACCTGTGGGCATTTGGGTCTCCATCTTCCCCTCAGTGTGAAGCAAAACTCTCAAAATGTCACTTTTTGGTGAGTCTGCAGGTAAAGCAAGAGTGAAATATGACCTGTGTGGGCTATCTGCGGTAGTTATTATTCCCCCTTGTTCTTTCTCTAGGACCTCTTACACGCCTTCTCAACTTCTGACTTCTCCCACGTGAAGGGGAATTTGTTTCCAATCCTCTCCTACAGAGCATTTTACCTCCCGAGTAATCAATCAGCAAGGAAACATTTCCTGCTGCCCTTTGAATTGCCGTACTGAACACAAAGAATAGTCAGGCAGCCAAGTATTTAAATATTGGCCTGTTGGTGGTGACTTCAAACTGCTGGAAGCAGAGGGGTGGCGGTGCACAGAAATAGCGTCGTCGTAAAGGGTAGAAAGTGACAGAAAGTAACCTCACTGTCCCCAGAACCTGAGGGTGCTCTGGCATAAAGCCATCTAGTGTGCAGCCTGGTTTTAGCCCACCATCCTGCTGGTTGTCCTCATGCCTTGGCTGGAGCAGTCCCAGGAATCGTTTCAATAGCACCAAAATGAAGCCATTTCTGGTGGGGGACCTGCCCATCATTCTGTACCAGGAGCACTGGCTTTCTCTGTTTTGTCTGTTGTCCTAGATACTATTGCTTAAAATCAGCTGCTTCCACTGACAGAAAAATGTTACTTTTCTTTATTTATTTTTTTTTTCCATGCAATACCAGTAGGAATAAGACCACAGTCAAGATGGCATAATACATCACTGCTGATATTTCAAGCTGGTGTTGCTTTCCATGGAAGCATTGTAGACGTAGTTCAAGTCTGCAAACAGTTTGTTATGGTACAGAATAAAACACTGCTTTTCAATGCTTGTATACGTCAGTGTATGTGATGAAAAGTGGCGCAGTGGTGGAAGTCAGTGAACAAATGTATCAGAAACAGCAGCAAGGAAGTATCTGCCTTTTTGGCAAAAACATGACTGTAGTTCAAACTCTCAGCACAAGAGCAGGGTCTCCACCTCTGTGGAGAACTAATGTCCTTCCCAGGTGGCACCAAACACTGGTCAGTCTTCAACTGCCAGAAAGAATTTCAGGCGAAAGGCCTACAAAGTGTCTGTCTCACAGATAGGTAAACTAAGGAACAGAAACACTTGCCCTGCTTTTTTTTCTGGCTTTGCTGATGCAAATTAAATTGCCATGTGCTTAGATCACAGGCATTGTTGAAGAATATCCAAAGAAATTATGTAGCAGGAAGGATATACACTGTGTTATAGCATAACGTAATGGCACTTTTACATATATACATATTTATTCTCAATTTTGGCTTAAACAAATCAGAAAAGATTCCTTTAGAAAACTGGTAAGAGGGTCAAGAAGGCATAGAGAAATTCATTCTAGCCTCAGAATTCTTAAGCAGGGTACTTAAGTTTATCATCAAGACAGGAAATTAATAGTTTTGAGGCTGTGTCAGCCTTGTTTCACAACGTAGTTAGGACTGAAGGACGTAGCTGTAGCTGTTCCTCAGTAGCACATATGTTCTCATTTAGCTGTCCTCCAACAATGCAGCCACTGCCCTTCTCCCAGTTCTGGATTAGCTTTGTGACTAATTGTAGTAAAGTTTAGGATGACGTGCAATGGGCTGTTCATCCGATAAGCCAAGGGGACGCATCACCAACACTGAATGACGCTGACTTCCGAAGGAATTCGTATTTTGGAATTTCTCATCTCCTCCCACAAATCCTCTGCTGAGAAGGCAAGATCAGGACATGTGCTTTAAGGCCTGGGGGGGGGGGGGGGGGGGCTTTTGCTGAACAANGGGGAAAGGGAAAGGCAGGGATTGGGTTTTAGGGCGGGGGGGGGGGGGGGGTGGCCTTATGTCAGACACAACAACGGATACAGTGCCCAGAAGTGTAGGAGTTGGGCTGATTTATGACTGTGCTAGGGGAGAGAGTATTCCAAGAGGCATCTTGCCATTTCCTCCTAATGCAAGGGCTCTGCAGACCGGCCTTGCAGCAGGAGAGAGGTCAGCAGAACAGGATTACATAAGGCTGCTTGCTATGCAGAGAAACGCAGATGGCCTAAAAGTGTTTCATTTTTTTAAATGAAGTCACATGCCCAAGAGCTGCACTTTGAGGAAGAAGAGGAGTCTCTGAAGAGCAAGTACAGCAAAAGTTGTTTCATTCTTGTTTTAATTGAAAATAAGTCTGAAATCTCTCCAGGAAATAAGTTTTGAAGAAGAGTTGGCTCACTCACAGTCCAAGCAATTTCGAGTCACCTCCCATAACTTGTATTTTATCTCCAGGCACTATGGAGGCGTATTTGGATACTTGCACAGATAGTCATCTAGAAGAAACTAGTTCCAGGTTCAGATGGGATCATCTGGTTGGATTGAATTTCACATGGTGCAGCAAAACAGAGGGTCAATAATTCTTTGGTTCTAGTAGAGACGCACTCACCATTAGGTGGTGTAAAATGCACTGCTGCTTCTCCTTTATACTCCCAATTTTATTCTAGCACACCTTAATCCAGAATTTTGTGTTTATTAGATGGCAAAAAAATGGTCAAGTCAGTACTGAAATTATTACCAGTGCTGTACAGATTTTTAAAAAATGTATTTTAGGTCTCACTGATCTTTTTTCATTTTTATTGCATGTTTTCATTTTTTGATGTTTGTTACACTCTCACTTACCTTCTTTTCATCTCTTATGGTTAAAAAGAAACATGATGTCCTGATTTACGAAAGCTTTTTTTCTCCTTTTACTTTCATTCATTATTACTATAATATTCCTTTTCTTTAAAAATACATTATAACAAAATCAAACAGATGTGAAAGAAAAGTTACTACAGAGGTCTAGTCATATCTGTCAAGGTGGAAATCAGTTTCAGACACAGATGTGAAAGCAATAGAATTTCAACAAGTTAATTTATAAATTTAGAGAATTACTATGCTAGATATTGTAGGTTTAAACAAACTCAGTGTTCCTGATAAATAGAATGACAGTGCTGTAAATTGAATTCTTCTCTTTAGTGTGACCATAGCACCATTTACACAGTACTTCCCTTTCTTTTTGCCAAAGAGGTTTTCTTCCTTGCCTTGCCTTGCCTTTCAGCAGACACAGCAAACAGGGTACTTGGAATTTTCCTAGGCATCATCCCAAGCCTAAGGTAACATTCAGGAACTCTCAGTCCTGACAGATTTTTTTATTGCCTGCTTTGAAGCACATCAGAGGAGGGAGACTCCATGGTTTGCTTGGGTGAACTATTCTCCTGTTTTCCTACCCACAAGTATTTAGTAAGATTTTCAGACTGTCTATCCTACATCCGCCTTAGTGCAACTTAGTTGGTTCTTCTTTGATTCACCAGGGACATGGAGAACAGTTACTTTCTTCCTCTTTGAAGCAAGCTGAACACAGGCTTAAAACTAATGACAGAGTAGATAGCATAGTATGGTAACAGTGTCAACAAGGAGAAAAATAATGAATCATCTGTAGAACATCTGAAGTTTCTGTGTATTAATGTGTACATAAGATGAAAGGAGTTTGGGAATAAGGTAGAGGATCAGGGTGTCCTCTGCATGATCAACATTGTGTCTGACTCTTGTCTGAGATGTGGTCTGAGTTGCCACTCACTAATTTTTGTTTAGAAAGATTGAGCCTGTCAAGGAAGGTACACAGTTGGAAGTTTTCTTTTAGTTTTCTTTTCTTGACATTAAACCCACCCAATTCATCAAATATTTCTTTGCAAATCTTGTCTTTTGAACCTTTTCTAGTTTGTTTGGAGTTGGTTTTCTGTTCTCCAGAGAGCTCTCTTCAGGTGGGAAAAAACACTGAACAGACAATGGAGAGATTGTCTTAGAATTAGTCAGAAAACTGGTCTCTGGGCCCTAAATGGATGCTTCTTTTTAACTGAGTGTCTTCATTTGCCACATGAAAATGCTGCAGCTGGAGCCCTAAAGTACATCCAGGCCAGGTCAGTCTCAGCATTTTCCACGGCTGCTACCAAAAGCGCCCATTAGCACAGCTATGATGCGGTACACCTGTTCAACAGGAGCAGGCTCGAGCTCACATCTCCAACTTAACGAGGCATTCAAACAGACATTCTGTAGCCCTTAGGCATCCCCTTCCATTCAATGGAACCTTTTAAAGTGCATGCCTGAAGAAGCAAAAAAGGGTTCCTGAAGTAATTAAGAAGAGTTTGTAGTCCCTTAGTCATTCACAAACTAGTTACTCTACTAGTTTAAACAGGGAAGTGTCTAATGGTGTCGCAGAGAAATGATAATGCTGTGCCTGGTTGCATGAAGTAAAGCATCACCAAACCAGAAGCCCAGACAGGGACATATCAGGTGGTAACAGAAGGATGTGCCATGCTTTGAGGGACGGGGTCGCTGCTAAATGTCATCTTTCCATCTGAAGTTTAGCATCACAGCCTCCCCTCTGTAGTGGGACCCCATATGCCCCAGAGAGCACAGCTAGGGAGGGAATAATAAATCAGGGTGAACAGCTGTACCTGCAGGGAAAGGTCAGGCAGCAGGAGATGGGCCAGCGGCAGGAAAAGGGGCAGTGATGCAAATGCAGGCTTTGGTTCACAGAAAGAGCCCGAGGTAGAGTTGGCTTTGTGAGTTGTGAGAGGCAGTACAGGAGGCGTGGAGGGTGAGAACTCGTCAGAGGAGAAGATGAAGGAGAAAACATGGTGTGCTTATGCAGTATTGAGTGATTAAGGTGATGAGATCTGTGAGAGACCCAAATTACTGTGCAACAGGAAATACTGTTTAACAAAGGAAAAAGGTGTTAAACAGTAAGCGATGCAGTCGCTTAAGTAGAATCTGTGTGGTGTTTATAGAGACACAACAGGAAATTGTCTACAACACCTGGCAGGCAGTATGTTCGACCTCTCGCATTGTGCAAAAAGAATTAAGCTTACTGAAAATAGAAGGGCTTGTTTCTGGGGCCTCACTGGATGTGTACACAAGGATTTCTTGGCGGGTTTTGGAGAGAGGGTGGAGAGAATAAGTGTTTGTTGCAGAATTGAAGACTTAATAGTAGGCTAATAAATTCTGTAAATGATTCATTTCTGCAGACAAGCAGCACTTGGAAACAGGCCGGGACGCCTCTGATCTCCAGTTGCTAACGAAATTACATTGTGCTATAGCTTTGCTATTAAAAAA
>VZRQ01010156.1:98875-255114 GCA_013397975.1 Machaerirhynchus nigripectus | reverse complement strand
AAAAAAAAAAAAAAAAAAAAAAAAAGCAAAAAGCCCTGCAATATTTAGATGCCAGATTTTCTAGTTTTCCTTCCTGCGTTTTTGCTAGGTTTAAGTCCTGCCGGCCAGTTTCATCGGGGAGCCTGTTACTTCCGCTGCAGGAACAGCAGAGCTGCAGGACGCTGGGGGCGCGGGGGGATGAGGGGGATGCTGCTGACCGCGCTCTCCCCGGGGGCGGCGGCGTGCTCGGAGCGCCCCCCGCCGGCCGCTCCCGCCGCAGCCGGGGGAGGGGAGGGAAGCCGGGAGCCGCCGGGAACCTCCGGGAGCCGCCGGGATCTGCGCTGCTGCTTCTGCTCAGGCTGGCAATGACTGCTGTCCTGGCCCCTGGCGAAAACCTGCGTGCACCGCCTCGGGGATTTCCCTGTCGAACAGCAGCAGGTTCCGGGCGGAAAGCGAGGGCACGGCGGGTTTTGTTGGTTTTCAATATGTTCTTTTTCCTTCAACATTCTTCAGTCCTACACGGCAGGTAAAGGTGAATGTTGCAGGGCTTTCACAAGGAAAGTGGCTAAAGGGACACAGTGGCTCGGAAGAAATTGTTCTGTGGCATCCCTCTCACTTGTTGGTCCTATCCCCCGGTTGCCCCCAGCACAAATACCCGCATGACCCATGGGTTATCACCAAGGCGTTTTGGGATGGGGACACACACCCCCAAGTCAGTGAACAGATTTGTCTGGTGCATCACCTTGCCAACAAAACTGACCTACGGATAGACCAGACGTATGCAGTTAGGGAGGATGGAGAGCTCTTTGCTTCTGACTTTTAAAGTCTGCTAATGGATTTTACCAGAAAATGCAAACAACATGCTGGGCTTGTTACAGCAGCAGCTCTGTTCTCTGTATCCCTCAGACAGCTCTTACAGAAGCTGCTTTTTCATGCAGAGCTGTGCTGCCCAGGCTGACAGTTTGTTGGTATCAGCTCTACAGTAAGAGCCTCTCAGTGCCTGACATCTCCGGAGGCTTTGCTGTTTCACCTTTCGAGTGGGATGTGGTCTGTTTATCTCTCAGTTGCTTCTGTTCAAGTTTTCTACACTTCAGCCAAAGCAGTTTTGCAAAATTCTGCCCTTATCTGCTAATTAACCCTTTTCCTCATCAGGCATCAGTAATACTCCTAAAATATAATTTAATTTTTTTCCCCTGAAGTCCATCTGTTTGTATTCCCTTTGAGATTTCTATTTTCTGCTGCTAAATTGTTCTTCCTCATTTCCATTCTCCTCATGGTTTCCCTCTTTTGATTAGTCCCACATTCTCAAAAAAAAAAATCCCTTGCAGTTAGAGTATCAGTTGGGGAAAGGGGGAAAAAAAGTAGCCAACAGCTGAAAGTTGTCCTTCCTATCCACTGTGCCAAGAAACTGCTTACAGCCTCCTGGTTTCATTCAGAGACTGCCAGGTAATGACCTCTCCAAGGGTCAAGTATTAACAGAGATTGGTATTCATGTACAGAATATTTTCAACCACTGTACCCTGAAATGGGAATTACAGTATTTTTTATTCCAAGATACAACATCAAGGTTTTTATTTGTCTTAGTATGACACCTCAACCCACTTGAGGAAAATTATTTTTTTCTGAGGATGTACTTTATCAAAATGTCCATATCTGTGGGTCAGCAAATTTCAGTGAATTTTGAAGGATTAAATGCTTTCCCCCTCTCCATTTTGTACTGTGTTTGACATTATCTTGGCTGTGGTTTCGTCAGGAACCGTGAGCAAAACAGTGTGGTAAGGCTGTGAGTAGAAGACCTTCACAGGAAAATAGAACGACAGGAGAAGTGGCATTTAGAGATTTGTAATGAGGGGGCTGCTGAGAGACGGCTACCAGCATAAATGTCAGGGAACAAGCATGCTGTGAGAGGTGTGATTGCTCAAATGAGCATTGAATGGTCATGGTTCTGAGAGCCCCACGTGCCATTTTCCATAAAAGTAGTGATGTTAAAATCCAATGATCCACCAAATTCTTTGACTTTTCTCATCACAAGAAATGCCTTATCTAGCTGTAATTTGATGTGCAATTTTTCCTTCTTTGTGCTTTAAGCACAAAGGAGGTCTCAGCACTGCAGAAAGAGCAAATTTGTTCCCATGTGTTGTGAACAAAGCCTGATTAAATTTCCTAAACAAAACATATTTTGGACAATAATGGTGACTTTGGGAGAAGTTAGTTTTTAATATGCTTTTCCACATGCTAGTTTTAAAAAATTGAGAGCATGGCTAAATAGCTCCAGTTGGTGAAAACTCGAATTGGATAATCCAAAGGAATTAGCTGTTGTCTCAGTGAATCAGTTTGGAAAATGGGTACATTTTTGGTGCAGAAGAATTTGAGCAGCTTTGCAGCATAAATCTTTGGGTATAGGTCATCCCTAAACTCAGGTTGTAGGAACTGCCTTTCTGCATGAAAGGTGCATTTTAAAAATTGCTTTTTTAGCATATATGGTGAATTCTATACCCATGACAGTTCACCCTTCAGTAAACTCTGCCATCAGAAACCCCTTAAATGTATCCCCAAATCTTCCACTGAAATTTCACTTGACCTTTATAGGGTATCTCTGTAAGGCGACTGGTTGTGCTGGTCCACAGAGCAGCATGAGTAGATGAGTGAAGTATGACTGCAAAGTAAAAATCCTTGTTTGGTCTCCTGTAAGTGCAGTACTGAAAGTTTCAGTTTGTGAGCTGACTGCTCCCTAGCCAGAAGAGTCAGCCATGGAGTGCTTGTATCACCCCTTGCAATCTCCCCTCCCTCTCTGTGTCCTGGAGAGGACGAGCCCGATGAAGGACTCTTGCAAGAAGCAAGCAGAAGTTTCATCTCTGTTCTCTCAGAATCTGAGGGATTTACACAGGCAGATAAATGGAGGCTCAAGTGAGCAACTGCCAGCAGCTCTACGTCCATTTTGCTGGGAAAAAATGGTTCCTGTTCCTTCCCTGTCCCCTCCTGTTCCCCTTCACCACACGAAATCTGGTCCAAGAGGAACCCTGCAGCTGGCCTGGGAAGGGAGAGTGGGCTCCCCAGGACCAGACCCACCAGTCCACCCTGGCAGGCTGGCAGAGGAAACTGGGAAGCACCCAGGTAGGGCCACACTCAGGTAATGCTGGATTAATAATAGAGGCATTGATTGGGTGCTGCACTGCTCAAAACCCCTGGAGCTAATACATGAAGCTGAGAAGAAGGGCAGCTGGAGACAAGAAAAAGAGAAATTATTTTGGTCCAAAAGGAAATACTATGTTCATCTTCATCTTTCTTATGTTTGGTGCATAGATAAAGGGAATATGAATTCTGTTCAAGCTTTTTCCTTCATTTTATGTCAACTTTAAATCAAATTAATGTGATTATGAATAGGTTCCAACTGGAATGTGGAAAACCAAAGAGCTCCTTGGAATTGAAAATAGTAATGAAAAAAAGTATTTTCAAGACAAGGACTTTATGCTGCCAGCATCTAAACAAACCACTTCAAGGCTTTTGAAATCCCTCAGTACACACATGCACCCATAATTCTTAGTGGCTGCATGCTGAGTTCAATCATGTTTTAAGGTCATCTCATCCTGTGCTTATTGTTTGTTAAATACAGGTGCCAAACTGAGCAGGGAAATTACCACAGACCATTGAATGTAGAATGATTCTGGGAGGGGAGGGAGTAAGCTTAGTTCTAAGACTAAAATACATGTAATTAATTGCTGTGTTTATTGGAGAAATAACAGGGAACATAAAATTAATCATCATATGGGGGCTACCAAGGAAAAGAAAAAAGTTTAACATTGTCAGGAAACTGAATAGTTCCTACCCCAGGGGCTCAAATCACTTGGCTGTACAAATCTGGGAGAGCTGGCAATGCTCCATCAGACACACAGGAGGTACAGCAAGAAATAACATCCAAAAGCCAGACCAAAAGTTCAATGCAATCTCTTTCCATAATATCATGTGGGTCCTTTTTTAGGAGGATTAAAACCCTCCTATTTTTGCTGGTCTCAGTAATTTTCTTTCAGTAGTACACTGGTATTACCTAGTGTAGGGAACATAACTCAAGTGACTTAATTTTTGGCAGTTATAAGGGCTGTAACAGAAAGTATTACTTTTATTTCACATCATTAGGTCAAATTAAGTTTATCAGCTGGAATTCATGCTGGTGACCAGGGGATGTGAAAAGCCTCTTCGTACTCCTTCTTGGGTTATAAAAGAAAAAACAAAAATCCTCTTTTCTCATAAGACTGGTGCATGTGGCAGGGGCAATTCTTAGACTTTTCCATGACATTTTTCTTGAATGGTCCATGGTATACTGGGGGCTATGAAGCAAAACTAAGTGAGCCTCTTGTTTACATTTTTCCTCTCCTTTGTCAGGTTATTGCTCCCTTCTGCACCTAAGTTTGTTTTCATGTTTTCTCTTTCAAGTAGTCCCTTATGAATCCTCTTTCTCCTCACAAATCTTCCATGGACTGCCTTGTTTTTCCCATGACTGTAATAATCATACCTATAAGATGTTTTGCTGGTAAAGAGGCAGTCGCATGGGTAAAGACGTGTGTAATTAAGAGGTCAGAGCTTGCACCCTGAAATAAATGGCTCTCTGATAAATCACTTGGCTCTCAGTGATTGTTGAGCACTGATAGTACTGAACTATGGAACCACTAGTAGCAATTTACCTCTCTGAAACACTCTCGAAATGTGGATGGTGATAAAATGTGCTCAAATAGTACTAAGACTTGTGGGAGCCAGAGACAAGGAAAACAAAGAGAATGTAGCCTCATTTTTATTGCAATAGATAACTCTTATTTTATAATATCATACTGTTAACTCAGACAAGGATGACTAATTGATATTCCACATCACAGAAATTTGAGGAGTGAGTTCTGCACTTGAGGTAGAAGTGAACTATATGAGAGACATCTTTTAAACAGAGTAGACAAAGAAAAGGACAATATAGAAAAGTGTGTTTCTCTTCTGAGGCTAAAGAGACAATTTATCAATGTGTGAGGGGCTGCATGAGATCCTGATCAGTTCTTATGATGGGACGTAAGGGAAAATGTCAAAAGAGAGACTTCTGGAAAACCAGAATTAACCTTCAAGAAAGCATGGGGTTTTGATAGGGAGAGACAATCACAAGGGCAGAACTGAGAGAAGAACAATTTTCTGACATTGAGGTCACTGCAAAAGCCCAGAAAGGAGACGTGGGGAAAAAGGGAAGTAAAGCTTAAAGTCTTGACTTCACAAAAACAACATGCAGAGCTGCCTGGATTGGGACAAGGAACAAAAAGCCACACTCTGGAAATCATCCAAACAATCAATCCAAAATATCTGCTGTGTTATCTTGACTTCCACAAATTTGCAAATACTGGCTGACCATGAACAACTTGGGTAAGAGGACATCACCAGCACCATTTGAGAAAGGCAAACCTTCACAAGAGCAATGGAAAAGATTTCAGTAGAAGATAAATGAGCTCTTACCAAGAAAGTAAATGGAACATTTGTTAGTTTTAAGCTGTACACAGGTGTACAAGCCAGTGTTTTGTCAGAGACAGTGGTAGCTGCAAGGAAAGAAGAGCCCAGGTAAGACAAGTGGATGAAATTCAGGTTTGTAGTTGTGATCTTACTGCCATTAAAAGAGTGAGTGAAGTAAATGTATGAGGAAATAGCCTACTTCAAAGATACCATTTGTAATAATACCAGGGCAAAAGTATCCTTTACTGGTTTTAAAATATATCAAGTTCTTCATCTTATGCAGTGGTGTTTCACCTCAGAAGAAAAGGTGACAAAGTTTGAAGAGGTTTAGGGTGCTTTCCCAGTGGAGAAGAAAACATTCAGCAGAATACAAAATATACCTGAAAGTCAAACTGTTCACTGTCCAATGGAAAAGCAAAGGAAGGAGCTGGCTAAAATTATTATTGTAGGAAAAAAAAACCAAAACAACAGAAAAAGGAGCAGAAGAAACAGAGCATGGCACTCATTTTCTGTGGAAAATACCCAAGAAATAAATTATATTTAAGAAATCCTCTATATATAAGCATTAGGATGAAGAAATCTTGTAAATTATGTGTCTCGGTTAAATGTGGGGTTTTTGACTGAAATATGCAAAGGTATTCTGCTGTCTCTGTAAAGACCAGGAACATTTCCCTCCATTTTCCCTATTAGATCTCCTCTGCAGAGTATTGACAAACTCCAGGTTGATGTGTTTGGCTGTAAAATTGCGTGAAAAGATAAAAAAAGGGGAGTGAAAAAATTCTAATCCTAGTCTTCCTTCTTCGCTGCTCCGTCTTGTAAGAAACTTGTGGGAACTGAGCATCTTTAAGCCCTCTTCCTTTTTCTGTGATTTTGGTGCAACATGCCAAGGCACACACTCTGCCAGGGTGTGACACTGAGTGCTTCTGTGGGAAATCAGGCCAACTCTTTCACTGTACCTTGACTGAACAGAAACACAGCATCAACAACAAAGTGAAAACAGAACACAGGCAGATCCCAGGCAGGTTTCTGTAGCCAGCCTATCCAAGTGATTGTGGCAAATCTCTTTAGAGAAGGAAAGCACACGTGGCATGTGAGCATGGTCTTTGGGAGACACTGCTTCTCCAACAGATTTTTAGACTGTGTCTGAGGCCAAGTGTTTTGCAGTGAAGTACATAAAATGGAATTTGATGGGATTAGCAGAGTAGTTACTGTAGTTCAGCCAGATGAAAAGATCTCACTGAATGTTTTTTATATATAATTGAGAATTTATCCTTAGATATATGATTGACTCCTTTTGCTGTCTACTTGTGGACCTCTTTATCTAATTTACTACATTTGCTAAATACATGACTAGGTGTAAACTCTTAGGAGTTTAATCACAAAGCCAAAAGACAAGTCAGTGTGCAATACTGAATTTCACATATTAGTGAACAAAACCAACATCTTCTTGTTTTACAGGCATCTAATATTTTTTCTGCAGGTTTGCCAACATTATTTCTGCAATTTTTTTTCTATGTTTTCTGGCTAAGATAGTAATTTATAATCATTTAGTTCAGCTCTACAAAACTGAGTTTTCCAAGTGTCATTAATGTGATAAAAATGAGGGATCCTGATCTTTTCCCTCTTTTCTTTTTTTGACCAAGTTACTTTTTGAACACAGTTAATTTTTTTAATCTATTTTTTTATCAGTAACATTCTGTGCCAGAAAGATTCCCTGGGCATTACATGACAAACAATACATGTTTTGAACTTGACACCTGCTAGTTTTCTTTGACATCCTCTAGCTCTTTTTTGGAAAAGAGAATGAATGGATCTTCCCTGTTCATCCTCACTTAGTTTCTGCCGGGTGAGCAGCATTACCCTGCCTTACCTGCTTAATGTTCCTTGAGTATAGATTAAAGTAGGTAGCAAGGGGAGTTATGTGTCATGCAGTGGTGCTTTCTTAAAATAATGTGTGGGAAGAAGGGAAATAGCCTGGAGTTTTCTGCTCCCACTAATTGCCTTTTTCACCAGCTTACTGCAACTTGTTCCACACCCTGCACTTTGTGTTCACGCTGCCACAGAAGTGAGCTGACAATATTTCACTGTGAAAGGCCTTCTGTTGTGTGGTGAAGCTCTATTATTTGTCCTGCCTTTTTGGAAGATAAAAACTCCTAAGTAGCTTACTTTATTTTTATTCTGCAGCTGTGATAGCCTTAGCTGTCTTTCATGCCCACTAATCAGTTTCCCAATCCAGAAGCAGGGCACAGATGTAGAGAATTTTCTGTCCTTCTGAACTCACAGATTCCCCGACCTCAACAACCAAATTAAAGCCACCAGTTCCAAATTAGAAATTCAGATAAGCCTTCATAACTTTGCCTCTCTGATTATGGTCCTTTTATCTGAAAAGCCTGAAGTTCTGTTGCTCCTTTCTTTCTCTATGTACCTCTGCAGTCAGGTAACTTGCTCCTACACTTCTTTCCCAGACTCAGCCTGCTCTGGTAATGATCCAACAAGGGATGTGGAGTGAGATGATGTCTTTTCTGCCTCTATCTACAGGGGTAAAGCTTCAACAACTTGGCAAAGAATAGGGGAGATCACATCACGACCAGCCTTATCCTTGAGCTCAGACTTCTGTTTTCCCTATGTAACTATTTAAATTGAAACATTTTTTAAGAAAAGGGGATTCAAGTGTTCTAATTTAGCCTTTTAGGTTCTTAGAGAGTCTTTAATTAGGAAGTGTATAAAAGATGTGAAAAAAATGATAATGTTATAGTTCGCCTGACTTGTTTTAGGATGGATGTCTACTCAAGACCCACACTTTCCCGGAGAACCTTCTTCTGGCCTCCTCCCAAGTCATGGTGGGTCCCGTGGTGAAATTGGAGTAGATCCCTCACTTTGTTCCAAATAGGTTTGCAAGTTGATGTGAGGTATCTTGGTCATTTGTTAAACAGAAGGCAAAACTTCACCTCTCAACTAGATTTTTTACTTCCCCACCTTGTGATAGTACCTTTCAGAATTAACAAATCTAATTGCTGAATTCTATGGCTTTTTTAATTCTAGTGTGATGTAATCCTTCTCTCCCAGTGTGCAGAATACAAGCATTTAGCACTAGTCCCACTTTCTGTTATTGTTCTTTCAGTTTGTAGGCAAGTTTTTAAAAGTGATAGGTAGCAATGTGACACATTACTTTATAATTCATGATAAATTCCTTGTTAATTGCCAGCTTCCAAATGTTACCCTTCTTCTTTACATTTTCCTCATCCTGTCCATGTGACCAGTATATATCAGGGGAAGCATGAGGGATTTGAGGTAGGAATGGAAAATAAGTTATTCTTTCTTTAGTAAACGGAGTCTGTGCTTGTTACTCTTGCTCCTCCCACAGAGCTGAGGGAAGAACTAGATGCTCAAAGGGAATTGGCCTTGGAGGAAAATTTTGCAGGGAGGAAAAAGAATTGTAATAAGGAAAAGGCTGTAATTTGTGACTCTACATTTAAAAAAAACAGGCCAAATAAGGAGTACTGATAGAAATTCTGGTTGAAGCCAGCAGGGTTAAACTTCATGTAAACATTAGGCAGCTGTCCAAAACTAGTTAAATTTCCCAAGAGTGATGCCCAGTGACAAGGGGTTAAAATGTCTTACTCAGAAACACAAAAGTTCTCAAAAAAATTTTACTAGAGCTATTGATTGTTCGGCTTACTGATTTTTATTGCAGTAATGTCCCAAAAGCTCCATTTTGACCGAAATGAATCAGTTGTTTTCTTTCTTTTAATTACTTCTCTGATGTTACTTGTGGGCAGAGGTTCTTTGTTGTTGAGAACTAGCAAGTGCAGTAATCACATACTGCCGAGTCAACATCTTTCCATAAACAAATTACCTGAGTTTTTACACAGCTTCCATTACCAAAAGATCTGTGCCCTGAGTTAATCACTCGTTATGCTCAGTGCTGTTTAGCACTGCTGACTGGCATCTCTGGATTTCACTGAACATTATTAAACACTGGCAGCATAAGAGTGACGAGAAAGTACAAGCAGCAAAAGGTTTGCCTGCAACCAGCACAGGTAAGATGTTCAGAGACTAATGCTAACACCCTTGTTCAGTGGTAGTTAAAATTTGTGGTTGCTTGTACATAATGACCCCAGGGAAAGAAGGCAAAGTGAGGACAATAGAGCAGACCACATGCTTTTTAATATTATGGAAATAATCTTTCTTCAGATTTTTTTACCTCCTTTGGCGTCGTGGAAGTGACGAATGACATTCACTGCTGCCAATGATTACAGTGTTACACTGCAATTGCTACTTCTGTTACACAAGGCACAAGGGTGGAGTTAGACCTGTAGTTCCCTTGTAGATTCTTATGCGAAGACTGTAGGGGGAAACTGGGGATGGAGTGCAGGTCAAAGGATTGCCGTAGGTGCAGGATCAATTTTGCAGTTTTGTACTTTGAGAAAAACTCAAGGTGCTCTTATGCTACAGGCCTGTATAGCAAGGTATTTGTGGCTGGCTCTTTGACTGGTAACCATAACAGCACTTCGGTCGGAAAAGACCCTGAAGATCATAAAGCCCAACTGTTAAGCCAGCACTGCCAAGTTCACCACTAAACCCTGCCCCAAACCATGACTACCCATCTTCTGAATACCTCTGGGGATGGTGATTCAACCACTCCCCTGAGCAGCCTGTTTGAATGCTTGACTTTTCCCAGTATCCTTTCTAAACCTTGTGGCACAACTTGAGGCATGTCTTTCCTCTTGTGCTACTACTTCTTGCCTGAGCAAAGAGACCAACCCCCACCCGGCTACACCCTCCTTTCAGGTACTTGTAGAGACTGATAAGGTCCCCCCTCAGCCTCCTCTTCTCCAGGCTAAACAACCTCAGCTCCCTCAGCCCCTCCTCACAGGACTTATGCTCCAGACCCTTCCCCAGCTCCGTTACCCTTCTCAGGACACACTTCAGCACCTCAATGTCTTTCCTGTAGTGAGGGGCCCAGAGCTGGACACAGGATTCAAGAAGCAGCCTCACCACACTTTTCCCTAGTCCTGCTGGCCACATTCTGACACAGGCCAGGATGCCATTGGCCTTCTTGCCCACCTGGGCTCATGCTGACTCATGTTCAGCCACTGTCAACCAGGACTCCCAGGTCCTTTTCCATTGGGCTGCTTTCCATTCTTTCCGAAACCTGCGCAATTGCATGGGGGTGCTGTGACCCAAGTGGAGGACCCAGCACTTAAGCTCTGTGAACCTCATACCTCAGCTCGTTGATCCAGCCTCTCCAAATCCCTTTGGGGAGACTCCCTACCCTCGAGCAGATCAAAAATCCTACTACCCAGCTTGGTGTTGGCTGCAAAATGACCGAGGATGCACTCAATCTCCTCATCCAGATAATTTATAAGGTATTAAACAGAACAGTATATTCCAGAAGACTTGAAAAAGACTGATAAAAATGAAAAAGATTGGAAACATTGTTGAGATAGTTCATTCAAGTAGTAGTTCTTATATTCTGACAAAAGGAAGGGGACCTCTATATCCCAAGGAATGCTAGACAACAGATGACTGATTTAGCTCTGCATAGTTTCCCTACTCATGTCAGCATCTGAGCTGTAATGTGGGAGAAGGCAGAGCAAGTTCTAAAAAAATGCTAGTATAGTCAGAGATAAGGAAAAAACATTAGTTAATAAAACCCTCTACTAAAATACTTTTCTCTTTTCGAACATCCAATATCCTCTGCAAACAGCTCTGTAGCAACTCCCCTCTCTGAGAATATCATATGTCTCCTGTCTTTTTACAAGCTCTATTTTGTGCTGTATTTTACTTAACTAACCAGGAAGATTAGGAAGTACAAAAAAAAAAAAAATCAAAATCTCCACTTGTTAAAAAATCGAGGCACTTTTGTCTTCTGCAAGAATAAGAAATAGCCTAAAAACTTTTAATTATCTAGGTTTCTTAAAGTCATGAAGTTATTCATGTTTTCCTCTAGCTCTTGGTGTGGAGGGCATTCTTGGGAGAAGGAGGGTTATATGTCTGTATTGTAGCTGGTACTACTGGCAGTTTGGTATGAGTTTGAGCAGCTCTAATCTGTGCCAGGCTTAAAAATCTTCCTTAGCTGTCTTTATAATAAAAAACTAGAGAGAAAAAAGAAAAATAAGAAAAGCTCTCAAGTTCATCATAGCTCCTTTCCATAGAGTCGTAGTAAGCACCAAGCAGCTGAAAGTGCAATGCATGAACATGAACATGAATACCAGTATCTACATGGTTTTCAGCCTCCTTGCATGAGATGTGACATCCTACTTAAGTTCTGAAACTTTGGATTCAGGAACAAAACAGTGCTTGTACTGTGATATGACAGTGGTTTTCTATGGCAGAGAAAGGGCTCTTCTCTGGGGAGATTTTATCACTCATGCAGGTGGCTAACACCTCTGAAGAGAACTGGAAAAGTGTTTTCTTGGGCAGTGGCAGTACCAAGGTCTGGTTCTCAGTGGCTTGGAGTCCTGGGGTAGCATTCTTGTGTCACAGTTAATAAAAATATGACTGCAGATGGAAACTTTTCTCATGTTGGGATGCTCAGCAGTTCTCTAGCCTCTGTAAATACCCTGAGGCTTAGTATGAATTGAGGTCACAGTGTAACTCAGTTCAGGCAAGGGATGGCCTTTCATCTCTACCTACCTACCTGTTTCCAGTGATTTTGCAGAAAATTTAACATCCAGAATATTGAGACCTACTTCAAAGACCTTTACTCTCTCTTCAATGTTGCTGAAACTGGCTTAAGAATTACTCAGTTGGATGAGAGAGGCAGATAAAAATACACACATACTCACAACTGAGTTTGATGAAACTAGGCTAAAAGCAATCAGTCTTAGCTGGGTTTTTGTGTGTGTGTGTGGGCCAGTGTGTATTTAGATTTTTGTGATGTCTTAAATTACAAAACACAACTTTCTAAGGTAATTTAGAGTTATTCTGTTTTAAAAAGGGACTCTACAAAGAGCTTCATGGAATACCTGAGTTTTTACACTCCACTGGTTATCAAAGCAATGTGAAAATATTAAAGCCTTCAGCAATAATAAAGATTATGCTGCCTGAATAGGTAAGTCCTGCAGAAAAACCTCAGAAGGTCAAGGTTGCACTTGCACTCATGCAAGATTGAATAATTAACTGTTCTTACTGTAGACTGTGGTGTACATGGCTTGGCACACTTACATTCAGTCAGATAAAAATTAGAGACTAAATTTTAAATAGTCATCCAGTGCTTGTATTTTCTCTCCTTCTAAATTCTTTCCTTCATTTAATGGGTAGAAATATTTCGTCTTCCACTCTGCTCTCCCCCTTCTCCTCAGTCCTTTAAAATACTTTCCGCTGTTTTGCAAATAGTGGGTAGTTTGTACATCACAAGCCAAGATCCTCTGGTTTACAGGTCAGCCTGTTGACCCCAGATTGTGTTTGTTTGTTTAGCACTGACAGGAATAATGGTGAAAACTCATTCTGTTAAAGATGGTTTCCAGTACTTGCTGGAACCAGTTCTGTGCTGTAAGAGGTTTTCCTGATTATGTTGAGAGCATAATTGAAAATCTGGAGGCAAAAGGACAATGTGATTAACACATTAGTTTAAAGATCGTTATTCATAGGCTTGTATCTACAAACATTAAAGAAACCATCATTTCTAAAGACTTGGGTTTTAGCAATTAAAGAAGAAAACAATAGGTAGTAATCTCAAATGAGTTGATATTCCAAATCACTCCTATAAAGATGCACTAAGAAAACTATTCTCAGGTGTCCTCATTTGCGTAGACATTCTCAGTTTTACTAAGAATTATTAAACTCCAAAGACTATTTGGAGTTTTGTCTTTCTGTCTAAAAAGCAAAACAAAATCAATCAACCAAAACTAACCCTACTCTTATTCCTCTGATTGTTCATCTTTTAATTGTAGCTACTTTCAGCAATCAGAAATTGGAAACAAATTTTGCTTTCAGGTTAGATCTAGTACCAAGCAGAAAATTTATGTAACTTATTTTGGATGCCTTCTGGTAAAAGTCTGGTCTAAAGAGCCTTTGAGTGCCTTAGGCAATCAGGTAAAATCCCAATGACCTATCTTGAGAAGACTGGTAAAGGAGAAGTTTTCCAAATCATTGTTCACTGTGGCCCCTCCATGGGCTCTTGTGCCAGTTTGTATTGAACCCTGGGTATTTTGGCTATTGAGGTTGCAAAAATTAGGATTTTAAAGGTATAAAATCTACAGGTAGGCAAGTGTCTCAAGTCCATTATAAAAGCCACAAAACCAAACATGTCCTTGGGTGAAAATCTAAAGGGAAAGGATGTTCTTGTTAACTGATATCCAGTCAAAATAGCTGAGGTATGGCTCATCTTGCAGTCAAACAAAATCCTTGCATCTTTTGTACCTGTCTCTTTCACTGTTCTCTATGCTAGCTATGTTTGCAAAATGCTACCCAAAAGGTATGTCTTGCCTTTCGGGGAACAGCATTTGCAGTACTGGTGGGAACTGATTAATGCTCCCTGCTAATCTAACTGCTCCTGTTAACATGGGGGAAGGTAATAGGTTTCCTGAAAGAAAAATTGTTGTCAGCAACCTGTCTTAGTTTCATTCTGGTGATGACAAACCCCAAACAACTTGAGAGATGCTTTTCCAGAGCTTCCCTGATCCATATTGGTTATTTCTGCTGCTACAGGTTTGGCTATGATAAAGAAAAGCAGTATTTGTGCTGGAAATATTCTTAAGGAGAAAACTTCTATAACATGGGATAGAATAAAACACTTGAGAAGCTCCAGTTCAGGTCATACTGTTACTGATGACCTGGGAGCTATTAAAATTGGGTTAAACTGCAGCCAGAGATAAGTTGGCTTTTGCAGGTAGTGGGTCTCCCTGGAGCTCATGAATCTCTCCACCAGGTTGGAGAATTACAGGCAACAGCAGGCAGCACCCTTTTTGAGCAGTGGATTTATTATTTCCAGTGCCAGTCTTGCTTTGTGGGATTTCTAATAGGTGGGATTCACAGCCTTACACCCTGTATCTGCCCTGCTTTTCCACACCTCCTTAGTTTCACCTGGATGCTTCATAGGTCCCTCCTGGAAGGGGAAATAGGAACTGGAGTAAGATTACTGTGAGCCACAGGGTTGGAATCACCCTTTATTCTCCTGTATTTGTGTAGCAGTATCATGCTTACCATGGTGGTCTCTGCATGCAACTCCCCATTTCTCTAGAGATCATAGTGAGCTCACGCGTCTGTGGCTCAGGTATAGCTGTCTGTAGGTAAAGCATTTTGTTCTGAAGAGAGTTTTTGTCTGCTGTCAGATCAAATGATGTTGATGGCTGTGATCAGAAATCCCTCTGGGAGACAAATGACATTTTCTTCTGTCTACGAGAAGACTGTATTGTAGTCAAGAGTGTCAGGTGCTTCTACACAGTGCTATGCAAGATAGCCCAGGCTTTTTCTTATACTGTGAAGAAAACAGCTTTGTAGAAAGTGTTCAAAGATGTCAACTTTCTAATAATCATCACTGTGCATTGGAATTGGAGATATGGAAATCCACCAGTTCTAGACTTCCTTGCTTCTGCTCCCAGCAGCTCATTCTTCTTTAGAGGTAATAGGTTTTTATGAATCCTTGGACAAAGAACAGGTGTCATATTCACACAGATTCTCTCGGGTTTGTTAAATAAAATTTTGGAAAATTTCACTTGCAGAGTCCAGTCCTCTCTTCTGATAAGCCAGGGACTATTTAGGAAAAGGATGGTTATGGTGTGTGCTCAGATATTTCAACTGAAGATACTTGACTTGTATAAGAAGTTTCGTGGGAACAAAACATGGAATAAAACTAGGAGTCAAATGTTTCCATGTTGTTTAATGCTATGCAAATTAATTCAATATTCATCATTATCCACAGAGCATCTCCAAAGGTTTTTAAAGCAATGCCGTGGCAAATCCATTCAGCTTTTAAGAAGAGACCATGCTCACAGCTGAGCTAATTTATATTAATACCTGACATAACAGAAGTTATTTCACAAGATCTTTAGGCGTTATGTCTACAATTAGTTAAAGAGTACATACTTTATTACTTTATCTCATTTACTAAGGGTTTTTCCTCATCTATTTGCAAATTTTACAGGCTTACAAAGCTTCAAGGTCTATTTCCAAAATAGCACATCTGCTAAACTGTGCCCCTACAAAAGATTAATTATTTTAAGGGGTTTTTACCATAAAAAACAAGAAAACTTCAATACTGATAGGTTGGGGATTTTTCTCCTTAAATTTGCATATGTAAATTTCCCTAGGTAACAAAAATTTATTCCAGTTTTAAGTTCTCAATGCTAATGCTAACAATAGATATATTCACTACAGTGTGATTGTACTAGATAGGCTCAATATCTAAAAAAACCACTTGGGTCTATTGTGAAATGTCATAAATACAAATTTCTTGTGATAGAATTTGTCAATGAATTGAAGAGTAGAAATAACTCCAGTACTGGGACTGCATTGCATTTCTTGCCCTTGTACACTCCAAATGTCCCCATGCTGCAAGTCAGAACCTCTAAGTACTTATTTGCTTAATAACAGAGATTATTAAAACATCAAAATGCATAAGAATGGTTGTCCTACCTGCCTCATTTGGCATCAGCCATGGGGTGTCTGCATGAGTTCTAGTTATACCTCATCTCACAAACCTGCAATTAGGCGACTTCAGGAGCTGTACATTGTTTGTCTTCAAGGTATCTCTGCACAACTATAACAACGGAAAAAATGTGTTCAGCTGCGTTTACAGAACTGTTCAAATGTTAGAGTGTATTGAGTTTGCATGGCCTGCCAGAAACTTCCTCCAATGTCCAGCAGAGCCAGTCTCTGCTGGCTCTGAGACGGATGTGCTGGTGGCCAAGGCTGGGCCAATTAGAGATGGCGGCAACACCTCTGAGATAACAGATTGCAGAGGAAGAAATAAAAGTTATTGCACAGAAGTAATTGTGACCAGGGAAGAGCAGAATGAGAATATGTGAGAGAAAACAACTCTGCAGACACCAAGGTCAGTGCAGAAGGAGGGACAGGAGGTGCTCCAGGCACCGGAGCTGGGATTCCCCTGCAGGTTGTGGTGCAGCCTGTGGTGAAGCACCTGTCCCCTTGCAACCCATGGAGATCCACAGGGATGCAGAGATCCACCTCCAGCCCACAGAGGAGACCCTGGCCAGAGCAGGTGCATGCCTGAGAGAGGGCTGTGATCTTGTGGGAGGCCCAGGCTGGAACAGGCTCCTGGCAGGGACTTGCAGACCTGTGGAGAGAGGAATCTACGCTGGATCAGGTGTCCTGGTAGGACTTGTGACCCTGTGGGGGACCCAACTTCAGGCTGTGCCTGAAGGATTGTACCCCATGTAAGAGTGACCCACTTTGCAGCAGTTTGGGAGGACTGTTCGCCCTGGGATGTAAAAATGTTGGAGAAGTTCATGGAGAATGGTCTTCCATGGGAGAGACTCCACTTTAGAGCAGGGGAAGGACCCCTCTCCCTGAGCAGCAGGAGAAGCCACGGGTGATGAACTGACTGTAATCCCATTCCCATCTCCCTGAGTCATTGGGATTAGGAGGTAGAGGTAGGAGGGAGGGTGGAGGGAAGGTGTTTTTAAGGTCTGTTTTTGCTTCTCACTATCGTGCTCTGATTTTTTTATTAATAAATTCAATTAATATCTTTAAGTCTGCCCACAAAGGTATTTGGTGAGTGATGTCTCCCGGTCCTCATCTGAATTCATGATCCCTTTGTTACATTTTCTCTCCCCTGTCCATTTGCGGAGGGGAGTGACATGGAGGCTTTGGTGGGTACCTGGCATTCAGCCAGGGTCAACTCAATACAGCAATTTCCCAATATCCTTAAACATCAAACTTTGGAACAGTTCATTCAAACATCGATGAGATGAGATGCTGGGCTTCATTTCATCCTTCAGGAAATGGCACAGCAGAGTAGTCTGTAGGAAGTGGGCCACAGAGTAATGAAGTACTGAGCAGGGAAAATGCTCATACAGATAATGAACTCTGCAGTAATAAATACTAGGGGATGGGCGCTTTTTAGAAGAAGCTATAATCTTTATTTTTCACGATAAAATAAGTTACTAACCTCTGGCTAGATGGTTTACAAATTATAGTAGCAACAAATAGTTTGCTATTTGAAGTGGGTGACTATCGATTTTATTTAGCTGTTGTAGAAAGAACATCTGGTGAAGATACATTTACCGACAATAAATGATGCTCATATCAAACCTTATCGGAAGTGATTGCATTCCACCAATTAAATTAGATTTCCCTGAAGCAGGATAACTGAACTACTACGCAGTGTTTTGCCAAGATTTATCCTCTTCTGTAAATCTACTTGTGTCAGCTCTTGTGTAGCCATTCAGATGATTCTAAAAGATTTGGGAATCTCCAAAGATATAACTTGGTGTATATTTTTAGCTTAACCCAGATAGATATGCTGGTGATACCTGTAAATTCTTTATAATAATTCCATTTTTATGCACATTTGGATTGCTTAACTCTTTGAGGGTGGGTTTTATTTGGTTTGTGCTTTTTTTTTACCTTGGATTGTTGTAGGCAGTGAAGCACATGTATTTTACACTTTTCTGAATTGTTTGAGACGTTTTCCTAAAGAGATCCTGGATATTTAGTTCAACATTATGATTTCCAAGTAGTAAGGTCCTGTTGTCGATGTAGAGTCTCTGTTTTTCCAGCTGCCTCCTCTGAAGTTTTTG
Source organism: Machaerirhynchus nigripectus (assembly GCA_013397975.1). NCBI lineage: Eukaryota > Metazoa > Chordata > Aves > Passeriformes > Dicruridae > Machaerirhynchus > Machaerirhynchus nigripectus. The sequence goes on along the minus strand of VZRQ01010156.1, from coordinate 236,953 downwards.
TATCTGTCAACAAGAATAGTATTGCTTCTCTATCCTAAGCATCATTGCCAAGGGAAGGGGAGAACTGGTAAATGTATTGACAGATTTTTAAACTTCTCAGTGAGGACTACAAAAGTAGTCCTACAAGCTTTGTAGAAACCAGGGCTGTTTATCTATCTGTTTGTGGGATTAGGAAAATGGGGTACCCAAGCTGCATATTTTAGCAGAGTCTTTAGATACAGCTTATCTGAGACAGTAATTTGTGCTTCAGACTTCTATTTTATACTCCAAAATATTAAATTAAATGTGCTATATCTAAGAGCCAGGTGGTTTTTTTTGTTGTTGTTTTTTTTTTTTTTTTTGAGGTGCCTAAAGAAGAATCATTATATTTGGTCAAAATACAAGGTACTCAGCAGCACTGCCCTTTGCGGGGACAGTGTTGCTTCTGGCTAGTGATGGCAAATATCTCATGGCTGGGACAGCCTCTGTGGCGTGATACATGCAGTCATCAAGCAAGCAGTCACCTAGGAGCACCCTTGCAGGTTTTGGGTTTGACCCCAGCCACATTCAGAGCCTCTGAGCGCAACAAAAATGTATATTGAATTCACTTCACTAGGTTAACCTTAAGAAGAATATTAGAAGAGTTAAGAACGAAATAGTGCATGCAAAGGTGAACAGTTCAGAGAACAATCCCTTCTTGAGAAACAGCTTCTAAATAGCAGGCAGAGAACCAAGCACATAAATTACCTATGCGCCAAACTACCTGAAAATCATTTGGATACTCACTGAAGCAAAGTATTGTATCCAATGGTTCACTGCTAGGGCAGATCCATCTGCTTTCATTTCTCTTTATTTCTATCCCCTGTAAGAAAATCAACATAATTCTGCTACCTTAGTCTACAGTCCATAAAATCAGAACTATCAAAATTCCTTCTGGCTTGAACAGAGGTCTGAACACTTCTTTATTAGAAAGTGCTTTATTTTTCATAGAATCATAGAATGGTTTATATTGGAAAGGACCTTAAAGATCATCTAGTTTCCGATTCACTTACCATGGACAGGGACACTTTACACTAGACCAAGCCCCATCCAACCTGGACTTGAACACTTCCAGGGATGGGACATCTACAGGTTCTTTGGGCAACCTGTTACAGTGTCTCACCACTCTCATACTAAAGAATTTCTTTCTAATATCTAATCTAAACCTATTCCCTTTCAGTTTGAAGCCATTCTGTCTTGTCCTGTCACTACATGCCCTTGTAAAAACTCCCACTCCAGCTCTCTTGCTGGTACTCTCTCAGGTACTGAAAGGGGCTCCAAGGTCTCCTCAGAGCCTTCTCTTCTTCAGCCTGAACAATCCCAGCACTCTCAGCCTGTCTTCATAGGAGAGCTGCTCCAGCCCTCTGATCATCTTTGTGGTCTTCTCTACACCTGCTCCAGCAGATCCATGACTTTCTTCTGTTGGGACCCCAGAACTGGATGCATTTCTCCAGGTGGGGTTTCAAGAGCACAGCAGAGCGGAAAAATTCCCTCCCTTGCCCTGCTGTCCCCTGCTTTGGATGCAGCCCAGGATATGTTTGGCTTCCTGGGCTGTGAGTGCACATTGCTGGCTCACATGGAGCTACTCATCCACCAGCACCCCCAAGTCCTTCTCCTAAGGGCTGCTCTCAATCACATTTTTCTGTGATTACTTCATAGGTAAGGAAGGTAGAAATGAGTAGCTTACACTTAGGTTACAAGATCAATCACTGACTTATCACACTGAAACCAAAGGGTTATCAGATACCAGACTGTATATAGAATGCACTTAACTGTGAGTTTATGGGATGTCTGCTGTTAGTGCTCAAATACTGCAAGGTTTTTAATTCTACCTGGGGCTTTAGTCTAAATAGAGATTTGAAAACTGCTGTCCTTGTATAGCAAATACATGTCTGAGTTTTCCAGTGGTGATATGCAGACACCAAACAGAAATGGGAAATGTTTTGGGTTTGGGGACAAGAGTATCTGTCAGTTTTGGGGTCGTTCTGGGTAGGGTGCTATGACCTTCCAAAACCAACTCGAGCAGAAAGTCACCGGGCAGCCACTGCACACACACACACACACTCACGCACACCAGATAGCCCATTCGACAAACCGACGGCAAAGAGGCAGGAAGAGTCCTTGTGTAGTATTTCCACGGCAGAGGTTTATTCCAGCCCCGTGCGGGAAGGGAACCAGAGACAAAAAGATGTAGAACAATGGAGGGCCCAAGGTATAAAATGTATATTTTGGAGTATAAAATATTTTGGAGTATAAAATATGGGGGCTGGGAAAGCATCAGGAACCAATGGTCTGAGGGCACAGGGGCGGTACATAGGTGGGACAAGGGTACGGGAGCCAATGGGAAAAATCTGAGGGAGCGGCGAGGAACAAAGTCCAATGGGAGAGTGAGGAAGGGAGAATTTTCTAGGGAAAGAACGCGTAAGGTGCAAGGGGGTGGGGAGGCCAACTGGCCAACCAGGGAAGCAGAACTGGGATACATTTGCATAATAAAACAGAGCATCCTGGGAGAGGCCTTTTTAGTTCACCCTAACCTAGAGAGAATTTCTATTCCCTAGGGATGGTCCCACTAATGGACTCCATTTGTCTATTGTGTTATGACCCCGCTGGTCCCTACAACTATCAGCAGATGAGAAAAGCAAAAAAAACCAGAACAGGCTACAATATATAGAAAAAATAACTAGTCCATTAGACTTTTTCTCATATAATTTATTCAATATTTAATAGGTGATAAAATCAGCATCCTGTTTACTTTTGATATTTACTGATCATATTGGCCTTTTAGCAAAAACAAGGTGGTATATAATGGATTTATGGGCATTATCTTGAGAATAGAGCTAAAACGGATTAACAGGAAGCATCCTCAAAATTTTAAAATACAACCAAATGATTAAAAAAATCACACCAACATAGCTGATATCCCTGAGCTGCCACTGCATGATGAGAACAGGAATTTATGGTTGGATCTCTTGTATAGCAGCTAAGAGTTTTAACTTCCAAGTTGGTGTATTCTCTTTCTAATACCATGTATTCCATGTGTTGTCATCAGCTGTCTTTGGCACAGTCTTTGAGACATAAAGATATTTTAAAGTAACCTAAGTAAATGAAAATTATTTACAAAACATTGTACTCTCTATTAATCAAAAAAGGAAGTTTTACACAGAAATAAAAGTGCCCCATTAGCTAAATTCTGTTCCTTTGGAAGGCAATAGGAACTGTACCTCTGCTCTCAGCAGGAGCAGGGAGAAAATGTCTTACAGTGAATTTCTTAGATATGTAGATAGGTGCTGTGCTTTGGCAGATTGCTAAAGCCAGTCCTCATGATTTATCCAAGGAAATTTTATTCATGAGATTTAGGCTTCAAGCTGCAATAGACACAGCACATGAATCTGAAAATCCCCATCTGCATTGTTTGATGCCTAGATGCTTTTGAAAATATATTCTCATAAGGCAAAGTGGAAAAAAATCCTGACTACAAGCAGAACAAAGCCCTGTTTGATATGACGTACACAACTTTTTTGATGTGACAGTGTCATGGTGGTAACTTTTAATGTTTCCATATTTTTTGGTTGGGATTGAGGCACAAGCACCTTAAATTCAGAATAATTCCAGGAACCTATTTTTTTTAGAATTAATTAAACTTCTGGTTTTAGTAAACAGTGAATTGTAAAATCTTGCACTTAAAAGTATCCTTTCTTTTCTGGAGTAAATATTGTCAAGCTAAGGTCTGTGTAGTTATTTGAGGGTTAGAGATGCCAGATTTGGAAGAGAGGAGGCAGTACTTATCAGGCAGGGAGCTTTTTCTACAGTTGACAGCTGTCTGAACCACTGAGACACTGATAATGGTGCAGGTGATCTCTGCTGGGATGGATTATTGAGCATCACGTAGCTAAGATGACTGGATTCTCATCACAAATGTAATTTGTCTCACAGCTATTGCTACGTTGTATGTGCTAGTGGAGTAGAGAGCATTACGCTTGTCTCTAATTCACTGAGAGTCACAATAGATAAATTGGAGGTCAAAAAGGCCTTTTGGGAGAGCTCTTGCTGAAAAGGGTTATATAAATGTAAAGTAGTATTATTATTATTTATGAGCAGCTTGAGTCAAATGTCATGTTGGATGCATTTCATCAATCTGAGATTAGACTTGGGCCTGTAGCTCAGCAACAGCTCAGTGATACAAACAGATAGGGGGATGTTTTACCAGGCTAAACAGAATCTCAAATAGAATTGCAAGTACTTCTCTACAACAGCCCTCCCATTTAGTGATATTTCTGAAGTTTGGCATTTGGGACAGCAGATGGGATGGCACAAAGCTTTTCCACCAGGGCAAGAAATGACATGCAGTCTCCAACCCATTGCAGAAGTGTTTAATTTAGATCCCATTAAGATTTTTGCTGCACAATAGAACTGTGGAAATAGATACCAATATTTTATTAAATGAACGGATTACAGCTGTATAGAAATGTTAGGAACACTGACAAACTCATTGCCAACATGTGTAGCATATTCTGTCCTTTCAGAAACCTTTATTATTCAGTGAAGTCTTCTCTCCCAGGAAAAGGGAAGTGTCCACTCATACCCACCTTCTTCTCTCTGCTCACTATGATTGCATGGGTGGGTGTAAATATCCTTGGGGGAAAAAAAAAGAAATTAAGCTTTCTCCCACTAAGACTAGGGAGACATACCTCTAGCCCATAGATAGATAGACATAAATATGCTTTATTTCTGAAATAAAATCTGTTATTCTTCTCCTTTTGCATTTTCTCTTCACTGGCTTTAATTAAGTTTACTCCAAAAACCTTGTGAGGTAACCTTGTTACATGAAAGAGAAAAATTACACACTATGGGGTGGTTCCTGCTAGCTTGACCATCATTTATAAAGCCAGGATTTAATATCCTTTAAGCCTTTCTGTTTGCAGACTCATTTTATTTAAACTGCATTTTTATAAACTGCTCAGCAGATTAGAGAAGCAGCACTACAGCCTTAATTTCAGTGTCACTTTCCAGCTGTTTTGGTCAGGCTTCATGCCTGGATTTAGTGTATTTGTGCAGTAAAATGAAAATACATCTCAATGATAAATCCTCTCCAAAGCGAAGTAAAATAGCAGTAAATAACATCTGTTGAAACCAAATGAAAATAAAAACCAAAAGCCCACAGGAAGACCAGATAGAGTAGGGAGCTTGAAAGCAAACCAAATGTGAAGCTCAGGCTGAAAAAGAGTGATTAACAACCTTAAAATTATCCTTAGATAGAGAATGGGGAATTTGACCTATCACTTGTGCAGGTTTGTCAGTTCCAGATATAGGGGGGATCAGTTCTTAAAAGACATGTTGCACTGTTGGGACTGATCCCGGCCTCCCGAATTCATCCCAAGGATCTGTAAGTTCATTGCAGATATTCGTGCAATCACTGATTAGCCCAGATATAAATTCAAGCAATGATATGTTCTTGAAACTGAATCAACAGGAAGAGCAAAGAGCGCTCCTGTTCAGCCATCTCTTAAAAGAACAAATCCAGGTATCCCAGCTGTTCTGTCCCAGTTGTATTTTCACACCCAGAGCAAAGCACTTAAATATCTGCTCTCTCTCATATTTTTTTTTTCCCAGAGGCTTCGATACCCTTCCAGCTGAGATTAAAGACAAGCAGTCTGAAATCAGCTATAAAATCAGATGTAAATCTTTTCATGCAGCTAGCCATTGTCATCTGTATTTGAAAAATCTTGGTTTAGTTCACTGTGTTACAGACACAAGTTGTGAATAGGCTTGCACCTATGTTCTTATTCATCTAACACTTCAATTTTTTCACAGATAAATGCCAGACAGTGCAGCTGTGGCAGTCCCACAGTGCTCAGTGGACTGTAGCGTATTTGCAATGGAACAAAAAAAATGGCAGGGAAGGGCTTGGCACTCCCAAGACACATTTGAATTTTTCCCTCTTATATATCAAACAGTGTAGATGAGAGGCAGAGGAATGCAATAACTTCCATAAGTATCCACTTGCATTTAAATAGAATTTTACTCTGGCTTTACCTTCAAATTATGAATATATTATTTATCATATTTTACCCAGGCAAATGAAAGAGAGCCTTAAAGGCTGCCTTTTCCTGGTGTACCATGGACGTCTAACATTACTTCCACGCTTAAAGTAGCATAAAAGTGATTTCCTTCTACAGGAAGTCTTAACAGAACTAGTTAAATTTTTACAGAATTATTCCATAATTCTTTTTTCATTATGATTTATATGAAGAGGTAGAAGGCCCCAACATTCTCAGAGTAAATTTGGATGGACAGATGCTGTAGCAAGTTCCATGGGGTTGCATTAATTTGCAGTATGAGTTTTGCTTGTAGAAAATAAATCTAACATAGTTTGTGGATGGAGAAACAGTGACAAGTAATAACTAAGTCAGACAAGGAGCTAATGCTTACCAGCTCAGAAGAAGAATGTGTGCTTTAACACAATTTTGGAAAATTACCGAAATGTGAAGCAAGGTATGTTACTTAAAGTCTGGAGAATATCCACTTCAAAGAAGATACTTCCTTAAAGCGAATAAGGCTTAATCCATAACAAAGGCAGTATAGGGTGACTTTGAACAGGTTGCAGAAATGTAATGAACAGTAGTTTCAATCAAACCATGGAAAAATGTGTTCCCTAAAATAAGTGATTTTCTGTGGAGTTTTGCTGTTTGATTTTTGGTTAACCTTTTTATTTTGTAATAAATAAAATTGTTCCTTCTTGTTTACACATAGTTAGAGGTGAGAAGGAAAAAAATAATCAAAACTACCTGCATTGACCTACCATATCTGCTAAATCCCAACTTAGTCCCTGGAAAAAAAAAATCCTCAATTGCTCTTTACTCTATAATTTCTAGTTTTCAGCAGTTCTATAAGATGGAAGCAAAGTCATTTCCACCACATCCCCAGGAGACTATTCCTCTAACACACCTCAATCTAAGGATGCTGAGATATTATTTTCCCAATTGTATTTTAATTGATCTTTTAGAATAACAGGTACTATCTCAACTAAACTGAAAAGAATTGCAGAAGTCTCTAAGCAAAAGCCTGCTCAAAAAACAAGCAAGTCCTTGACTGGAGACGTGTCTTGGAGACATAGAGTATGCAGAGGAGAGACAGGAGGAAAGTAATAATCCCTTCATAAATATCCTTCCTTGAGAGGAAAGAAATAGCGTAAGGGGAATTTGGTGTTATTTCCTTTGATACGCTGTTCCTGGTTTCCCCAGGTGCAGTATAAGCTGTCTGCAAAAGTCTTGTGTGACTCCCGCTGGCACAGGAAAGGTATTTGTGGCAAACCCCTGCAGGCCTTCCATGCTTGTTCTGGGAGCCTCAAGCTGCAGCCAGCACAGCAAGCTTGCAGCTTGCTCTGACACGAGGAACTGGATCAGCATGAAGCCCATCGGACAGAAATGTTTATGGCTCATATGTCAAACCCCTTAGAAATGAGTGTGATTGATCTGGGATTAATTCTTCTCTATCTTTCCCCTTGCTTTGCTTTCTCCCCAAAGGACAATTCACATATGAACCACATAAAGGTGACAAACTACTGTTTTGGAGTGCAGTCACAGATGGAGAGGAAAAGGTAAAACAAAGTGCACAGTTAACAGGAAAAAATTTCTTCTGAAATCAGTAACTCTTCTTCTTTAATAGTCTGTCAGCCCAAACGAGTACAAGCATCACAAGCAAGGAACTTTTTAAAGGGATTATAAAACTGTTACTCCACAAAGAAATTACTCAAACACATAATTTCAGCAGTCACTCACAGAAACTATAGAAAATGGCCAAAGCCTCAGGGCAAACACAACCCCCAAATCCCAAAAGCTATGGAAATGCCTGTATGCCAGTGGTGAAAACTCTTTCTGCATGACCAAGAACAGAAATTATTTTAGCAAGGACTAAACAGATAGAGCAGCTGAATAATACTAAAAGTGAATTCCCATTATTATGTATGGATGATATATGTTAACTCATAGGAATCACATTTTCTAATTTTGCTGCGAAAACTTAGTAATGAACCTCATGTTTCTGAAGTTTTGTCTTTGCTTAGAATTTCAAGAGAAAGAAAGTTGTGATTAAAATTACATTCTTGATACCACTTTCTGTTCAACAGCAAGTAGAAGAGAAACCTGAAGTCTGTCAGTCTTCGAAACTTATGTAAATGAATTGAATAATAATGGCATTATACAATGGTATTGTTTTATAATATGAATTGTATTATATAATCCCCTGGAATCTTCTGTTTCTGGTGCAGTCCTGACTGAGCATTTCTGTAATCTAAATGGTAAATCTGAAGACTGATCAAATCAAGCTGGGAATCAGAAAGTAGAAGTCCAGAGAAATACAGATTCTAAGCAGCACCCTCCCATGCATTTAACTTGACCTGGGTTTAACTGAAAATGTAAAATATTTTTCATGCCTTTTCTTTAAAGAAAATATTTCTGTTGTGATTGCAACCTTTCAGAGTCTGACAGGTTCCATCTGCAGGTCTCATACCTTGCTGTGACAGGAAGTGCAGTTCTGATTGTCTCTGCCCTACTCCGGCCCCTGCTTCACCTTGCACTGTGGATGTGTTCATGCACTCAGAGCAGGGCCAGGCAGAAATAGGACTGTGTAAAGGAGAGAGGAGAGGGAGAAACAAATACAGATCCTAAAGGAATCTGTGCAGACTAACTTTAGGCTGGATCCTAGGGATTGTACCAGCGTGGAAACAAATCAATGTATTGCACATTTCTTAATGGAGGAAATGTGTTTGATTGCTCTAATGTGTCTGTGGATTGAATGGAAAAGCTAGCAGGTGACCAGTGCTGGAGTCTGTGCCACTTGCTGTCTAAGTTCTGTCTCTCTGAAAAGAGAACACATCAGACCTGAGTGGTACATGAGCTTGCATGGATTTATCTGACTTCCTTGTAACCCCTAGAGAGGGTTACAGAGAAATATAGAGGCTTATACATCTCTCTTACTATAGAGACACAGGGCACAAATCTTTTATGCTGCTCCCTGGTCCTTCAGAGACTTAAGCAGGAGATACCTGTTCAGTAGAAACTCATCCATACTGGTCCAGAAGCTGCCAAGATTGGTGAAACCCCCAGTGGACTGATTATCAGAGCTCTCTAAAAGTCCTGGAAATGATGAAGCAGCTGGCTTTTTCTCAGCTTCTGACAAGGCCAGTGGCACAGCCTAACTTCTTATTATGTGGGAGAGGTGGGAGGCATCTTTCCAGCTGTGTAATGGAGCATGATGAAGGGATCTTGAGCTCAGCCTGAGCAAGCTTGTGTCTGCATGCAGAGCAAAGCAGGGCAGAGATTGCTGGCTGGATGCAGGAGCATCACAGCTGGGTTAGCATGGCAACATGCCAAGAAGATTAGCCTAACTCCTCAACAGAGCTTGCTGTATTTTCCAGTTTCAGGAGATAATTTTCTCAGTATGAATTCTGGGACAGCTTGCCTTATCCACTGGACTCATTAGAAACCCTTCTTGATCAATGATCAGAGGACAGTAGGTTTTTCTTTCTTCTAAAATTCATTAAATGGTTATATTTTATCTGAACTTTCTTTCAGCTAACCAGGAAAGTCCATATAAGGAACGCTTCAGAAATCCTAAACTCCACCATGGCTCATGTAACATGAACTGGATCCATGTATAATTGTTCTGCCTATCAGGCATTAATAATTATTTTTACATCCTGATCAAAGAAAGTAAATACAACTAACAGCTACTGGTCTTCATGACAGTGATGCTGAGCACAATGTCTAACTGTCCTGACTTGTTCTTTTATATAAGTCCAGGCCTCTGGCATTTCTCACAAAAAGCTAACAATAAACACTATAACACTATAAAAATAGCAGTCTTTCCAGTGAAATAAAATGCTTTGCATTTATGACTTGTGGTATTCAAATATGATTAGTTATTTTGATTATTTTTAAATTGAAATCTCCTTGAATTGCTCTACTGACATCTGCAAAGCAGGAAGCTGTGACATTCTACTGGCTGCAGTTCTCACTGGCAAGTAAGATGTGCACAAGGTCATAACAGCTAAAGGAGAAAGATAAGGAGCAGGGAACCTCCTTTTTGCACATTAAAGGTACATCTGTCTTGGGCCACAAGAGAGATTGGTATCTTAGTGATTTGTATTTATGGCATACCTCTGCATTAAGGAAATAAGGATTTGTGCCTTTTAAAGACGAGTTTGTACTGATATTTTTTTTCCACAGAATCTACAATCCAGTCTTTTCTTTCCGATTTTCCCAGGAACACACATTCTCTAATTCCTTGCCTTGAGAACTGAAGTGGTTTGAAACTCTTGTTCTGATTTTTGTCTTACTGAAAAAAGTAGTTTGCTGGAGAAAAAGAAAAAAAGGGGAAGAGTCACAAGATAAAAGCAAAAATTACACAGAAAAGCAGTCTTGCTAAAAAATAACATAGGATGGGTTGGGAAATGTGTAATAGCTTCACGGATTGTTGCTCTTACTGCAGAACAACTTTTTCTGTAACACAGCCGAAAAAGCCATTTGCCTTGCCAGGGTCTCATCAAGGATTAATTGGTAAATTATGAAGAAAATCTTCCTTAAACCAAACTGTTGCCAGATGTGGCACAGGTTAAAGGGCTCCAGAGCCCCAAGTTTCCCTATTTTCAGCAGAAGCTGGCTGCCGAGTCCCTCACTCCTCTTTCCCCTCTGTAATCCTATTACACATCTAGTACCCTTTCCAATTCCCTTCTCCAATGTTTGCATTTTATATATGTCTGTCTATTATTTTGTCTTCTCCGTGACTACTTTGAAGAAATACAAGACCTTTGAAATGGGTTTGGTCATTTTATTCCAACATGGTATCCTTCATAACCTCCTGTCCTTGTCTACTGATTAGTGCTGTTGGGAACTATGAACCACTTGCAGCAGTCTGCCTCTGAGCTGGCTGCACTTCAGGACTGAGAGAATTTGCACTCTAATATCTCTCTGGAAGTGAAAGTCACTGGGCAAAGAGAAAAAAAATATTGGGAAGCTATTCCAGTTTAGTGTCTCTTCATACCACTTCTTTTGTCATGCGAGAGGATGTGGTTTTGAACGACGGGATACACACAGGGGAGAATGGGAACAAGAGGTGGGTCTGATACGTACTTATAACTCCAAAGATTATTTGATAATCATGATAAGTAATCATTGGGAGTGCTGATAATGATAACTATTTATTATCAGAATTGACACTTTTAACAAACAGCAGAGAAAAGAATAAGAGAAGAAAAAGAGATGGAAACATAAACGGTGTTGGTTGTTTTCCTAATTGCATTTATCTATTGTTAGAAGAACCAGTTTAACACCACAGGAGATGCCCCACTCAGCCAGACCTATGATCCATCCTGCCCGGGCTCTACCTCCAACAGTGGCAATACAGTGGTAATTTTGGGGAAGATCAGGACACTGGTCACTCTGTGCAGTCAGTCCCTGGCCTTGGTCTTGCTCCAGCCTTCAGGACTGCTCTGTGTGTTACAGGGTACATCCCTGCCTAGGCCCTTTTATCCACCTGTTTCTGGATCTCTGGTCTGTGGTTGTCTAAGCCTTCTCTGAACCTGCTCCCTCAGGTTTGACAGCAAGCATTCCCTGCTACATAAGGTAGTATTTTTCCATCTGTTTTTAGCCAATCTCTGTCTTGCCTGAGTGTTCCCTATTCCTGATATTGTAGGATCCACCACCTGGGTTATTTAATTAGCTTTAATTTTATTCCCCCGTTGTTATTTTTAATTCAGATTGAAGAGATTCTGTCTTTTAAGTCTTCCCTCATAAAACAGATTCTCTGACTCCTCCATTGTTTCAGTTGCCTTTCTTTCTACCTGAAAGAACATACTATCATCGGGAATCTACAGAATATATTTGTGGTCTGTTTTGGTTTTTTGCACAAGCAAAGGAATATATTCCAACTTTGGATGTGTCTTCAGAAACTTTCTGACAAAGTATCAGACTATTGTTTTTGCTGAACCTTGACTCTATTTGAAAGCTAAAGACAAAGTATTGGGTATCATCACATGTTTTCCAAGTCTGTTTTCTAATACTAAACCATTGAACAGCACCTGGAAAAAGTAGTTCACAAGTATTAGAAACATGTGTCTACTTATTCTTTTCTTTTACAAATGTCACTAAAACTTTGTGATCTGTGTTATCTATACTTCTCTTATATATCACAGCATTTAAGAATTTTCATGCCTCCAGAAGCAAATGGAAACTCTTTTTCTACTCATTCGTATCATTTATAGATAAGGTCCTGAATGCATTCGACTTGCCTGCCATGACTAACATACCTTAAAGTACAAGTAGGGCCTGATAGCTCACTTAAAGACATTCTTCAATATTCTCTCTGGCTCTTTTGAGTATGCCTGTATCCACTGTTTGATATTTTCCTACTCCTTCTTGTTACCACTATTTTTTTTCTGCATTAGCAGTTTCGGCAGCAAGTATAGGTATAGACTCTTCCACCCACCCTATTTACAATTCCCATACGTCTTTGTATACTTCCTTCCTGTGCAGATGGAGATATACTGACCTGCAAGTCATGGGGATCTATCTGCGTTCTTTCTTCAGTCACTTAGAGGAAAACTGGATTATTTCTTTAAATTTGTGTTTCTGTCTAGAGGCTTTTAAACTGCACATCAGGTTTTTGCCATTGCTCTGCGTTTTTCTGTTATTTGTTCCAATCTTAAAATATAATCTATATTAACTCTAACATCTTTGTTGTCATCAAAAATTTATTCTCTCTTGTTTTGAAATACTTCAGGCACAAGGTATGAACCAAAATATATTTTGGGTAAACAGTGTCTTAGTAATGGCTGCTCAAAGTCCACAGACATCAATTATTTTTTTATGGAAAAATAACCTGCTATTTCCCCTCTCCCCAGAGTAATGTGTCCAGAAAGAGTTCCCTTTCACCAATCCAGTTTCATTACTTGAGCCTTGAGCAGTCCCTATTTAGTGTGTCTGGAGCACTTGGGTGAGTCTTGGTGTGACAGAGACAATATTTTTAAATTGTTTTTTGGAGAACTCTTCCCCTGCCCCCCAGGTTTTTTGCTGACAGAGACCTTCTGCCACATGGTGTGAGGAAAAGAGAACAAAATACAGACTCATTAAAATGCCTTGTGGATAATCCAGTCTGTCTGATGTAGTGTGACATACTGACCCACATAACAGTGACAATCTACCTCCTCCCTGAAGGGGCACAACCCTAAAAGTGCCTGGGCATGGAGAAAGCTATGTAGGAGGGCTGAGGTTCCAAATAAAAAAGAAACAAAATCCTGCATAAAATGTAGAAAGCTTCCATTTCTTTCTCTTTCCGAAACATTCCTCAGGCAAACTTAACACTTTGGGTTTTTTTCTTTTGGCAGTTCTCTACCTGGCTGTTTTGTATTTCACACACCTGGTCCCTGGCTGCTTTTATGGAGGCACTCAGAAAAATGTGGCCATTCTTGGTGTTGTAGATAATTGTTTAGCATTTGCTCCTTCGCAGAGATAGTGTTATCAGCACAGGTAGTATTCCCGGGTGTTCTTCCAGCCTTTGGAAAATAGTTTTACTGTAATCTGTAGGCAATTTTCCCTCTAACGCCGTAGGCATGTGCTGCTCCTTTTGTGGCTGTTTACCAATTCTCTAACAGATTAATAGGAGAATAGTTCACTCGGTGACAATCTGAAACTTTAAAACACCCTCAAATGCCTCATTATGGACCAAATAAAATAGTTTGTTGTCTGTGAATGATTAGTCCCTTTCATATCTTCCTTGCTCCATTGCTTTCAAAACGCTTATCTCAGGGTGCATTTATTTGCTTGTGCTGGCCTGTTTATAGCTACTGTATCCCTTCAGTGGGAGCTTACTGTATCTTCCTCATTTGCAGTAATCAGTGAATTTCCATGATCTATAATCATAGTAACTCAGTTGAGGCATGTTTTTCAGGAAACTAATTTCAGTTTCTAGGGCTGGGCTGTCATCTCCACTTCTGGCATGTTATGTAAGATGAAGCAAAATAAATCACAATGCTGTACAAAGTGTTTGAAAGAGCAGGGCAAAAGGGAGAAGGATTTTTTTGGGTCACTTTTCTGAAGAACAAAGCTTCTCAGCTGTACTGCAGTGCATCTTTATAATGGTTTACCTGCTTTTCATTAAAAGGTTGAAGCATCATGGTTCTCAGGCTTTCTCAGGCATTCTAGGTTGCCATAAGCAGCTTTAGGACCAGCACAGCTCACCTGAGTCACTTCAGTGCATTGCACAAGGTGTACACTGCACTGCTTCCCCAACAGTCAAAGAAACAAGGGACAGCAGAAGGTGAGGTGGGAATGGGTAACAACTGAGGTGCAGCCAGTTCACACTCCTTCAGATCCTTGCCTCTGTCAGAGGACTTGCATAGGAATGCCACCTGTAAAAGAACCATGGAGAGGGATTTCCTGATTGGTTTTTTGGTTTGGTTTGGGTTGGGTTTTTCTTCCTCTCAGATACAAGGTCTAAAGAGAAAATCTAAGGTCTTTCCACTATGGGGAATAAGGCTTTGGCAAGCTGAAACCTAGCAGAATGAAAGGGTGGGATGGGAACTACCTGCAACAAAAACTGTGCTTAATTTTGGCCAGGGCATCAATATTAAATCATTTGCACTCCAAGCTTTGAGGTAATAAGACAGACATAAGCAATATTCTTGGTGCCCCTTCTCCAGCATCAAGAACTGGTCTTTGGCACTGCAGGCTTGCTGCTGAAGGAAAAGCATAAGTGCTGCATCTAACCCTGAGGCAGTTTCCCAGCAGTTTTCAGTTCAAGTATTGATCAATTCTGGTCCTGTAACTGAGCGTACCCTTAGGTAGCATGGGTATAATTTTTTTTAGTTATTACTGAAAGAAGTAGGCAGAGAATAGATCAAGTCAGCCAATTTTTTACTGATCTCCTAAATAATTCTTAGTAAAGTACAAAAGGAGACAAATGTGTCTATGCACAGATACAAAAGAATCACAAATTTAAAATATTTCTGCAGCACATAATATAATTTATATTAGCAAGTGTGACACAAATTTAGACTCGTGGAAAATTTTTGACTCTTAAAGACCTCTGGAGATCATTTAGTCCATCCCCCAACTCACACTGGGCTCAGCTAGAATAGGATCTTGGTTCAATACCTTGACCAAGTGAATTTTGAGCCTCTCCAAATTTGGAGCTTCTCAAAGTTCTCTAGGCACTAGTCCTGGTGTTTGACCTCCCTTATGGTGGAAAACTAGAGCTTCACGTGTCCCAACGTGTTCTTTTCACTACATGCCTCCAATAAGTCTGGCTCCATTTTCTGTACACTCTCCTGTTAAGCAGAAGACAGAAACTGAAGACAGGCAAGGGAAAAGACTTGAAAAGAGGTGATAGTGAACCTAGAAATCACAAAGAGTAAAATTTTCAAACCAGCTAGCTGTAGTTTCAGAGTTATTGAGTGTTGGCAGAGAGCTTGGAAAGACATGGTATTAAGATGATCTTTCAGATGAAGTATCTTGGTTTTCAGATGTGCTAGGAAAGTAAATATAAATCTGTGTTTTATGTCCATTTTCTGTTTATTTTGACTGAGAACAGATTTTGGAAGATTAGAGTCTCCAACTCAGGATTTTTTTGATATTTTCTCTAAATGAAGAATAGAGTGTCTGAACTCACTAAGCACCGGGTGGTTTGGGATTTTGCAGGAATGTGCAAAAGAAGAAAAGACAACTTAAAAGTTGGATAACAAGTTCAACTGCACACCTGCACACATAGAGAGCCGGTATCTCAGGGAACCTTCCAGCTTGATCACATCAGGAGAAGGCAGGGGTGGGCCTTTAGGTGTGTCACTAAACTGTCACTTTTATTCAGCTTTCATGTCAAAGGAAATTAAATACTCCAGTAGGGATTTACTAAATGTGCTTCAAGTTGTTTTTCTGCCCTGCACCTCTTCTACCTGCACATCCCTCAAAAATGAGGTTAGGAATTGCTAGCACCAGGCTCTCAGCAGCAGGAGCAGGGACTGTGCTAGGCTCCGTGGTTTCTACAAGGTAGAAGCAGAACACTACAGATGGGTAGTTGTGTGTTGTGCAGAGATAAACCCTGTGCTCAAATTGTCATTGCCAAGAAAGGTTTCACAGGGTGAAACCAATACTGCTGTGCAAGTGCTTTGACTGGAAAGAGCAATTTTTACTACATTTATAAGGAAAAGGGCTCAATTACTTTATGTTCTTTAGATTGGGAAAACTCCTTTCTTCAAATTACTCTGGTTTGTGCTTTGGGTATTTTTTTTCCCCAGAAATCAGAGGAAGAAGTTAATATAAAACCAAGGTGGTTGAGTTCTGACCTCCATTAAAAAGCTTGTTAACTTGATAGCAATTCCTTGCTGGTGTTTTGATTGTCTTGGTCACACCCAAGCGATTTCTCTTGTACAGTTTTTGAGCTTTGCTTCAATTTGTTTTAATGCATGATCTCCAGGAAAAACCATTTCCTTTTGCTTTTATTGCTACTTCATTCTGTTTGCTTCCTTGTAAGCCAGCAAACATACCGACAACCTTTTGAGAATTTCTAAGGTCAGGTTAGAGAAGGATAATTTGTGATGCTGCTAACCCCAATGTAGTATTAGCACTTTCAAATAAGTCTAACTACACTTTAAGGTGAGGGTATTGATGCCATCAATCAGCGCTGATAGCTCGCCATCACAGAATCCAGCCCTTTGGCACTTCTCACATGTAATACAGCAGCGTAATCAATGATTATAAACGCGTCATTATGTGCAACATAGTATTTCTATCAGTTAGCTTGTAAGCTTTAAATACCTTGTAAGTGAAGTTAACAAGCTAAAGACCCAGTGCTGAGAGAGAATAAGTGTCATTCAGTCCTTCTTCAGCCTCAATTAATATGAAAAAGGGTTTGTTTTTTTTTTAAATCTTTGGCTCACAAATCACTGAGAGAAACACTTGAGTTTTTTTCCACTGCATTCTTGCTTGCTGAAAGTCTAAAGGTACCAATGGATTCCTTTTGGAAATCGAAAGGCGGATGAAAACGTGTGTGAATACCACCAGTGCCACCTAGTGCTGCTCGGCCGTGAGAGGTGTAGTAGTTCCACGTAAACGCAGCTGCTTTTCCCAACAATGCAACCTCACCTCATTTTCCATTCTAAATACGGTAGGATGGTGTTGCTCCTGTATCATTCTGTTTGCCAGAGTATTAAGAAATGAAGGTAAAGGTGCCTGAAAATCCGTAGGTTAACATATTACACACTTCTGGGCTTATTTTGCTTAGGTTAGCAGGTTGGCAAAGGCTTAAGCATCTGTCTGTATTTTTATGGGCATGCTTAGGGTTAGGATTGCCAGTGATTGCATATGTGAACAGTGTCTGAGCAAGACTGGGACAGTGACTAGCTGGGTTCTAGCAGGAAAACTGACTGAATATAAAATAGCAACTAAAACCCTTTCCTCTCTGCTGTTTTATATGCCCTCAGCCGAAAGCATTGTTTTTATCTGCTACATCCTTGTGCTTGTTCTCTGAATAAATTTGACTCTCTTATACTGACTTTGCAGCCTTGGGCTTGGTCCTTCCCTTTTATTCGAGAAAATAAACAAACAGAATACTTACTGTCAAATTTAGAGAGAAGGTCATGCATGCACAGTAAATCAGAAAGAACAGAAGCTGAGAGCTTCACATATGAACTAGTGTCAAGGAATAACTGTCCCTGCCTATAAAAATTATTTAAATTCAGTGAAACACATGAGCATTGAGTTTAGGAGCTGTCAGGGTGTTGCTTTACTTTACTATTTCCTCTGTAGAAATATGTTGTTTTTTGCACTGCCATGTTCAGGCCTTAGTCACTGCTGGGATCTGCATACTGCAGCAAGGGAGGGATGGGGCTACTGAAAGGACCTTACCTTGCTGTGACTCCTCTTGCCCTTGCGATCATGCCATGCTTCAATGTTAATTTCTGACTTCTCCCCACATGCCTGCAAGGAGGTGTGTGTAGGTTTGTATTTGAAGCCTGCCCATTCCCCCTGCCCGTGCTGGTGAGTAGTGTAGCAGAGTGGCAAAGCTTGGAACTAAGGAAGCTTAATGTTCTTTTCTGACAGTGACCGCCCTGTGTGATTTATTCAGCCCATGGTGGCATATTTACACTGCAAGCAGTGTGTGCACACTGCTGAACACAAGGAGGAATCACTATCAGTGCCTTCAGATCAAATGAGCCACAGCATTTCCCTGCACTGAAGCAGGGCTCGGTATCCTGGAAGCAAGACTGTCTCAGTGAGGCTCTCTAGCTTTGGACATTTGAAGTAGCATTTCTGAGCAGCATCACACTAATCTCATAGGCGGGCCAATGCAGCTGATGCTAAGGCTATTACTGCTAATAAGGCTCTTCAGAAAAGCATGGAGCTGTCTTTTAAAAAAGAAAGCTATTTGGTCGTGGCAACACAAAGCTCAACACAAGCTAATTTGCCTGAAGCTCAGCACTTACCTGAAATTCAAATGAGACCTCTTCAGGATTCAGCTCTACTTGATTTAGCACGGACACTTTTAACTGCTCAGTCAGAGTCCCGACATCACCATGTTGCTGCCTTTTACTTCTTCTCTTCAAGAGTCTTCAAGTAAATACTTGGAAATGTTAGGTTCGATCTGACTTCTTGGACTAGGTGATCTTTGAAGGTCCTTTCCAACACAAACCATTCTATGATTCTTAGTTCAGTGATCACAGAATCACAGGATGGATAGGGTTGGAAGAGATAACACACAGGTTTGAAGCTGAAATATAAAAGGCTTCACCATGAATCCCTTCAGCCTCAGTTTCATGCATCTCTGAAGTCCCAGTCTGTAAAAAAGGAAGACGTTTACCTTTAGAAATCTCTGAGATGGAGAAAAGCCTCATCTGGAAATTTTCCTTTATATCTTCCAGTTTCTGATCTAGAGCTCCAAACAGCTCAACCAGCTCATGATTAGCTATGTTGTGTCTTCAGTATCTTGTCAGTTTGTATGTGTCAACTTGTAATAACTTGGACAACTTTTAAAGTATGACAAGTCTTACAAGAAGTAGCTGGAGGGAAGATCTGAGAGTGTGTCATCTAACCCGAAGCTCTAGTTGCCTGAAAAAAGTTTTTAGACTGACTGTGGCATCTAAATTATAGGTATAGGACTTCAAAAACTACCAGCCTGAGGAGCTAAGTTGTTTCTGAAGTACCTTTGAACATACAACTTCTAGCCATCTCTGCCTCAGGTGCTATATCCTGGGAGTGCTGTGAGGATAAGTGTTAGGTATCAGTGCTCAGATCTTACAGTAAAGAGGGATACATCTTTATCTGGCTTAATATACTCATTTTATCAGGGCTTTGATAAGTCCCTTGTAGCTTAGAACAACCCTGTTTGGTGTGTGCAGGTCAGTGAAGCTCTCAGGGTTTGCAAAATAAGCACAGTAAGTCTTTTTATCACGCATCTCAGCACCCCTGAATGCAGACGAATTGCTGCATAATCCATCACTTTTCCAGTTGTTCTGCCCAAGAGCAGCCTGTTTTTGTTTGAAAGGTCCTTACCTTGGATCTGCAGTGGTGCCTATGCAGAGGCAAGAGTTCATGGGAATTGTTTGCTACACTATATTCAATCCTCTAAGGAAATTCTCTGGTGGTTTCTTGAACAACACTTTCTCTGTCCAAACCACTGTTGGCTTCTGTAGTGCTCTACGCAAGGAAGCACCCCTGTATGATGTTGCTGATGGCCAGCACGTGCCATACGCCTCTTCCCATCAGCTTCTGTGTGATCCCACAGCTGTCATCTCATCCTGTTTTCCAGTACTACCCCCTTTTAGGTATGAAACTGCTTACATCTCTTTTCCTTTTGACTTTATCTCGTTCACACACTGCTGGCCTTCTTCTTAAGCCATGGCTCTGATTGTTAATGCCAGGTGTGTGCATGAATGGATCGCTCAGCAGTACAATTTTTGATCCAGATTCAGTGTTGAATTTCTGTCACATTGCTGCCAAATTAGTGAGAGCTTATGTGGGCTTTAAGCTTTATGCCAGCTTTGTGCTGGCTTTGGAAGGACAGACGACTTCTAATTCAAATAAAGTTAAGCAGGTGAGGACAACACATGACACTTGACATGTCATAGAGCTTGTTGGTCAACACTAAACCTACCAGAGCAACTTCTTAAAGAAATGTGAGTAGGCAACTTCATTTCTTGACAGATCAGAGTTACAGCCAAAAAGCATTTCTGATGTGGTACAGGATGCCCTGAAGCTGCATATACCGCCTAGGTTATGGTCTTATTTAAGCATAAGACCTTTCACAAAAAGCCTTGTTTCCTTGTCATTCTAGAAAGTTGGTTTTGGAATTAGGTGCTTTTCCAGGTGTTTAAAATAGAAAGGAAGAAGGCAAGAAGGCAAGGAAGGAAGGAAGAAAGAAAAGAAAGAAAGAAAGAAAGAAAGAAAGAAAGAAAGAAAGAAAGAAAGAAAGAAAGAAAGAAAGAAAGAAAGAAAGAAAGAAAGAAAGAAAGAAAGAAAGAAAGAAAGAAAGAAAGAAAGAAAGAAAGAAAGAAAGAAAGAAAGAAAGAAAGAAAGAAAGAAAGAAAGAAAGAAAGAAACCCGCACCAAATTTTACTGACCAGTAAATCAGTGTTCTTCTCTGAGTTGTGGACAGTGATTATTGCTCTCCATAAGGCAAGGTTTTGTGACAGTGTCTTTGTATCATTTGCTTAATTCATTACATGAGGGTTTTTAACTTTCTGTTGCTTGTTATTTAGAATGAACCAAATGATACTTTGAAGCAGCAGACAAAAATCAGTTTTTATTGCTCTTTAAAATCAATATTTTTAAAGAGTACTAGAATAAATTTTTTATGGCACTATTAGTCTTGCATGACATTGAAGTTCTAATTTATATGATAACAACAATGGAAAACATCCTTCAACAAGATGAAATACTAATGATAATGTATCTATACTAATGATAATGTATCTTCCCATCATACTTTGGCATTTCTACCAAGAGCTGGAACCACAGAGGTCTGAGAATGAAAGATGCTAAGGACCATCACCTCAAAATAGACCCAGTTTTAAACTGAGGAAAGGATGATCAAAATCAATTTTTATTGGCTAGATTAATAAAGATATGTGGCAGAAAACTAAGCCTGTAGGTGGGTGCTAGTGAAAAGAAACACTACATTTCTGAGCAAGCATTTCCTGAGACCTGTTGAATGTTGCAATGTCCTTTTCTCAAGAGCATTTATAATGCTTTGCTTCTGCTCACCTGGACCATCCCCTGGCTCACAGCAGATATTATTGCTTTTCTGAAAACAGTCAAGCCCAGAATTTTGTGAGCCCATTCCTTCTTTCATTCTGCGTGCAATTCTGGGTTACTGACTCCCGAGTTCAAACACACAAAGAAGCACAGGTGCCTTTGGCTGAAATCCTGACCTGCTGAAAGATAAAACTCCCAAACTATTGCTCAGATGACTCTCTAACCAAGGCCTACATAAAGTACTTTTAAAATTCATTTTTTCAAAGGAGCTTGAATTCAGACGTCTTTCAAAGAAATTCTGGTGAGGGACCTGTTCTGACATGAATTTAGAATCATAGATGTAGAAGACTTGAAAGACCCTTGAGAAATAATCTTCTCCATGCTTCCACAGAGAGTCAGGACCTTGGTATGCCATGACCTTCTCTCACAAGATGTTTGTCTTGTTGATTTATCAAAAGCATTCAGTAAAATTTTGCATCCTCTTCTGATAACCAGTTCCTGCCTGTCATTCACCTTCTGAGGGTTCCTCTTACATCTCCCTTAGCTCTTCTCTGGTGGAAGCTAAACCACTTTGTTCCAATCTTTTAATACAGACAGACATTTATGCACTGAAATGCACATCAGCTTTGCAAATGGCTCTCTGTGTTTTATGTATCTGGAATGTGTCAATATGAAATGTATAATTTTATTGATTGATTGGTTTTTTGCAACAGCATCACATATTTGCTTTGTGGTCCATAACACCAAAGCTCCTTTTTAGCAGCATGGTTATTCCTAGCTTTTATTCAAGCGTTTGGTTCCTCTTTCCTAAATGCAGTGCTCTCTTCTTGGCTCTAAGGTGTCTTGCTGATTTCAGATATTTATCCACTGTACAAAGACCGCTTTGCATTCCAGTCCTGTCATCCCTCTAGTCTGATGCCTTCCACAAATACTGTTCTTCATTTTATGAGAATAATGCATAGGGCCAAATTTAGGATATTATTTGCAAGAATCACCCTAGAAAGGTCACTCCTGGTCTGCCCCACTTTTACAATGTTAAGGGAACAGTTTTTCTGAGGGTTGGGTTTTGTTGTGGTTGGGGTTTTTTTGCTCAGTATCACCCATCCACACTAGCATCATGTACTCCTCATATACATATGCCATATAGTAACGGCATACAGGACAGTGTTAGAAGTCCTACTGACAACAGGATTCATATGTCACAGTTTTTTCCTAAGCTGTTTGGCCAGACATTCTGGTAAAATAAAAAAAAAAAAACAAACTAAACAACAGGAAAAGTAAGGGTTTCACAAAGTTTGCTTTGGACCACTCCATTGGAATGTTTCTCAGTGCTTCACAAAATTCAGACTTTGAAACAAGTATTTAGCCATTTGTTTCATAATTCTTCTTAAAAAGAAAAATATTCTGATTATTTTGTAGTTTTCTTAGGTTGTCCTAGGTTCTCATTTTCCTCATTCAGTCCCTCGGGATCTCTCCACCCTTTATCACTTTTTGACACTTTTGACGCTGACTGCTTTAAGACTGTTCTTTAAATATCGGAGATTTCATCATACATCACTTATGTAAGCATATCTAATTCTTCTAAATGTTCTTCACCTTTTACCTGAAGATGGAACAAAAGGCAATATCAACCCAGTGCTATCCACAGCAACTGTTGGTTGCTTCTTTTCCCATCAGACAAGGGGTTTGTATTCTCCTTTGCCTCCATGTGCTTCTCACAGGTTTTGCTTCTCTCATTCTGTCTTTTGCTAGCTTTTTCTTGTTCAGTACTCTTTTCTTTTCTTTTTAATTGTATTTTTCATGCTTGGGCTGTTCCTTTATAGTCAAATGCAGCTATATATCTTGTTTCTGCTTTTTTTGTAGTGCCTTTTTGATATTCAGATCTGTAATGATCTTCTGATACGGCTGTAATATTCTCTTTTAGTGCTTCTTATCTTTCATCTGTATTGGGATGCTTCATCACTGTGTCTTTAATAAAGTCTCTCTAGTACTGCCAACTCTCAACAATACACCTTTATCCTTTGGATTGTATTCCTAACAAAAATCTTCCCAACAATTTTTGAACTTTTTTTTGTTTAATTCCATTGATCCTTACTTTGCTCATTTCATACTGTCCTTTATTTAGGAACTGTCTTTTGTGATACTTCACAAATATTCAGACTTTTCAGCTGGTACTCCCAAGGGGAGGGGGAAATAAATAGCTATTTCTCCCAGTACTTTATTGCCCCACAATGTTTTATTTCAGTTTAACTTTGAGCTTGAGTGGATCCCAAAAGCCATTTTGCTATAGTTATAGTTGCATATTATAGTTAAGCTAATTTGGAATAAGTGTTCTTTTTGGCAATTGTGTGTATGTTCAGTCTCGCAGCAGGGAAACGTGTTCAGAAAAGCTTCTACCCTACTCTTAGTGTAGGGCAGAGGCACCAGGGTTGCTGCTGCCCTTCTGTGAGAAGCACTGCTGTGCACTCCACTGTTAGGTGATTTGGGAACTGGGACATCCTTAAGTGCAGAAGATGTTTGATGAACTGCAGCTGGCTTTTGCAGAGGTGGGTGGCACTACATGCTCCTTTTGTTGGCAGAGAAGAAAACTGGCTACTTGGGGATACAGGTATGTGTGTATAAATGTGCGTCCCAGGAAAGTTATGGACTGCTCTTGCTTTACAATACCATCCCAGAAAATATAATGTGCTGATTTCTGGTTACCCGTTCTTATCAATGCTGTGCTTTGTATGTTTTAATCTGTTCCCAAAAATGGCTGAATTAATTCTCTGCTTCCAGCTAAAAATCTGTAATAGGCTGCTGCTGGGAAATACCCCTCCCTTTCTTCTTTTTCCTCTTTCGTAACTTCTTGCAACTCTGACTCCTCTCTCCCATGTGAACTTAGAGCAACCATTTCCACATATGTTTTGAAGCCCTTTCTCCCTGTTTTCCTTGCCCATCATTCCTGGGCATGCTCAGAACTAACCTGCCAGTCCTACAGATTGGCCTGTCCTGTTCCTGTAGGACTGGCAGTTTCATCCACGTACTATGATTTCAAATTCTTCCTGTTTTATAAGCCACATTCCTAACATCTGGGAATACATGGCTCAACAGGCCACCTTATCGCTCTCCCTGTTTTGCCTTCTCCTGTCAGAATCAGCTGCCCATTTACAAGGATGATGGTTTTCTCTTTTATGCTAAGTCTTCCCATCACTACCCTCTTGCAGGATGCCGGTCTGTGTTCAGTTAGGCCAGTGCTCAATACCACCCAAGTATCCTTGCATCCTACATCCTCGGGATCCATGCTTTGGAAAGCCACTCTGAAAATTCAGTGTTGTGCAACAATATGTAATAATAGATGAGATTAAAGCAGCCCTGCAAATCCAGCAGGGAAATGGTCTATCCCAAGCACCAGGTATGCTTGTTTGCCATTTACACTGATAATTAAAAACTAATGATGGTTGCATGTCTGCCAAGAAACAAACTCCCTTGGTTGAATGGGTGAGAAGAATTTTGCAAGGCAAGATTAAATCATGCTCCCTTCTCTGCTGGGATCTGAGTGTCAACGTTTTGTGAACTGAGAAATTAATTGCTCCACAATGGAATCAGACTTTAAATTAGTGAAAGATTGTGTTGTCACTTCACTTTCAGTGGCTCAGCTGGCAGAACTATGTCCTTGATTACCTAGACAACAATTAAGCTTGATCATTCCATCCTTCCTCACCAATTACAGTTTTCATTCTCACAGAGTATCCTATTCCTGCTTTAAAAACTTGAATGATTTATATCTGTCATCAGAGAGAATTGTAGACTTCATCTCCAGCTAGGCCTTGGTTGCCCTCATGTGATGTCCAGTATTTTGCTGGGGACTGTGACTTTGTGGGCCATGGGCAACTCTTAAAACTTGACTGAGACCACTGAGTTTATGTCAAAGTGCACCATCTCAATTTTGACTACTCTTTCCTTGCACACAATTTCAGTCAGCTTTGGAGAGTAGAGATCATCTAAGCTGTCAATAGTACATTAGTACAATAAAATGTCCACTGTATCCATTTATAAAATTATTTTTATTCGGTTTTTTGGTATCCTGTTTGTTGCTCTAATGCTACCCAAGGTTGGCACGCTTCTGAAAAAAAATTCTGATTAAATTCTACATTTTTGAATGAGTGGATTCAGAATAAGTAATGAATTTAACCAAGTGTTTTACTAATTTCTCTGCACCCATTTGGACTTGTCAAAAATCTTTACTTATCCTGGAATTGCCTGAGTGTAACAACTTCTGGTTTTCTTTTCTTGTTGTTATTGCCCTGTTGCCTACATAGAGGGTTCCTCTCTGACCTCTTCTCCTCACTGCAACTCTCCGGATCCCTTCAAACCTGACCCGACATAACAGTGGCTGCAGAAAGGGGAGAAGAGGAAAGTAAAGCAGTTTCTATCCTTCTTCCCTTCTTTGAGGCTATTCCCAGTTGTATGACCTCTATGGATCTTCCCTCTCTAGAAAGAAACACAGCACAGTCTTAAGTGTCAGACTTGCTCAGTGCAGCATCCTGAGCACATGGGAAGAGCGGTCCATCTCCAGTGACACAAATGGAGTTTGCATGGATAAAGGAGGGGTTAACATGGATAACAAATTACTTACAATTCTCTTCAAAAGGACAACTGTGAGCAAACAACAGGCTCACAGAGACATCTGTGTGTTACGGCATTTCTTGAAACATCAGTACTGTAACACAGTGCATTGTCTGGCTCTCTTTAATAATCTCCTTTATAACCTGGAAGATTTAGTTGCAACCTAACAATTATCAGAGACCAAACCTTTATGTGTATAAGAATTTGGAAGCCAAAAGAACTTTCAACAAATTGCTTTAATTTTAAAAGATTTAAACTAAGCCCCTGTGCCTCAGATGTTCCTTAGCTTGTCACAAGTTTCAGGAGCTCAGAAGCACAAATCCTGAAAGTGCTAGGCAGCCACACCTGCAATTAGGCCTCTCTCTTTGAAAGGGTAAAACTGACTACACTAGTCTGAAAAGCAAGGAGAAGAATCTTGCCAATCTATCTAACGCTTTTAACCTTTAGCAGTTAACTTTTTTGGTTTATGGTACAATTACAGGAAAGTGTCAGTATGTATATAATTGAATAAGATTGATGATGTTCCTTCTGCGTAGAAGCAGCATATAAACCTGTTCCTCTATTCAGACAGTCAAGGTACTAAACCTGTTGAGTAAAACCAGGCCTACTACTCCATTTTGGTAAAGATCACATCTCTCCATTAAAAATGAGATTTACCAGCATTTACAAATGCCTTTCAGTCCAGCAGTCAGCTTTATACAAAGATTATTGCTCTGACTTTTAGTCCAGAAACTAGGCCTGTTCTGCTTAACTTTGCATAAAGAATGCTTTCAAAAGACTTTCTGGATTATAGGTTATATTACTTCAGACTGGCTTCTGTCCTGATGTCCTCATCAATTCACTCTCATATTCTTCTGACAATACTCATATTCTTCTGACAGACTGTAGTGAACCCATGCTGATAATTCCCTTTTTTAATGAGCCAGTTTCTCCATGTCTTTACAAGAAGATTCCCAAATATCTCTTTGGGAGAAGAAATAAGGTAGCAAATCTCTCAAATGAGATACCTTACCATTTAATTTTTTCTAAGTCATCCCATTGCCTTTTTTCATGATAGACTGTGCAAAGAGAAATACAAGTACAGAATGCAGTTGACTAAATATTTGAGGAGAGGGGATTAGTTCCTTCTGGCACACTGTAACCCCCATGTCTATGGGTGACTTTTATGTGGGCACTGTGGGCAAGGTTTGGAGATTTGGAAGCAGGATGATACGCTTGAGAGTCCACCATGATAACATAGCAAATACCTAACTTTTTGCTGATGCTCCCAGTAGTGATCTAAGAGGAACATGCTATTATGGTGAGCATTAATATATTTATCACTCAAGAAATCATGCAGAGTCTTGGCAGGTCAGGCACTCGTCATGTGGGGAAGTGTCATTCTCCAGAGCTCCTTGCAATGGGATGGATGACCCTTGATCTTGCCAAGCTGACATTTCCTCCTTTGCCTCTCCTATTAGAGTTTTTATCTTGGCCTGTCTCTAGGGCTTGTTTTTTCCCCTAAATCTCTAATGCTTTTACTCCTTTGCTTTAAATTTGACTTTATTGACTTTATCTCATCTCTTCATCATTTATTTTGTTTCTACCTTTTGCCCTTGCACGGCTTATGGCCTATGAGCTCTCTCTATTAAGAACATAGGTGGCAGGATAGCTTCAGCTCACAGTTAAAATTATTTTGACTGAAAATGGCCCTAGGTCACAACACCCTAAAATATGTGTCTGTATTGGCTCATATGGAAAGGCAAGTGACAGAAAAGTAGTCCTGTGACTTCTGCAGCCAGAGACTGCAAAGAGAGGGCTTCAGAAAAAAAAAAAAAAAAGGTAGCCTTAGGAAGATCCTCCTGAAATATAAGCTCAGTTTGTCAAATGTATTAACCTGAAAAGAGAGATAGCCTATAGCCAATACAAATAGCTCAAATTGGGGAGGTGAAAGAGGAAAGGAGAAAACAGAACTTTGAAATTTTTGGATGGAAGCTGATTTAAAAATGCAAATCCTATTGAATATTTGGTATTAAGACCGGGTGCCCATTTTTCACTCCTGTTGTGTATTGCAATTATAGCTGTAAATCACAGAGTAAGAAAATCTCGATGTAGAGATCCCGGGAAACTTGACTATGAGGCTTTCTTGCCTATTCTCTTCTCTGTTATTCTGGCCAGTTAAGACACTCCTGCAGTCTCTTAGAGGGCTTCAGAATGTGGTTGCAAAGTGCAATGGTTCCAAAGTGTCTATGATGTTTTAGACTTCCTGTTTTCAGGCCCTGCATATATTATCATGCACTTAAGTTAGGGAAACACTATTGGCAAAGCTGCATGCATTAAATGGTTTTCTACATGTACAGTGTATTTAGAAAACAGTGACTTTGGACTGTATGTTACAAACAAAATTCAGTGACAGATGAACAGATTTGGAGCTCTTAAATCACCATTTTCTATTAAATAATCACATATTTCATTGCTCTATTTGGCTTTCTAAATTGCACATTTCATTTTGGATTTGATGAAACTGGTATATTGCCTATTAGTTATGAATCCAAAAACAGTCAGCACGTTTTAAGTGAATATGCTGATTAAATAGGAAAGAATAACTGGGTTCTCCTACACAGACCAGAAAACAGAAATATCTTTTTGCAGCGGAGGCCCATTCAGCTTCCCACAAACCATCTATGTGAGTCCCCTGCATAGATGAATATTATGGTTCTTAGCTCAAAAGGGATGTGTGGGGCGACTATAAAAATTTCAAGGTTTTGAAGTAGAAAGCTTAACTGCCGTTGTCCTCTTTTGGTCTGTCTTTTCCACAATTTTCATGCTATATATATATTTACCTTAAAAAAACCCAGAGAAAACCCATCACCACTGAAACATCTCTTCATTTTCTTGCTTCACTCATCTTTTTCCAGAGACATGTCAGGAGATTGGCAGCTTTACATGAAAAGCTATTCCCGCTTCTGCAACATTTCTGATTCTGATGTATAACAACTTTATAAAAAGAAAACCTCCAAATATAATTTAAATGTACTATTCAAGTATTTCCAACAATTTATAGAAACTCAGTACAGTTGCCAGTGGTGTGACAACCAAGAAATGTATTCATCCTTTTTCTTCCTAAGGAAAGAAAAACCTGGGCTTATTTTAAAAATTGATGGAAGATGGATGCTTTAGCTCCATTGCAGATCAGCAGGATCAAAGTGCCCATTTCCCTTCAGCATCCAAGGCCTCCATGAAAACCCAGTGAGTGCAGAAATTGCCTCTAAGACACTATTCAGAGATAACACCATTGAAGGAGGCAGTCCTGTCTAAGATCTGCCTCCATATAAAGTAATGAGAGGCTTGAAATTTGTCCCCCAGCTCTGCTAACCTTGCTAGGATCAGTTTGTTTGGATGTAAATGGCTGCTGTTCATGAGCTGTTTAATACTGAAGCCCTACAGTCCCTCACATTAATAAGGACTCTCAAAGAAAACACGCTGTGCTTTTATTTGTACATCTTCATCTTCTTACTCATTATAAGTAACAGTTTTACTGAGTGTTTCAATGCCTAATCATGTCGTTGTGGGGTTTTTTTCCCTTCCAATCCATTGTTGTGGTTTAATATACCATTACAATTTAAAGCCCCTGTAAAGAAAAAGTGGTTCTTATCTTCTGCAGAAATGACTTCCATTAAGCATGTTCCGACAGTGGATGGGAACGTGGAGGTACTCAAGGAAAAGCTGTAAATTGTGGTGCTGTTAACTGCAAGCACACTAGAAAGCATAGAAGCCTCAACAGCTTCAGGAATAATGAGTCAAAATGATGGTTTTTTGCACTAAAGCTGATTGCAAATAAAGGCAGCAGTGTTTTCAGACTGACACTTGACTCCTGCTAAGCTTTGATCAGAGCGTGCAGTCTCGGGGACAACAAGGGGAGCGTGTCCCAAAGCCAGAAAGACCCATGCACCGTGACAGCACACACCTAGCAGACTGCATTCTGATTTTCTGGGGATATTGTGTAGTTTGTCACCTTCTGTTCCAAGCCAGTTGCTGTGGTGTGGAGATCTTGGCTGACTTATGCTCTTAGAGAAAAAGTCAAGAGATTTATGTTTATTCTCAGTTGTGATGTTCCATTATCAAGTTCAGCAGCAATCTAGTGCCTGCAGAAGCAGTATAGATTAAAAAGCTACTAGATGCTCCAGTGAACAGCCAGCATGGTTCCCATCCAGCAAAAGAAAGCTCATGCCCTTGCTCTTTTACTTTCCTGTTTTTCTTCCTGCAGAACTATCCTAAATAGGAGAGAAATGCTCTCTACAAAAGATCCAACAGAGCTCACTGTTAGAAAATTGAAGTGGTATTCAGCCTAAATGTTCTGAATTGTCTTCATTGTTTTCTCTTCTGTTCCCACTTTTGTGAAAATTACAGTGAGAGACTCATCATTTAGTTATCTTGATAACACACAATATGATACTCTTAGTCACAAAATGCACAGACACAGGAATATAAACCAAGGCAGAATCCAGCTCATTGGGTTCTTTGTAGCCTTAAGCTTGTCTTTGCAGATTCAGCAGTAATCACTTAGTTCTGGGGCTTTCTCGCTTCATGTGAAACAGTGACTTCCTAAGCAGCCCGAGCAGCACCAAGTCTGTAAGGTGACCGGGAAAATGCAAGACTCACTGGCGAGCTGGTCACTTGTGACAGGCAAAATCCGTGTTAAATATCAAACAGAAGATCAAAAGAATGCCATGAACATAGACAGAGAGATGGGTAGATTGACTCTCATGGCATCTACAAGGCTGCATGACTAAACATGCTGAGCAGTAGTACTGTACAAGATAATTAACCCCTGAGAATTTATTTCCTCTAAATTGAGTGTAAAAGCAGTTTCCTACTTCCAAAAACTGTTGGAGACTACATAATTACCAGCTAGTCCTTCAATTCATCTTTTCAAGTTGAAGGTGGCATAGGAATCTGAAGCACTCTTGTTATTTAAGATGTAATCCTCAGCAGCTTAAGGAATGCACTCCGTGGCCTACAGAGAGAGTGGAATCTCAGCTAAGAACTGTTCAAAGAGTTTCTGGTCCTCAGAGATAGTGGCTGAGGAAGTGGCAAAGACTCCTGGTGATCTTTGGCTTCACACCACCAAGGATGGGGACCGTTACTTCCCAAATATTAAGATGCATCATTTCAAGGAGGACACTTCAGTGACACATATGCAGTCTCAGTGATTACTTACAAGTATCAAATAAGGCTTAGGCATGACAGAGATAAATAATCATATCTCTTTTTTCATAAATATATATGAATAGCTGTATATGTACTTGACTTTGAGGAAAAAGCACCAAGTGCATCGAATTATTGAACAATCTGAGTGAGATTCAGCAGCCAATGTGAGGCATAATTTAGTCTATGACCAGTTGTGACTAAATCCTCTGCTATGTGGTTTACAAATTGTAAGCACCACCTTCTGCCTAACAGCACAGGGGGAATTTAACATAGCTATGTCACCATGGTTCTACCAAAAAAACCCCATAGTAGTCATTAGAGCTATTTTCAAGAAAAGCTCCAGAGGTTAATAAGCATGCAATTGTTTTATACCCATGGGCCTATTAACCTACCCTTTCCTGCAGGATTTATGCACAAAACTCTGTGGGAGTCTTCTGAGAAGATTTGCATGTCTAGTTCCCATTAGAGTTAATAGGAGGCGTGCATATAAATGCTTTTTACACGATAGGGAATAACCTTTCTTTGAAGACTTTAATGAAAATGTCTTGTTCACTCTTACTCTACCGTATTAAACCCAAAAGAGAGTCCAGATATTTGTCCTATCCTCTATCTTTTTGACTTAAATGTTCAGCTCAGAAAATTGTCTTCCCATCTCCTATTTTCTTCTTCCTGCTATCGCTTATTCTTCCCTTCCATATTCTTCCCCTCCCACTTTTCTCTTTCATTACTAGATGGACAGCTTAAGAATCTCCACCAGTGTGAGAAACAACATTGCTCTTTTCACCTAGGCAGTGTTATACCCTTTCAGGCCATAGGAAAAGCAAGGAAATACTCTGTTCAGCTTGGTTCTTAATGCAACAAGTAATAGAGTGGTGCAATTTCCTCCCAAAGAAAGCTTTTATTACAAGATGGGTGATACAAGGTTTCAACAGGAGAGTCGACAAGAACTTGAGAGAGAAACAGTTCGAGGATCACTAGCTAGACAAATCTCACGAGGATCAGGAAATCTCTGAACTGAGTATAGTTGGTGGCTGGAAGAATACTCAGGAGAAGTGTTACAAATTATTGACCTTTCTCTCCTTTTGCTCTTTATTTAGGATCACTGTTGGAGACAGGATACTGATTTGAAGCAATCTGCTTCTTTCATATGATGCTGGACATTTTGGTATCAATCCATGTCATTATATCACCTTATGCTGGCCCTCCACGTCAGAAGTTTAGTAAATTAAAGTCTTCAGGGCTGATAAGGAAGGGAAGAAACTTCCTGCCTATTGCTTCACCCAGGGTCCAGGTAAGGCAAATCCTAGGGAGGGGCTTGGTACAACAGACCATGCACAGCTCTCAGTAACTTTCCCTGCTTATTCTGAAGTTCAAAGGAAAAAATAGACACCACCAGGCTGACCTGAGGAAAGGAGGGGAGAGATAAACATATTCTCTGATAGGTTTTGTGGATGAGGAGGGGCAGAAGAATAGGAGCTGACACAGTAAAAGCAACTCTGAAATTAAGCTGTTAATGTGCTTTTGTTATTTGTCAGAGAGGAGACTCAGCCCAGCAAACTGCTTCTGAGGAAAGAATGCCCAAGGAAAATCAAAGATCAGGAGATTGGTGGAAAGTAGTGGTCTTCCTCTGATGGAGAGCTTTTCTCAGATCTCAGATAACATGTCCTGCTCAGTATGTTGTTGGCAATTCCTTAAGCAGCTGGCACTGCTGGAATATACTGGTTGTATGGACTTCATTAAGCAAAGATAACTTTTTCTGAAGGTTTTGATGAA
The DNA here is from genome assembly GCA_013397975.1 of Machaerirhynchus nigripectus. Taxonomy (NCBI): domain Eukaryota; kingdom Metazoa; phylum Chordata; class Aves; order Passeriformes; family Dicruridae; genus Machaerirhynchus; species Machaerirhynchus nigripectus. The sequence goes on along the minus strand of VZRQ01010156.1, from coordinate 204,125 downwards.
GTGATCAATACTAGGATTTTCATGATACCTCTTCAGCAAAGGCAGAAGACTTCCCAACTAGTTTCAACTCTGGAGGTGAGATGTTTCCTGACTCGATTGTTTCTGGGAATGGATCTTCTGTTTCACCTCCTATTGCAGAACTGTGGTGTGAAGTTGCTTTGTGAAGCTGAACAGATGTTGTGTAGCATCCTAAATATACCATATGTTGCAAAGCAGGGGATGTTTATTCTTAAATGCGTAATTTGCAGAGCAATTTCAAAACCTCTTGGGACAAATGATTCAGCTCTTCAGAGCTCTTGATTGGTGTATATCATCTAGCACGTAGTAGTCTACTTTGTGTTTGGACTTCTTCTATGCAGTGTTTGTTGTTCACACTTAAGTTACTTGATTTAGTTATCTTCTTTATTACTTCACAGCATAGTGCATGAATCCTCAAGAGAGGGCTACAGGTTATGTCATTTAGAAACCCAGTGTAGCATAGGGTTTGAGGGTGTTTCTCTGTGCTTGTTTTGTTATAGCGGTCAGTAAAAATACTCCAAGTTGACTGCAGGTCTTACAGCACATACCTGCATCTTCCTCTTACTCCCTCAAAATGGTCTCCCTTCTTTTTCCTCAGAATAACATAAAAGAAACAGATGTTCTGATTTTATTGATCCCTATAGTATTGCAGAGAGCATGTCTCTTAAGGCAGTCCTTAATGTTGTTCTAGCAATTGCAGCTTCCAAAGGATTGCTACCTAAGAAAGGAAACAGTTTTAAATAAAAACAAAAAAAACAAGCAAACAAATGTTCAAAAAAAAAATCTGCACAAACCCCACCTCAAACAACTAACCAAAAAAAAAAGAAAACAAACCAAAAAAAAACCCCAAAAAAAACCTACCTCCATCCAAACAACAAAAAAAGCCCCAAGAAAACAACAGAAGACTCAACTTCTTTTTATGTCTTTGGATCCCAAAACGGATGTATAATTCATTGCACCTGTAGTCAATTATCCATTCAAAACAATTGCTATTTCACAGTGATTAGCTGATTTGCCAATATGAGAGGCAGCTGGTTTTTCCATGGCCGAGTACTAAAGCACAATGAAATCTTCTGCGCCCAGATTCTTCTCTTTTTAGAACCACACAGAGAAATAATCTTTCTACTTCAAAATAAGGCTTCATTCTAAGATAAAAAATAGCATTATATCAGGTTTTAGATGGAAAGTCAGTAGTATTCGATTTGAAGATTTTTTTATGTGGACAGATATTCTCAGTGGAGATTAATTGCTTAACTCTTTCTCATAGACAGTATTAAAATATTTGGGATACTGTGTCCCTTGGTTCCTGGATTCTGTAATTTTTTCAGTGCTGTCATAAAACCCCTTATCTGTCCTTGCTGTACTTTTTAAACCTTTGGGATTTTTTTCTCCCAGCTACCAAGGCTGAATCTTTAGTTGTTGAAATATGAGGGACTGTTGGCCATGTCTTGTGTGTAGTGTCATAGAATAGTTTGAGTTGGAAGGGACCTTTTAAAGGTCATCTAGCTCAAAATCCCTGCAAAGAGCAGGGACATCTCCCACTAGACCAGGTGCTCAGAGCTCCTTTCAACCTGACCTTGAATGTTACCAGGAAAGGGGCATCTACCATCTCTCTGGGCAACCCATTTCAATGTTTTACCACCCTCATTTAAAAAAAACCTTCTTTCTCGTGTACAGTCTAAATTGACCCTCTTTTAGCTTAAAACCACCACCCCTTGTTTCATCACAACAAGCCCTGCTCCAGAGTTTGTCCCCATTGTTCTTACAGGCCCCTTGAAAGGACTGAATGGCTGTGATAAGGTCTCCTAGTAACTTTCTCTTCTCCAGGCTGAACAATCCCTATTCTTTCAGTCTTTCCTCATAGTAGATGTGATCCATCCCTCTAATGATCTTCATGGCCCTCCTCTGGATTAATTCCAACAGTCCATGTTGTTCCTGTGCTGGGGACCCCAGAGCTGGATGCAGTTCTCTGGGTGGGGTCTCACAAGAGCAGAGTATAGGGGCAGAATCACCTCCCTCAATCTGCTGGCCATGCTGCTTTGGAGGCAGCCCAGAACACAGCTGGCTTGATGGACAAGTATTTTAGGCATCATAAGACATTTGTGTTGAAAAACCTGCAAGTTTAAGGAAATGACCTGGTCCTATTTCCACTCTTAGTCATACTGATATGTAAGGGGGTGAACTTCACTAAGTCAATAATATTACACAGAATTAAAACAGATGAAAATAATTTAGAAAGGAGAATATATAAAAGGACAAGCTATAGCATTTAGATATTTACTTTTAAGAGGTGAAGAGTAATTCACTACAGATAAGCGTTTGATGGAGTTACAGCTCATGAAAGTGGTTCTCCTCCATCTAATCCTTCTGGATTCATTCTCTGCATGGGATCCACTCTTATTAAAGCTGAGCAATGAGGTTGTAAACGACAGTTAATGGAGGAAAGCAACTTCTCCCTCTGTTTGCTTTAACGTGTTGGTGCAACTGTAAGGGTGAATTGTACTTTTGATAGAGATTTCCAGGAACCGTTACTATTTCCCAGGCGAAAATAAAGCTTTAATTTCTCCTTTTTCTTAAGAGTTTGATGATCATCAAATCAGATGAACCTGTTATAATGTAAGATGACAACCCCATGGAAAAAGCCTTGTGTACTGTTGGAGCAGCATTCTTAGGATTCTGGGCTTGGAAGAAAAATAATTGTTGTCTGATACTTAGGCCGCAACTGAGTTACCTGAGCAGAGGCATCCTGTGCTGAGACACCATAAGGTGTCAAAAAGATGCCTGGATAGGACTGGCATGTTTGATTAAGAGAAAAAAAACCCAACAAAAACCCCTAAACCCAGCCCACTGATTACCCATATCTTTCTGTAGCAGTAGTTAGAGATCGGTGGGGGTACCCTGGGGTACAAGCAGGGCGCTGAATCAAGCCGTGATATTCTGGCCTCTCTTAAATGCCTAAACAGTGAAACTGCAGTCAGATAGCTGAGGAAAGATTGCAGCTGACCCAGCAGGCAAAAACAAGAGCTAATTTACCTTGTGGTGGTGTTTTTCAGAACTGGTAATCAGTATTACATCTAGTTTTCTATTTGATTTAATTTTATTGTATCTGATTGAATTCTTCATTCAGGCTTTCTCCCCTATTGCTTCTGAAATTGGAATGGAATGGAATAGAATAGAATAGATTAGAATAGTATAGAACAGAACAGATAGCTACTAGCAATGGATTAACTTCAAAGTCGTCTAAAACTTAAATCAAGTTACAGGTTTTTTGGATGCTATAGAGAGCTTTCAAAATTAGTGTGGTAGTCTTGCAAGAATGAAATGAGAAAAGGTCCTTCAGGAGGAACTGATTTCCTTCTAGAAGGAAATATTCTAGGAGATCTAGAAGGAAATATTTTAAGAGACCTTATCTATGGGATAATTAGGGGTTTTCCTTTGGAGAAATTAGAAGTATATAGTGACATTAAGAAGTATACTGATATTAAAGCATAATAATATAAAAGGTAACTAACCCTTTTTTTAAAAATACCATAGATTTTTAAAAATATTTATTGATCTATTAAATTATTAATTAATTATTAATTAGAATGTATTTATTAAATATTCTATTGTTTATTTCTTTTTAACAATACCAAATTCATGTTTCAAATTTGGCTTCCATTTAGGGCAATCTGGCCATTCTTCTTAGAACAATTCCTCTCTCTACGCAAATCATACAGTAAATCAATTTTTAAGAAAGGCAGTGTACATTCTTGTCTTAATAAGATAGATGTAATCCACATTTGAATCTCAGCATGGGAGGGTCAGTGGGAGGAAAATGCTCCCTGGCATAGCAAGTACAGGATCCTCAGTGCTCAAACAGTTCAAACACCAGGAAGTTTCATGATCTAAACAGTAGAAATCTTTCATCAGTGCTGAGTCCTCACCACAAAAACTTAAAAGGATGTCTTGCTTTGCCTTTTTTCCTCCTCAACCACCTACTTGTTTCTCTGATCTACATCTGAAAGAAGAGCTTGTTCAAAATCACTAAGATATGACGAGAGAGCAGCAGATCTATATGTGAAGCATTATATTCAGTGGATGCACTTTCAGTCTCTTTATAAAGCCAACAAAGGAAAAATTGCACAAAATACTTCGCAGTGATCATAAGACAAAATGTTTCCACTTTCATGTTCTTTAGCAAAACTGACAAGAATAAGCAAAACCCCTCATGGTATAATAGATGCCACTTTCTTCTTTGAGATGTCCTTTCCACATTTCTCCATAAAATTTGAACTATTGAAATTCTGCTGCAGGGTTCAGTGCTAGTATTGTCAATCTCAATGATTCATGGACAAAAACCAAGCTCAAAAATGGTGCTCAGTTAAAATATGCACACATGCATCCGGTCTTCCATATGCTGACCACGTTTTAGGAGCAGTAAGTAGTGGGGACATAGCAGGGATTTACTTGGCCTTCTCATTTTAGAACTTTTAAACCCTACTGATTTCAGAGGTTTAAGCATTTCTTATCAACTACAGAGGGTACAAATTTTGCTTTAAAATGAAATAAAATCAATATTCTTATGTGATTTTAACCTTAAGACCCAACTTCAATAGAGTAAAAATGTCAAGAGATGTTATAAAGTCATGAAGGCTTGTACCCTTCTGAGAAAAGCCCATGCCTTAATCTTGTAGACTCTAATAATCATTAGATTTAGATGATGATAATTCAGTAAAACTGCATTACTGGAAAAGTAGGAGATAATACTAATAAAGTGAATCATCTAGCAAGAGATTTTGCTACTTGGATGATGTTTGCAAACATACATATGTACATGCTATCTATCTATATGTAGATGAGCATGATGTGACATATAGATATATGTATGAAAGAGCGGTAAGGTGTCTTATATTGAAGAAGAATTTCCCTACTGAGGAGAGGAAATAAGTGTATATTTCCTGGATGTAAGGATTTAATGTATGGGTATCATAAGCAAGTGCTTCTCCATCTCTTGACCAAAGGGAGGTAAAAGTGCCAGAAGGTGTTGGTTAAGGAGGGTGAAGGGCATCCTAGGTACATGACCCTTTTGAAGTATAGGAGACCTAATTGCACAGCACAGCTCAGTTCTTGACTTGTGATTGCAGAGCTTCTTGGATTCTACTAGAGTGAAAGAAAAATCCTGCTTTGGAAAAAAACCCAAACATACTTCTTGTATCAAAATTCCTCCATCAATATCTGGGAAGCATTGGATGTACTTAGTTCTGTGATTTCTATCACAGCTGGTAACAGGGAAACACCTGTACTATTTTTTATACCCTTTCCTGTACCTTTTAGGAACATAAGAGGAAGTTTTGTCTGCATGGGTATATTGGGAAGCTGTTTTATGGATGACTTTCTTCAATGGTAATCTATGCTTCTGTCCCCGATACTCAGAGCAGTTACAGGACAAAATACTGGCTCCAGTCATACTCTCTTCCTAATAGATTACATTTTCTTACTACAGTAAGTGAACTTTGACCTCTTATCCATTTAAAATGCAGCTGCTGAGTTCTTCTCTTTTGCCTGTTGCTCAATTCTCTGAGCATTTTGTTTTTCATTTCTTTTTTCCCTTCCCCACCCCCATTTCACTCGCTGCTTTACTTTATCCTGTTCCTCACTCTACAGTCTGTTTTACCTTGAAGGTCGTTCACAGCATTCTCTCCCTCCCTCCTTGTCTAGTCAAGTCTCTTATCTCGGAACATTAATTTAGCTTGACTACAGCGAGTGAAAGTAATAAAAAATAATTGGCTATTTGCAATACTCCTAATCAAGGTTGTATTCATGTGTCTTTCTCTTTAGAGCTATAAGGTAATAAAAATAAGTTGTTTTCTGTGAAATGTATTGAAATCCGTTGCTAGATAAATGTTGTACAAAAATGCAATGAAAATGTAGAAATGTTAAGTTTTAACTATTCCAGAGATATTAGGATGCTCACCTACTAAAGACAAGTTCTAATTTAATTTCTTCCCTCACAGCAGAATTTTCAGAGGTCAGCATTTGTTAGTAAGATGGACATTTAACAATATAAATCATAACATTTCTGCTTAGATTGGTGGAGTCATGACTACTGTGGAACATCTACATTTTAATTTCCTGCATTTGTAACCCTCTAAATTGCGATCATGACACATCAATAGAAATGAAATTCTGTTTAGATGTTGTCTTTCTAGACAAAGACTTCACTGTCCATCTAGAGCTGAATGATCAAAGTTGTGTCCAACCTGAACACTACAGTTCCTGGTCTTCTGCTGAATTATTCCAGCTGGAGAAGAAACTGGGGGATCAACTTGTTGTCTTCATAACTCATTTTCTGTTGTTTGGGATAGAGTGTCTCTTTTTCTCTTTCTTTTTCAAGTCCACAAATGCTAGTCTTTAAAATGGGAGGAATCCAAAAATCTCAAAAACATTTTTCCAGACCACCGAGTCAACTTTCTTAGTCAGCAACCAGGCTTACATTTTCTCGTTTAGGCTGGTATCATTAGAGTCTAGGTAGGCTTTTGCCTTAGTCTCTTCTCTTTTTCACTGTTGCTCAGTTTTCAGCACTTCTCACACTTTCCTTCACATGAAATACGCTGAAATTTTCTCCTTAATGTCATTCTTCCTTTTTCCCAGCACACTTGCATTCACCTTTGAGCAGAAAAGTATACTTAACTTCTTTCTTATCCTAAATACATACACCAGTTTCAATGAGGTTTAAGCCGGTCCTTAACAGAAACCTAATGCCAGTGCTACACCACTCTTACATGGCTACAATAGTTTGCAGTCCTAAAGATCTAAGAGTAAAATAACTGACATTTTCTACTGATCGTAAACTCAGTTTTACATATACAGACTCATATAACTTTATCCCTTCCTTGTCCTGCACCAACCTTCAGCAGCCAGGAGATTTCTCAGTTCACAGCAGTCATATAGAAGGGATTACTTTGCAATTTCAGTTGTATCTAAGTAATCTTTTACAGAAAAAGCCAAAAATCACTTTTTAAGCAATTGGGACCTATTTTACTCTCCTATAAATCAAAATAGGTGATGAGATTTTAGTCTATTTCACTGAGAAAAACAATCATTCCAGGGCTGAGACCAAGTACGGGGAATTCATCTGGAAATATGTTGTTTTTCATAAAGGTTGTTTTTCAAAAAAGAAATAGAAATATAGGAAGAAGACTTGAAATAACCTTATCTCAGAACACAGCAAATTAGTGTCTTCCTGAGCCCTCTCTGAGCTGTAGCTCTGTTCATGAAGAGTGGAGCAAGCAGTAACCTTTGGCCTCGCATCGTTTGCTGTGCACTGTCCTCAAGTTCTCAGAAGCATAATGTACGTTCTTGTTTGATGTCAGCATCAAGCCTCCCATTCAGTTCATTGGCAGCAGCCAGTGGCTCTTTGATGAGGTGATTTCACGAGTTTTGTTATGCTGGGGAGGAGCCAGACTGCAAATCTTTCCTATTGTCACATATAAATTTCTTGCTGAGTCCATTAGTATGTGCCATTGAATAAGTGAGAAAGTAGTATCATTTGGTCCCATGGATGGAGCAAAGCCTTTCTCGAGATGACAACCAGTTGAGAAAATTTAATAGCACTGCATGAAAATTTAGGTTCTGAAATTAAACTAAATTAATGGACTTCGGCGTAACATAGTTGGTTTTACAGGCTGATTTTGCACTGCAACCTAACCATGATAAGATAATAAATCATCCTTATCCACTTAAGAATTAACTAAGTCTGCTCTGCCATCTTGAGAAACACATCCTGAGAGTTACCAAATGCATTTTGTCCTTTGCATCAAAGCCTGCTGGAAAGGAGGGACACAGAGAGCTCTGCCTGAGTAATCCCAGGCACAGCAGATGGATCTTGAGCTGCCTTTTTTGCTGTAAATCCATATAGAGAATCATAGAATTGTTTCGATTGGAAAAGACCCTTAAGATCCTTGAGACCAGCTGTTAACCCAGCACTGCCAAGTCCACCACTAAACCATGTCCCTAAATACCACATCTACACTTCTTTTAGATACCTCCAAGGATGATGACTCAACCACTTCCCTGAGCAGCCTTTTACAATGCTTGATAACCCCTTCAGTGAAGAAATTTTTCTTAATATCCAATCTAAATCTCCCTGGCATAACTTGAAACAAGATAATTTCCTAATGCTGCCACTGAAATCTTATTTGCACAATATAACATTTTCCTTTTGGTTTGGGTATAAAGGATATAAAACTCAAGGCAGTGAAAATAACATTTACAGGGATGGTTGTTTTTTATAAGCCCCAGGGAAAAAGAATATCAGAGTTAAGGTTTCCTTCCTTTTTCTTTAAGCTATATTGTTAGTCATAAGAAAAATTTGATGGCAAGTTGTTATCTTTTGTAACTCTTGCTGTAACACCTACAGAGAACAATGTAAAGCAAGGATGCAGCGACATGCCTTAAATTAGATCTCACTTTAGCAAGATTCAAGAGGATATTTTATAGTAGCACAGTTTCAAAAAGCAATACATTCCTTCGACTTTTTTTATAATAAATTGCGATTTCCAGGGCTGGCGATTCCCAGTATCCCCTTTGCTATTGTTTTAGCAGCAGTACACCTTTGGATAAAATATATGCTCCCTGACAGTGCCTCAGATCCTTCTTGCGGTCTGGTCACAACCTGGACCTGAAGGCGCAGAACTCTGGGTTATCCCAGGAAGCCCTGCATTACAAGGGGTTGTTCTCAGCCACACTCTGCTGTCAGCACACGTCCTGTGGACTGGCACTGAAGTGGGTTTGTACAGCAAATACAGAGAGGACGAGTACAAAGTTTTGTCCAATAGAATTTTGGTACTGATGAACACTCTCAGATGCCGCCTTAATGCAAACAATATTTGCAAACTGTTAGTGCGATGAGGAGGAAAACAAAGAAGAAGCCAAGGTCCAAGATACAATTTTTTGTTAGATATGGATTTTGTAACCTCTGTTTAGCAAAAGGTGAAAAGGGTAATGCGGCAGCACAAGCACCGTATTTCTAAAGGTCATCCCTTTTGCTGAGTTACACATGAACATTCAGGCCCCAAATGAGAGAAGGGTAACTTCTTGTTACTTTTTATTGGTGGATGCAAATGGCTTAGATTCAGCAAGTTATTTGAGCACACAATTGGCTGTTGAATTAAATGGGACTTACCGACTTAAAGCTAAATGGGCCCTGCAGGATGAGCACTATAGCACTGAGATATTAAAAATAAAGTAGGGTACAGCAGTACAAAAGTTGAGACCATCCACCATCTGAAGTACAGAAAGAATTGAGAAGCAAAGGAACAAATCCAGCATACAATGTTTAATACCTTTAGGCATGATGAGATAATAAGTAGGTTATTGTTTTCTGAGCCATTAAAAGAATGCATTGGTTTTAAGGATGTTCTTATTTCTAGCGAAATTTTAGTTCTCACAGGAAATACAGGCAGGCTCTTCCTATGGCTTGCAATGTGTTTTCTAGAAACAGCCATCTGCTTCTCCTGTTTTCTCCTAAGGGGAATAAATTCCTTACATCTGGCCTGTATAATAGGACTTAGTGCCAGATCCTAGACCCAATGAAGTTAAATGATGTCTTTCCCTTAGTCAGGAAAAAATCAGGATTGTACTGCTTTTATAGCTAACATCTCCTGCTGCTTTTGCTGGTTTTTGTTTTGAGTCTTATCCTACTCCAGATAATGGGCAGATGTTGCTGCCCATATATCCTTATTTCTAGATTTATGCATAGGAATTCTCTTGCCTTGCTCAGCATAGATGCTCAGTACTACCTATTTTCCAAAGAGCTTTTAAAAACTTTTAATTGTCTGAGTCTTAGAGAAAAAACTGCTTAGAAAATCCAAAGATTTGACAACTAGGAGCTTCGCAGTTTTCCCAGTTCCTTCCTTATTTTCTATTCTGATAATTATTTCTAATTTCTTCAAGCTTCATTACTATTTTTTTATTTTACTATCTCATTCTCTGTGTTTTATCTACTGTTCAGCTCTACCATCACAGAAACCTCCCACAATCATTTATTCAACAAAGAACTTGCATTTTTCTCTGCTGAAGACTTGGATTTTGCAGATGATTTCAGACCACATGTAGGACAGAATATTCCATAGGGAGAGAGGTTCCTAGGATTTTCCTTTCTCCTATAACAGCTTCTGCAGGCAAAACCAGGTATACATTTTAGGATAGCAGCAGATACAGGGAGTTGTTACATTTTTCCTTATTAATACTATAGCAGCTGGTGAAAGATAGAGATGTGTGCCTGTCTTAACACAGGAAAAAAATATTCTTATGTATGTAAGATTTTATACCCAGCCAGTACTGTCGAGCTGATTGCAGAAGTAGGTGGGGAAATAAAATCAACCAAAAGGTTACTGGGGTATAGCATCGTGCAGTATAATGCTGTTGCCATGGAGAACACTAAGCTTCTGTTGAACCTTCTTGTATATATTCAAGAGTTAGTGGGTTTGGTGAAAACTTTGCTGATTACAGATATGTTTTCTGTAAAAGGATGGATAGTAGTAGAGTATGGAACAGCTTGTACACGGTGAAGAAAGGAGGAGTCTCCCTAAAACCCAAAAAACTGAGAAGAGCTGAGGCAAAAGTTTATAATTTTGTAAATTATATAAAATCTGGTCTGGAAAAGCAGCAGGAGAGAATGACTGCTTATTCAAGGGAGAGCAAACAGAGCTGGCCTGAGGCAGGCTAAGGCAAACAGAGAAAGTTCTTCTCACAGTGTGTTCAGCCATCCTTAGTCTGACCAGTTTCAACTAGGTTTATGTTCTCGAAGAATGTTGATGCTGAAAGTGTTAGCAGATGCCTGAATTTGTGGTTTCCCTGATGCTGAACCAGTGCCTTGAATTGGACCTTGGGAAGGCGCCATCTCAGGTTCAGCTTTAAGCCAGGTGATTTAATAAAGCAGGTAGAAGATGATAATTTAAAATGTTGTTGGGGATTTTAGAGAAGTTACAAATGATCAGTAAATTAGGGATGTGTAGTAAAAAAACTAATCCAAAGTACTTGAAATCACAAGAATATTTTTCTAATATAAGTAACCTGTAAAATTAAGATCAGAGTTCGTAATACAATGCAATACAGCATTTCCTAAGCAGTAAGGATCCTGAATCGGTTTTATGATTGGAAATGTATGCTGCCAGTGTATTGTATTGTTAGTACTTATCATTATTTCTCCTTTTTTAGGATCTCAGATAACTTAATATATAATCAGTTCTCATTATCTAATGAAATCACCTGTAAATTGTTTATTAAATTCAGCAAATTCATCCTTGAATGCTTTGGCGATTCTTTTCAAAGAGACAACGGTAATTTGTTGTCAGTCCAGATCTAATATAAATCCCGAATGTCCCTTGGGACATTCTGTTCCTTCAAGACAATCTTCCTTGCAATTATTAACATTTAAATGGTAGTTTGTTTTGATGTAAACAGTAATAAGTATCATCCAAAGAACATTCATTACCACCTTACTCCCTCAGCGCATGAATGTAACAATAAAAGCTCCATACCACCTTTACTTGTGCATTTGCTGCCATGGTTTTTAATTTTTAAATAGCAACTTATTACATTTGTGATACATATTCAAGGAAAATACATTTTTTAGGTTTGGGTTTCAAGACTAGTGTGTGGATATTGACATTAAATACATATATATCTGTGTGTGTGTGTGTGTGTTGCTGCCTCCTGCATGGAGATTTCTGTTTCTGATTTTAGATGGTCTAACCAGTACTGCTAGAACTGATTGTGTGTCTATTTTTTTAGGAGATTGGTATCAGCTCTGGTGCTCTGACTTGGAATATCTACATAACACCACAGAATGTGAAAGCAGACATCAGGGAGGGTGGTATCTGATGTGAGAGAGATTTTCAGTGCACAATGCTAGCAAATGCACAGAATGTGTTCCAAAATAGCTCCTCTCCTCCATTCAGCTCCTCTTCACACTTTCTTTAATGTGTTCTTGATTTGAAACCTGTCCCTCCATCCTCGCAGCACCGCACTGCCCTCTGCTTATTCAAATCTCATCTCAAGGTGTTTTGATTTTGAAGAATCTCTTAATAACCCTTAAGTAGGGAAAGTATGTGGAGAGTAGGACCTTCTACATTTTGTGGAGACTGCCAGCTTGTGAAAGAATTACCCAGTGTCCTAGGCACAGGATTACACCTTGGCCTGCGTCTGGACTGCCATTTCTACTTTTAGCTTTGTGGATAAGAGGGATATCTTTTCTTGTGAAAGCACCAAAGCAATTACTGTTTCCAGAAAATCAGCCTTTTAAATTTCCTCATGTTCAGCCAGAAAGAGGAGCTTGGTGTGGCAATCAGCACTGCAGGGTACAGCCAGCATCAAGTGCCACCAGCTCTGTAACCTCCCTAGTGATCTCTAGTGCCCATTTAGTGATCCAGGTTCATCCCACCCTGCCACCCTCCTCCTCACCATATGAGTTAAGTGACAGATTTCTGCCTTACATCCTGTCACCCTGGAGAGTCCGTCTGAAAGCATGGCACAGGTGTCTCACTCACTGCAAACACTGCTTAGATGTTTCACATTTCATAGCATGAAACTCCTCTCTGGTGTATGAGGCTCTGCAGGATCTGGTAATCAAAGAAAGCGGGTGGGCAGGGTGCCTTAGCTCCTTGTTAACCTGCTCAGGCTTCCCTGGAACATTCACTTCTCCTTCTGCACTACTCATCTGTCTTGCTTCACGTGTCTGAAACGACTTATAGCTGAGGTGGGAGACCCATAACACAAGTTCCTAACTTTATAAAGTAAATGCAGAAAAGTATTAGCAGTGATCAGTTCTTTGATCCTTCTGCTGAGTATTACCACAAAACAGAACACATTGGATGGCTATGCTTCCATGTCTTGATATAGTTTCAAAACACTCACTTCTCCCTCCACATCAAACATCTTTATTTTTAGCACCTGCTTTTTGAAATAAGCAAGAAAAGGCCTAAACTTTCTTTCCTACTGTTCACTGGGACTTTTTTTTTTGCTTAATATATTTATCTTATGTATTTCCTGCTCTTCCAGAAAAACATTTGAGTCTTCCATCCTGAAAAGGTCTTATAAGAAAGAATTTTCTTATAGAAAACATATTGGTGACAATTTTTTCATGCAGTTGAGTCAGCTAATGTGAGAGAAAAAGACAAAGTTTTAAAAACCCTTTTAAAATTTAAATTACAAAAACGGCACTTGAAAATAAACCAAGACTACAAAAGGACATAAGATATGAAAGCCTGATGAAGGCAGAGATTTTAGATTATACAAGAAAATAATGTTTCTTAAGCTAAAATGGCATTGCTTTCTGTTTTCAGTTATACATAATAGATATTTGAGGCCATAGAATCACAGAATAGGCTGAGTTGGAAGAGACCCACAAGGATCACCAAGCCCACAAATGCTGTCTCCATATAGGGCCACCAAAAAGTTAAACCTTATATCTATGAGCATTGTTCAAACACTTTTTGAACACTAATAGGCTTGGAGCCTTAACCAGTTCCCTGGAGAGTTTGTTCTAGTGCTTGACCACCCTTCTCAGCGAAGAACTTTTTCCTGATATGCCATCTGAACTTCCCCTGAAGCAACTCTAACCTGTTCCCTCATGTCCTGTCACTGGACACCAGAGAAGAGATGGGCACTTCCCTCTCTGCTTGCCCACATGGGGATGTTGTAGCAGCAAGGGGGTCACCCCTTGGTCTCCTCTTTCTGTGCTGAGCAAATCTAGTGTCCGCTAGGTATCAGGGCCAGATTCATTTGTGCTGTAAGTTAGTTTCAATAGTTTTCAACAAGGAAGTATTTGGCCCTTCATATTTAGCATTTTACTACTCAAAATACAATAAAAATCGTGGGTATTTTTTCAATTAAATAGTTAAATAATATTAATACAATGAAAGAAATCTACATTTATATAGCACTTCTCATTGACAAAGGATCTCAAAAGAATTTATTGATAGTCAAAGAAATTTCTAATTAGGAGTTCTTCTGATTATTTCTGCTTAAATGTGTATTTTTAATCACCAGAACTTCAGGCTAAAGTATCTTAATTGTGTCATTCTCCAATCTGCAGCCTTAAAAATGATGAACTGAATTTTTAACCTCCTACTGTGCTAGCTGAGTCCTTACTGGAATGAGAAATCCCACTGAATTCAATTAAGCTACTCATGCAATTGTTCAGAAGTGTATTAAAATATGGTGCATCTTAGATCTATGCAAGTCTGGGGGAATTTTGTCTTTTTAAATTTAATAAACCATGATTTAATCCCGGGAGAACATTAGCTCATTTTTCTTCTGGAACTAACAGAAAAATTAAATCCTGAAAGGAGGAAGACCCTGCTCAGAAACATGTCAGTTTCATGGTCTGTTAGTTGTTGTTGGGAGTGGCAAAAGTGGTGCTTCTGATTTGTACAGAAACATGAATTATTGTTTAGACTCGCCTGTCCTCAAATAAGGAACCTCAAGTCTGCTATACACTCTTATTACAAAGTATCATCAGGTGTTGGAACTTTTCATGTGCATATTGTAAATGTAGGAGAAGAAAGAGACACTCAATTTACTTTTGTGAAAGTTTCTCTTTAGGGTTTCTGCACAGATCTAAACCATGAGAGAGTCAGTTCCACCAGAAATATATGGATCAACAGGAATTTTCCTTGCTCCCCATCAGCTAGAATAACTGCATGTTAAAAAGAAGTGTTATAACCTAAATGGTGTGGAAAAATTGTCATCAGTTCATTAAGATGGAAGCAGGAAATGCTACTTTTGGCTTTAATAAGTGTTTTAAAACAAAAATTCAAATTTAACTTTGCAATTGAACTGTTACACGTTTTAATCTCTATATATAAAGCTGTTCAATGCGTTCAGAAATTAAATGAGTACCTCACCACAAAGGCACCACGGCAGGAAAGAACCAGAGCATTTATGGGCATTGCTGTCACCTTTCAGAGCCATTAATCACGTTTCTCATGGATCTGTCAGTTCTGCATTTTCAGATAGTATTTTCACTTTTATCTCATCCCAGACACTGGAGAGCTGTTACGGAGCCCCTCATGCACAGGGTCACCTTTGTAAGAAGATTGCATTCTGACTCAAACACCATGATTTCCGTGCACCTGCCCTATGTGCCATCCCTCCCAGAGCCAATTTAGTCTCTTATTTATATACCTCATGTTTGCTAAATTCAGCAAAACTCGTCTGGATTTGCAGTCAGAGCAATATTTCATTCATTTTTTTGCAAGAGAAATTGCTTGGAGTAGGGATAGATTTTAGACTGATATTTTTCCATGTGTCCTACAAACCAAATCACTGTTAGGGATGTGCCTTGCTAACAACTACCAAAGGAACTGGCATTGTTGTGTGTAGGATCATGTTTTGGATCAAAATTAGAGAGAATATTTGTGTGAGGTGTCTTCCTATGGGAAACAAAATGAGAGGCTCTGAGTGATTTTGCAAAGCAGAGACTCTCTTCCAAAGAACTAAAGGAGAGTGAGGATGAAAGAAAAGCTGAAGGGGAATTAGTATATTAAAAATTATTATGAACTGGAGCAGTGTCTGATAATACTCCTTCTCCATTTGATTTTAGCTCATCATCAAATTGAAACATTAGGTCCTACCCTCTCCAAGCCCTAATTAGAGATAGAAAACCCCTTCTTTTCTTCATGTAAATTCCTCTTTTTAAGTGCTGCTTCTACACCACTTCTCTCTCCTGAGGCGGGCTGCAGAAACTGGAAGCCCCTTTATGTCTTTAACATGCAGGTGAGGTGCTATATGGAGGCATCAAATTACTAATGCAGAGCTAAGAACAAGATGATTCATTCATTCTTAGCCTTCCTAGTTCTGCACAACTATCTGATCAAGGTGATATTCAGGGAGGATAGTTTTACAGTGTAACAATAATTTTTATGTATTTTTTTTCAAACATTTCGTATTTTAATGCTGATGCTAATTTTTGCAGGAGAAAGTACATGTACTTTGAAAAATAAAGTGGTGAAGTGAATCATTCACCAAGTCTCCTATCATTTCTCACAAGCATCAGAATGAGTGTAAAACTCTCCAAGGTTGGAAAAACCAGTTTGATTTCTGGTGTCCTGTGCATTAAGGTATTCACAGGGGAAACAAATGGGACCTGCTGCAGAGACCCCTGAGCTAGCACCCAAAACTCTGGCTCCAAAACTGGGACCAGACCTCATCTGATGGGTGTGTGCCTCCATTTGATGCTGCACCTGAACTAACTCCCTCTTCTGCAAGGCAGTGGTCCTAGAATAGCTGTAGCACTTCTGGCTTTTGTTTTAGCCCTGTGCCACATTGTGCTTCATAGATTTATTGACTCTTCTGGAGACAGCTGCAGATGTGGGTATCTAATCCGTCATGTCACTGGATGCACCCTAAAAGTATAAAAAGGAGTTTCTTCCATAGAAAACAAGTTTTGCCACAGAGTTTATGGAAACCAAAATCAGACCGCTGAAACTGAGAGGTACTTGTGGGGTGGCAGTATTTAACTGGCTTTTTGAAGCTCTAAGAATTTCTTACTGGAAAGTTTGTTGCCTGACAGTGTGATTAAAAGGACGTTGTTTTTCAAGGCAAAGGCAGAGACAAATGAGTCAAAATGAAATGATAGATTACACAGAAGAGGACAAGATGCATTTGCCTGCTGATATAGAAGAATGGCACTCAGGAGCACAGAACACTGGAATAAGACAACTTCAACAGTTGAGTTTTTTTCTCATTATAGGCATGAACAAATAAAATGTATTACGTGAACTTGCACAAAAATCATATTTAGAGCGTCAGAAGTATTCTGGGATATCTCAGTTCCCTGGTCTGTGCTTATTCCATTTTACTCTGTGAATTAAATCTACAGTTCATTTTTTGGCAGTTGTAAACATTAATTAACGTGCCAGTTTGGAGATCAGCTATACTGTTTTTATGATGTGCGGGAGAAGTTATGATGGAATTAACTCTCATGCAGTGAGCTGGGAAAAGAAGCTGGGTTAAGTATATCATTTCATGCGAGCTGTGCAGCGTCACAAAGCCCATACTGCTCAAGCATAACAGTTTTTATGGGCTTTTAAAGAAAAGAAAGAAAGAAAGGAATCAGTGGTTTGAATTGGCAAAATGCCTTCTTAAAGGCCCTTAAATTATTTGATTAATTTGGTTTGTATCTGTAGAAGACTAGACAAAGAACTTGGGATTTTGGTACCTGTTTTCTTATTTCTACTTCTGATTAGGAAAAGTTCATGTTAACTGAGTGAGAAGTGTAAAGCAGACAGTATTTTGATGTTTCCGCAATAAAGAATACCATAGAAATGATGAAACAATTGTAGAACTACAGTGAACTTTGACTCCAGAACATCTGCAATAGCACAAGCCTGGAAACACAATATTCAGAGACTTTGAACCTGTATAACCAGATAGACCTCTGAGTTATTCCTGATATGGACTATGAAACTGATTTGGTACAAGTTGTTATTATAATAAAGGCCAGTTACAGGTGTTGAAGAATGTCACTAGAACAGTTACAGACCAGATCAAAAATATTCTACAACATCTGAATAGTGGTCAAAATGACTTTTTAAAAATGCTGTTTGTCTCTAAAAATAAAAAAAGAAAATCTGTTTATGGTTTTAATTTTTATTAGCCACTAGTTGAAGGCCTTATTTCCTTCTTATTTTTTTCCCTCCTTAAACTAGTTTCATCTTGTTGTGCTTAATTGAATTATAATCCTTTTTACTCCGTACATTTTTCAGAGGTTGCATGCATTTTCATACTAATAGCCTCTGCAATGCTAAATAATCCATTCCAGGCATAGTACAGTTAATCTTTCCCTGTTTCTGGCAGAATTAATAGTAAGAAGCATTTTGCTACAGTTGAGTATAAATTCCTATCTGGGAATATAATTACTGTCTGACAAGATATTAAACAAATATTGAATATTGCACTGAGAATGAAGCCTTCCAAACAGTTTCTAAATTTACATGAACCATATTAATTAATTAATTTTCTGCTAAAAATACAACATGAGCATTTGTGTTCAGCATAAAATTTTTCAGTCTGGTAGCATCTTGGAAAGATCATAGTGGAAACTCTTGAAAAACAACAAACAAATCCAAGACCCTCATCTGTCGACTGCAGCAAACTGGATCAGAAAGCAGGAGCTCTCCCTGCCATTGTGGTCATTCCTGTCAGGCATCTGGCTTTTCAACTTGTGCCAGTAAGGAGGAGAAGCATAGAGGAACCTTAGAAAATATTTTAAAATCACCAGAGATTTCTGAGTCTGCAACAGATTTGTAGCACTTTGCATGGTGCCTGTTTTTTAACGGTGAGCCCAAGAGTAAGTTTTGCAAACGTTTAGCATTCCTGTTGTAGCTGCACGTGTCGGGATCCTGAAAGGTGCTAAGCTCCCTTCCTCTCCGGGAAGAGGCATGCAAGCTGTAGCACTGCAGGGAGAGCAACACAAGCAGCGCCTCCAAATATGTTGCTAGGATGTGGTTTTGCAGCCCTCAGAGGTGCTACAGTATAGCAACAGGACTGTGTCCCCACAGCCCATTTCAGAATTTAGGAGCAACTAGGCAGATGATCAAAAGATAAACTGAGCAGAGAAAATGTACTTAGATATCTTTTTATCCATAAATGCTGTAGTGTGTGAGGCAAACAAAGTGTGAAACAGGGACTGGAGATCACCTTATCACAGTGGATCAAAAATACCTCAGAGCTTCGGCCCTTCTTACCTTTAAAACATGTCTATATATGGCTCATATCCTTGAAATAGACTTTGGAGCTATCTGCAAATGCCATGGGACAAGGAGTGAATTTAATATATTACCAGTGGTGGCTGAAGCCTGCTGGCCATCAAGAGCCCACGGGAGGCACTGCCAAATGTCCCTGCACTGCCAGACCAGCCTTCTTCTCATTCCTTTGAATAGAGGCTAACCTTGAAAAAAGGAGAGGCATCAGCCAAATCTGCTCTGCTTCAGTGCTTCACAGCTTCCCAGAGCCCACTGGCATTGTTAGGAACAGAACACTAGTCAGATCAGAAATTCTTTGGGCTTCAGCATCCACCAAAAGACTCAGGACAGATTTTGCTTTGTTTAGAGCAGTTCCTTCTGCCATAAATGGCACATGGCAGGAATGTCTTAGGGAGTTTTCATAGTAGTGGACTCCAAAACTCCAAGTTTTTGAAGTAATATTTGCCTATCTCTGTCAACAACCATTCTTCTTCACAGGTGAGCCTTTGGGAATATATAAATATTTATTTTTTAATCTGAACCATATACCTTTTGTTTCTGGATCAGCTTTTAATTATCTGGTTTCAGTTTCTAACTGATGCCTTACCTGCATGTCTCTAGTCTTTCCTCTGGCCACTTGCAGACTTCCCTTGTTTTGAGACCAAATTTAATCATATTATTTGCCTGTAGTCTGTCAGTGATATTTTCCTGTGTGTCAGTATTCGTGCTAAATGAGTTGTGGGTGGACTGGACATGTTTTCCTGGGCTTTGGTTGCATGTGATTGAGTTTAAAAGGCAGTTTAAAGGACTTTGTTCATTCTTATGCTGCTAACAGTATGCACCTCATTCTCCAACTGAAATCTGGATTGCCTGTGTTACTTTTTTCATGAACTAGTATAGTTGTGTGCTTTAAAACTGATTGAGGATTCAGTTCAGGAAGTAAATTGCACTTACTGATGACACTCGTAGAACCAAAACAGTTCTGAACTTTTAGAAAATATTTTCACTGGTTCTTTTTTGCTTCCTTGAAGTTCTAGGAGAACAATAATTCAATTAAGCAAAAAATACAACTTCCCTTTAATGGCAAACACTATGATCTGGAACTGCTTCTGAGAAAGAGGAAGAAGACAAAGCCATCCAACTTGGTATGTGATCATTGTTTTCAGTGATCTGTCGCCGTAGGATGGGGTGAAGGAGTAGAGTCAATTCTGAACAAGAGGTACTGCCACCAAATTGGGTTCTTGAAATAAATTCTTCTCCTTAAACAACGCAATTGATCCCAAAATCTACAGGCATCTGCAAAACTTATGTTCACACAAGTGCGTGTTGCTTTGACTTGTCATTATACTGGACTTCTCGTGGAGCTGTTTTGGGGGCAGGGTAGGTTGTGGGATCTTTTTTGGTTGGGTTTTTTGGGCTGTTTTTTTGGGGGGGGTCGGGGGGGATTTGATTTGTGGGTTTAGATGGTTATTTTTTCATTATACACTGGAGCATACAGAATTTTGCAGCTGTATGTATTCACTTTGAGTTAATGTGAATAGAGAGATACCAGACTGTAAAAATACCAGTGGTTTGGAGGATTGAAAGGAAAAGGAAAAAAAAAAAAAGAACAAACAGTGTCTGACTCTCTATTGCAGTTCCTTAGGCTTGTCTCATATAAAGAGACACACTTATTGAAAGTTAGTAAGTCAGCCTGATGCCAGTTTGGACTAGGCTTGAGAAGAGTTTAAAGTTGGATGGGAAGACTCTGGGGATGAAGAAAATCAAATAATAAGGTAATAATGTCTGTGTTCTGGTGTCATCTTGGCAGCGCAATGTTTTTAGAACCTCAACTGTGGAAGTTCTCTGCAAAACGTTTTTTATTGTCTTTCTTCAGGGAGTAGAGTCTATAGATGGATAGACAGAACAATACTTCCTTCTCACATGGCATATGCTTAGATGGAAGTGGACAGTGACTGCCATTTCCTACAGGGACTGTGGTGACGCTTCATCCTCCTGTTAAACAGATACTTTCATTGTTTCACTAGGACGGAAGGGTTAGATGGGTGGCTGGAAACATCTGTAAAAAATAATAAACCCGTTAAAAGCATCGAGCTGGCCAAAGTTCAGGTCATCTGGAGGGTTAGAAGAGAAGAAAAGGGCTTGCCATGACTGCATTTCACCATAATATCAAAACCCAACAGCTTTAAAATTTTTCTGAAAGGGATAAGGCAACCAGAGCTAGTATGAAAATTTAAAAAAATGTTGGAGGCAAAAGTCTGTGTCTAGTTTCCATCTAGTGTCTGGCTGAAATTTATTTGGTAATGTCTGATGAAGCATGGAAGCATAGATGCAGCAAAACCATTTTTCTATTTTTAAAACTTTTCAGGGACTTCTTTATTAGCCTTGTAATGGCATGGTCTTGACTTCCCCTGCTCTTCTTTCCTTGTCTTGCCTCATAACATTGATGTATCTTCCCTCTTACATCTGGGTGGACTCTGGTACAAACTTTGGAGGTGAAAAATATGCCTGCTTGAAAGTTTTCTGTGGGAAAAGATGAACATCAAGTTTTTCGGTGGGAAGAATGGAAAGAAGTAGGTCAACAGAATCCCATCACTCCAGAAAGCAGATCAGTGAAGTACAGAAAAAATCAAGGTGTGTTGGGGTGTGCCCAGATCCTTGTCAGACCATAAGAGGACTCTGACAAGAGAGTGTGGAAGGGAAGGGTGCAAGGAACTTTGAACTACAGCTGCCATGAGGCCACAGAAGACCTTGTACTATCATGGAAAGAGTTGAAGACCCAGTCCTAAATGCACCTTTACAGTATTTTTTCTTTTAATTGACACAGTTCACAACATTTTATTCTTAGAAGGGCATTGTTATTTGCTCTTTCTATCTGATTCACTATAAGAACTAAAGGTGAAATAGACATTCTGAAGACAAAAGCTCTGTTTCCTTGCAATCTCCAATCCTGATGGCACAGTCTCACAATTATTTATTTATGGAGGTCCCCGTCTCATTTGGTGAGAAAGAGCAGCAGCGAATGAAACAAGATAGTCTCCTGAATGCCTGCCATTCTTTGAATTATGGAATTGAGAACCATTTGCAGAAATCAACATAAGTTATGATCACCTGTAGAAACCCATTTTGTGTGTTTCAAATGAATTTGATCTATTTTTCTCTATGATCATTTCTTTACTAGTAGAACTGACAGATTTAAACAATTTTAAATGAACAGATCAAGAAATAGGTAGAATAAATAGAATGTCCTGTGTATGAATGCTGATCCTGCTTCTTTTACTAAAGCAAAAGACCTTCATAATTCATTCATGCCTTCGCAGTCATGACTTATGGAGCTTTTATACTCATGAGAGAAACATAATACTCACCCTTCATGGGTGAAATATTCTATATGGGCTGGGGATTTATTCTCTACTGGTCTCTCTCTTAAAGGTCTGATGAGGTGTGTTTTCCAAGGGTTAGATTTCTTCACAGAAATTAGATCACTGCAGATAACTGACAAAATTTAACCAGTTTCAGTTTTCTGGATTATCCTGACTTTACAGCTTTATTCCATATTTTTTTCATGCTCACACTGAACATGAAATACCGAGACATTTTGTATGGCTGTTAGCTGAGGACACTGTACACAACTGTTTCTGGACAGAGCTGTTACTGAGTACAGGGTTTGCATGAATTGCAGCTGATCTCCAGGCACTCTGAGGAAGAGACTCTCATCAGTAGTCTGGGCCAGCGAGTGGGTGTCAGCATCTTGAGCCAGGTTCCACCGTGCTGAACTGTCTGCTCTGTGTGACTGATGTAAAAAAAACCAGAAAGTATTTTGAATGAACTATATCAGAATGGTAATTTTGCTAGAATAAAGCCAAATGAAACAGTGGCACATCTCATCAAGGACTTATGAAAAGTATCAGTACAATTCATTTGTATGTAATTGTCGTGGTTTAACCCCAGGCAGCAACCAAGTCCCACACAGCTCCTCCCTCCCTCCCCACCAGTGACATTGAGGTGAGAAATGGAAGGGTGAAAACTAGAAAACTTGTGGGTTAAAATAAAGGCAGTTTAATAGGGGAAGCAAACACACAAACAAAGCAAAACAAGGAAATAATAACCATAATCATAATCATAATTCCCTGCTTCCCATGGCAAGCAGGTGCTCAGCCATCTCCAGGAGAGCAGAGCCCCATCACAGGTAACGGTGAGTTGGGACAACAAGCACCATCACTGCAAGCCTCCCTCCCTTTCTCCTTCTTCACTCCATGTTCTACATGGAGCATGATGCCACATGGTCTGGAAAATCCCTGGGGTCAGCAGGGGTCACCTGTCCCAGCTGTGTCTCCTGCCAGTTCCCACTCACCCCCAGCCCTCTCACCAGCGTGGCAGTACAAAGAGCAGGAAAGGCCTTGGCTCTGTGCGAGCCCTGCTCAGCAACAACCAAAACATCTCTGTGTCATCAGCCCTGTGTTCAGCACAAACCCAAAGCACAGCCCTGTACCAGCCACTGGGAAGGAAATTAACCCCGCCCCAGCCAAAACCAGCACAGTGGTGCAGTCACTGCCTTCTGGCAGGATGGATGAGCAGGTGCTGCTCAGAGCCATGTGCGAGGGAGCAGGGCACCAGGACAGGTATGTGATGCAGTTTACAGCCCATGGCTCAAATCCAGTGCTCTCACTGAGACTCCAGTCCTGACAGCACAGTCACCTGCACACCGTGAAACTATGTTCACCCATTTGCAGGTACTCATGTGTGTGTTTAAAAAGTTCAGTCTAAGGAGCAAATATACAAAACTGTGTAGGGACATGAAGATGCAAATATGTGAAATGTGGATATTTAGTCAAAATATTGATTTTTGCCGTGTATTACTGAAAGCAATAGATGCTCTTCAGAAACTGAAGAATTTGGGCAACTTCTTTGTTCCTCAGTTTACCCTTACATACCCTAATGTGTTAATGATATTTTCAGACATGTGTTTTACAGCTCACTTAATACTTAATGTTCTTATCATTTTCAGAGAAGTTCTGGTGAATTTGCATGTTCAAATTGTGGGACAAATAAATCAGAACTCTTACGTAAAACGTTTGAGTCTGAAAGAGAGATTAGACATTGCCATTATTCTGACACTGCAGAGTTGGAACTCTTTATCACTTTGGAGAAAGTTTATTTTATCTGCTCTAGTTCTGTTTCTCACTTTACTGCTGGTAAAAATGCATTGTGTAACACCTCATTAGATAATTACTTGATTACAATTTAATTTCTTCTGCAGAATCTTCCAGAAGTAATGCACTTACAGTGTAAAATTTTATGTGACTGGTATTATTAAGTTATTGTATTTTAAACAGATTGCCTGGATATGATTATTTCATTAAACTACCAATTGTTCTTGTGTGTATGTGTGCTGGCGAGGAAATAATCAGATAATGGATACTAAGGCCACAATCTGAATTGCACACTACTCCTCAGCTATCTAACCTGTAATTTTAACACAACATTTTCTCCTTCACTAACACACACTGCAGTTATATTGAAATTATAGCTAAATTGTGCAAAAGTCAGAAAATTCTGAAATGAGGCGTTAGGTAAAACTAGCAGTTCTTTCCACGTGTATAATTAAAATAAATTTTTATTATTGGAGGAGTGCTCCAAAGAAGAGGAAAAAAAGGTGAGAAAGAATGAGCTGAGCTCTTGATTCTTCTTGTGCATCATGAGCAAGAAGAATTACTAATTTCTTCATAGTGACACCTGTCTGGTGTCACCATTGACTGGTAAGGTGCTACAAAAGTTGGAAAGTCATAAATCTGAAGAAAAGACAGTGTAAAAATATGGCAAGGAGAAAACATTATAAATAATGTACAGGGCAGACACTGACAACAGCTAATTCTGGCCTTCTTCTAGAAAGTCGTATGAAAAGGCAAAAAAGGGGGATAAATAAAATGCACTTAAGTAACAAGAATAGAACTGTCAACTGAAAATAAAATAAATAAGTTTTCCTACTCTCCTGCTTGTCTAAGAAACATACTTGTTTAACAGCAGGGACAACTGGAATTAGCATCACATTTTTTTGTTAAGCAAAGGTATTTTGGCTCAACAAGCCAAGACTTAAGCATAGGTAGAGTCTGAGCACCACTCCCACCATTCAGATGACAGTCAAAGCAAATTAGAGATGCGGGAGGAATAGGGAGGTAGGATGATGAAGCAGGGCTGCCACCTCTGTTCTCCCTATTTTATCTTTGTTTCATACCTGTTCCTGTGTCAGCAGGCTCTAGATAAATTGAGCATATTTTATTACAGTCTATCATTTAACAGTAGTCAAATACTGCTTCTTAAAAACAGAAACAAGAACGGCCTATGAAAATAATTATGTCTGAGTTTTCTTCCATCCTCTCTGATTTTTTTCCTTAAAAATTGAACTCAGTTGTTGTTGGAGACAGGGAATGAAGAAAACATGATCTGGTGGCAGCTGGTTACACTTCGGTTCACATAAAGTGCTCTAAATCCTTGCAACAGCACAGAAGTACACATTAAAGAAATGGACTGCATCGTATGTAGGACAAGTAGGTAGGATTGTAGCTGAGATTTCTCAGTACTTCCTTTTATTTTAATAATAGCTTTGATTTCCCTAATTGCCTTTAACTTTGCTCAAATGTAATCCTGTGGCTTGACACTTAGCATTGTCATGTTAAGCATATACGTCAGCTGAAATTACTGAGTAGAAGTTTTCAGCAGCAACAGTTCAGGCACTTCCAAGAAGGGGAGGGAATTTGTTCAGTGCCGTTTTAAAGTTATATGGGAGTTCCCTTCCAAAATGAGCATATACATAGAAAGGAGTCCAACTGAGGCTGCCCTTGCAACCCTTATTTTGGCTTTTTATGGCTGCTGAGCATTTGACTTTCAACCTTGGCGTTGTTGTCTAGTGCTTCATGTTGGAGATACTATATAATTTCACAGTGAGTTCCTGCAAAAGCAGAGATTTGATCTGAATGTACAGAGCACAAATCACAGAGAAATAAAACTGTCCAGTGCTTTTAAAGGGAACCTTGGTTTATTTCTGCAGTTCTCCCGATTTCCTTCTAATAAATATGAATCTATTCGCTTAATACATCTATCTGTGCATTAAAATCTCTTTCTTTTCATTACAGTGTAGTGCCTGTGCAACTGCTCCTGCTGTTTCTTGTCCCAGTTTTGGCTGACATCTGTATATTAGATCATTGGGGAAAGAGCAAAATAAATTGACTCCAACTGCTTTTTAAAGTGTTAGGTTACCTCTGGAAAGTGGTTTTCTCTTCACTTATCACT
The DNA here is from genome assembly GCA_013397975.1 of Machaerirhynchus nigripectus. Classification (NCBI taxonomy): domain Eukaryota; kingdom Metazoa; phylum Chordata; class Aves; order Passeriformes; family Dicruridae; genus Machaerirhynchus; species Machaerirhynchus nigripectus. The sequence goes on along the minus strand of VZRQ01010156.1, from coordinate 178,086 downwards.
CATGCCTGTCTCTTCCATGATCTTGCTAATAATTTTGATTCTTTTTATGACTGGAGTGTTTCCTCTGTCATCTTCCCTTGACAAAGCGAATGGTATAGAATCTAAACATGAATTTTTCTGTTTTGTGCTAAGAATACTGGCAACCATTCCAGATCCACCCCCTGGAAATCAGACAAAGTATCAGATTAAACTACCAAAACTTCACTGGCCATGGAAGTTTTGTTTGGTCTAAGACTGTCTTGGCTCTGACTTCAGACAAACATTCTTTCTCCAGCTACAGGATGGAAAGTGTACATCTTTTATCAGGGAAGATAGGTCAGAGTCTAAGTTCTACATCTCCTGACTACTGGTATTTCAGGAAATTTTTTTAAATACTGTGCAGATAGTATTGACAAACTATATCTATAAATATAATAATTTAATAGTCACATTAATTAAATATGTCCAAAGTTTGGTTGATCAGACTCTTCCTAAGCTTGGTTTGAATGATTAGAAAATATTTATTATTCCTTCTTCACATAAAATGAGGCAGAACTGTTGCTGAAAACTTAGAAGTGTATGAATGTAGAGTGAAAACTCCTCAGATCATCCAAGTTCTCTGCCATTAACTTTGACACCGTTATCTGATGAACTCTTCTTATATAAAAAGCTGAGATACAATTTTTTAAAAGAGCCATATTTCATACACTCCATAAGAAATTTTGGCAAAAATATTGCTTATGATCCCTTGCTTCTTTCTGCCAACTAATGTATTGAGAAACACAGAATATAGAGCAAAGTATCAGAAGGATGTAAATCCTTGAAAAGATGAAATGCAAGAAAGACATTTTCAAGCACCTATCATAAACTCGGGTCTCCAAAAGTCATGAATAATAAGCAATGGTCTTTGAACAGCACACATGTGTTGAGAGTAGGAGAACCAGTGGATTTTCTCTAAAGAGTTTTTGCAAAAATTCTCAGGAGGAAAGAGGTCATCAAATCTCTTCCTAGAGTTTGTATGATCACACTGTAAAGTCAACACTAGATCTACTAGAATCAGCAATGACAGAATTGCCCTTGGGATTTCATCATTCACATTTATTTCCCTCTTAAGATTTTATTTTCAGGAGGGGAGCAGTAGTGTATTTTATGGAAGGAAGTTGTGAAAACTGGAGTTCCAGATATGCTGTCTACACAAGCTATAGCAGTAAGCACTAAAGTAACCACAGAAGGGAACAAAAGTCTAGAGGCAAAATGACATAAAAGCAGAACCAAAAAAAGAGGTAATAAAATGAAGGGGATATAGTTCTGGATTTGAACATTTCTTTGTTCCGTCCTTCCTGCTAAACACGTAATTAACAATCTTACGCATTGAACTGTGTTAATCAAAAAGAGGTGGTAGTTAGTAGCAGCTCAGCAGTTGTGTGTAAATAGAGTTTTAGATATTAAATGACAATTAAAGGCTGTTAAGAAGTAAATTGCCAAGTGATGAACTCAGCCTCATGAGGGCTGGAAGGATTATAGTAAAGCTGAATTCAGCCACAAACCACTAACTACAAACAAACTACTGGCAGCATGTCTGCTTCCTAAAATACCTTGTTAATACCCTGTCTTTAACTCTTTTAAAAGTCATGGAGGAAACTCACAAAGAGCTATAACAAAACATTGAAACCTCTCTCTCAGATTCTGAAACCAGCAAATCTGAAAAACGCTTTTCATTTTAGAAGGAAAATAGCAATCTAAAAACTGGATTAAATTTCATCACTACTTTATATGCTTATAACGTCATACTTCACCTGAGCACTCTTGAAAATTTTTGGGTCGTCCTCTGGTAAAAACCCAGCCTAATGTGTAACTGATGACAGTGAGTGACAACCAAGAAGAAGAGGAAGCAACCCCACCAGAACAGCGAAGGCCAAAGGAGTGTCCTGGATGTCCCAGAGTGACTAAGGACTTTGCTTCAATGGTGTGAAGCTTGTGGCTTTTTCTCTCTCATCTTGAGCATTTTTTCAGGCTGAGAATAGCCATGTCTGATTCCTCTCAACCAGGGAAGCCTGTGGGAGTGCCTGTGGCTGTGGGAATGTCCCCAAGCTATGCAGTTGAGTCTACTCCTCCCAGAGACACAGGGAAGAGGTGAAGCCATGGTTCTCTGATGAGGCAATAATGTTCCACACTTGTCTCAGGTCCTGGAGTCATCCTCCCTTCCCTCCATTTCATAACTGAAGTTCTTATATTAAAAACTTTATTGCCAGGAGAGATTTGGGGAAAAGAGTGTCAGTCTTAGGAATTACACACCCCTGTCCATTGACAGGGAAGTCTAGAGTGTGTGGGACCATGAATGAAATACCTCTGATAAGTGCCTAGGTGAAACAAACCCAGATCTGCAAGTTGAGAGAACTCTAACCAGGAACCAGGCTCTGCATGCACTTCTCTTTGCCTGCATAAAGGGGCAGAATTAAGTATTTGAGGTACAGTATCGTCTTAAACCATTTTGATAAGTATTCCTCGTTGGCGGTTTTTTCCAAGGCCTTTATTATCATCAAGCATGGGCCTACTACCCACTGCAGCTTCCCTTAGACCCAAAATCACAGAGCATTACATAAGAAAAAAGAAGAAAGCTATGCACTGGTGCTTAAAATTGAACATCATTTTTACTTACAAACACCAGCAGGTGTTGAGCAGAAAAAAAAAACCCTCGTGTATCAGGATAGTAAGTGTAGTAGGGATAGAAAATAAATGTGAACAATGCTTACACCTGCTCAAATTTTTTGTGCCAAAGCCCATTCCCCACACAAGATCTCTCATTCACTCACATTTGATTCCCCATTTCTGTTTCTGCTCAACTTCCGACCTCACCCCCTTTCTGGTAAGGCCCTGCTTTCTTCTGCCCACCTTGTTTTATTATTTTGTGATTCTGATCTTATCAGGAAATGTCCTCAATGTAACATAAGCCATTGTAGCCGTTTTAAAGATTTAATGAACAGAGGTTGATAAGGACAATAACAGGAGATGCATGAACTACAGAGGACACCATAATTCTGCCTCTTTTCTGGTTTTATTATGGCCTCACTATTTTTTCTGTCACTGTAGAGTACCCCAGAGTCTCATAATGTTCATCCTTTACAGAATTGAAGAAACATATTTACTTCCTGTTTGGAAAGGGAGAAAAAGAGGGTTTTTTTCTTCCTTTTCAGTTGTCAATGGTATAAGAAAGAACTAATCACATAGCCCTGGAAATAGAAAACCTCTATTGCATCATTGAATCAGGAACAGGAAGAGGGTACTTCAGTGTGCTGTCCCCTGCACATTTTGCAGAGGTGCTTTTTTCTCAGTTGTAGAGAAAGTCTATTAAAAGATGATGACTTGATATGAAGGAGAGCCTTGTCCTTTAGGATATGGATTAAGATCACCAATTTATTTCTATGCTGGGCATTCAACAAATCTCAGAATCACAGTGTAATGATTTAGTCCTATCTGAGCTTCCCTTTGCCACGTGGTCACCTTCCCAGTCCCTGCAGAATACACCTCATTTAAATTTTGTCCATTTTCTTCTTACTGCAGACTTTCATTAGTTTATTCTTTATCTGCCCTGAAGTGTGTAATGATAATAGTGTTGCTTATATAGCTCCTTTCATTTCAAAGTGCTTTACAAACATTAAGTAATTAATGGGGAAGGCAGAGCATCAAATAATGAATTTTTCAATCTGTTGGTGAACTGATACAGACAGATAATCTGATTTGTTCACTACCTGAGTAGTTCAGAGGTGGACGTTAATTTAAAGTGCTGGCCAATTTGACTGTCACTGATGATGACAGAGAGAAAAAAAATCAGTTTATATTTCTTATACATGAGGCATCTTTTTTTCATTTGAATTCATGCTTCAATCCTTCATTTAAAATTAATTCAGTTGAATGGGATGCCAGAAGCATAATATACTGATTTTTGCAGAAATGGAGAAATGAAGATCCACACAATTATTTCCAAATCATCAAAATCTATGGATTTTACATTTCAACTGAAGAAATCATTTCATACAGTTTTGAAAGTTACTTTTATGCACTTTCATGCTCTACAAAAATCCATTTGATACAGAACGGTGATGTTTAGTGCAAACATCTCACTTATTGGTTATTAATAAATGTTTAGCTTCAGCTTTTTCATCCTCACTTTCATTGACCACCTACCATCATTTTCTACTGAGGAGCAACAGAAACTGCCAATTTATAATAAAAGTTTGAGACACATGATCAAAATAAACTAAGCTGGGGAAAAAAACATGTTGGTGCTGTGATACGGCAGCAAAAGAGTGATCTCTATTCTTCATTTTTAAAAAATTTATTTTCTAAGTAATGATGTAGAAGGAGGAAGAATAAGAGATTATCAAGGTGTGTTTCTTGTGGTGGCCTTATTTATACATATTCGGGAAAAACTGAAGGATTTGGGAGATCAGCACAAGAATGTGCAACTTTTTGTCCCCCAGAGTTACAGCATGTCTGTGCTGGTTAACCAAGCAGAAACCATGCAAGGGTTGCTTTGTGATGGAGTCATGTTCTCAGTCCAGAGGTGATTCTATTTGGAACAGTTTTTGACCCTATTCAAATGTGTGTCCAGAACAGCCAAATTTTGAATAGATCATGGGAAACAGATGAATCATTCTGATAGTATAAAAACAGTGGGAAGGAACCACTTAAAAGTCTTCTTTAAAGAACCCAAACCCACAACCACATTTGTTATGAATTAACGTGTGGGCTGCCATTGCTCGTGACTGATGGCAACTGTTAGCAGAGTGTCTGAATTGCAAAGGCATGGAGGATGTTAGCACAAATTATTTATCCAAATGCTATTCCTGGAAGAATAGTTTCAGCAAGTGGCACTAGGAATGGGTAAGTCAAGCTTCTGCTTGGGGCCAGATATGGGTCAGAGCCACACCACCTTCTTTACCTACTACATAGCACTGCAAAGCTGAGATCAGGGTTTGTGGCATGGCAACTGCTCCCAAGGAAGGGTCTTCATCTAGAAGCATTGGTGATCTGGTTGGTGATCCAATTCCATCCACCTGCTTCCTTTGCCATCCCAGTAAGGAAGTCTTTTCAGTGTCCTTCCGTCCCTCTTTCTTTTCCAGCTCTATCCCTTCTCCCTTTTGTGCCCTTTCTGTGAAGAGAGCAGCACAATACTGTCCCCATCTTGCCAAGAGGATCACAGTCCTGGTTATTTATTAGTCACTCTCTGTGACTCTGCTTCTAGAGGGATTCAGCCCTCCAGCCATGGACCAGGACCTGTACCATGTAATTTAGATAACCAAAGTCACCACAAAGAGCAAAGGCACACTGACTGAGCAGAGTAACTTAGCAAATATTTGTGAATAGAGAATATCTTTCATAGTCAGGTTCTCATTATCCTGACAGAGTTCAAGAAGCATTTGGACAATGCTCTTAGACACATGCTGTGACTCTTGGGGATTGTCCTGTGCAGGGCTTCAAAGGACTCAATGATTCTTCAGGGTCCCTTCCAGTTCAGCTTATTCTGTGATTCTGTGATTCTGTGAATACGATTTATAATGACTTTTCTCTGCAGTAAGCAATTGAGTCACACTGAGATTTCTCCATAGGGGTAGCCTCTTTGCAATGGTAGGGACCTCTGTGAAGAGCAGTCCTTGTTTAGTCTCTATTTCATATCTGACACAGTAGATTTTGTACTTCATGAGAGTATAACCATCATATTATCAAGAGACTCTAACTGCAGGCAAAAATCAGTTTTAGAAGTAAATCTTTCTACTGTCTCATCTTTGTTATCTAATAATGAAGAAAAGTTTGAAACAACGTCAAGCTTAAGTCAAAAAAATTTTATTCTAAAAATTTACCCAGAAAACTTCTCTAAATTCTTTTTATCCAGACAGGGAAAGGGGGGAGGGGAGGGAAGAGGTGTCTGCATTTAATTTAATTCTTGATTCATTTGCAAATTGCTTGGCAAACAAGTTTATGCATATTGATTACATTTCTAATGAAAAATATTTGCAGTTGCACCTGTTTTCATGGCAAAGTATAAATTGGGTTTGCAAAGCTAATATATATAAATATAATTTGGTAACTGTTGACAAGACCATTTTGATGGAATATATATGGCTAGAGGAACAAATGCTGTCACATGGGAATTTTTCTATCAGGCTGTACAGGCCACACAGTGGCTGGGGCTGGTTTCTCTGGGGGAGCCCAAGATTAAAGCAGCCTGTGCTAGTGCAGGTGACAATGGAATCTTCTCGTAGTAACACAACACAGTAATCTTATCTCAGTAAGGGATTAACTGAAAAAAAATTGATGATAAAAGTCCCCTCGTTTGTGTACACAAAGACTTGCCAGGTGTGTTTGCTTGCTGTTTCTCAGGGTTTTCTCATGAGAATGGGTTTTTTTGAAATATGTCATGAGTGTTGATCTAGTACCTGACTTGGTTTTTATTGGTAAAATATCCCATGTGAGGCCACAGACAGGAGCTGCCACAGGTCAAAACCTGATCCTAGCAAAATTTAGAGGATGGGAAGAACATTGTGCAGGTAGAGTTTTTTCCTACAGGTATCTCTCAGCAATACCTTTGATTTTTACTGGTGTGGTATGATTTGAGTCTTTCAAATCTTGCTTGGTTTTGTTATCTAAAAGAGAATTTAAATTAAAATGCTTAAATTAATTTAAATGTTTATTTCTGCTTCATTATTTAAAGTGTTTATTCAGTGCCACAGTTTAGTCTTCACTGAACTTGTAATGCATCTTGTATAGAATTGCCAGAACCATAATATAACGTTAGCAAATCTAATGCTAAATGGTGCTTGTTAATGGTTGAAATTATAGTTTAGATCCTGAAAGCATAAAAGCATCGTAAGATCCTTTGCACTTGGATATGGGGTTTGGAATTCATATTAATGTTGATGAAATTTATGCTTGTGTATGTTGGAGAAAATATCCATTGTGAAAACTGAATGTCTCATAGCTGTGCTTTGCACAAAGCAAAAAGCTCAAATGCTTCCCGCCCATTGCAAGCTTCACTCAAGGCACTGTAATTACAGTAATTGATGGCATTGTAAAGCACTACTTATTTTTAGTAGGTGTAATTGCCAAGGATGCTTCTTTTTAAAATTCTTTTAACTGCTTTCTCTGTCAGTAAGCACAGAAGCTGACAGATTTTTTTTTTCCTAATTGAGAAAAATAAATCAGTCATCAAAGTCAAAATTCTTCAGAATAGTGGAGCCACAGTTCATGCTGAGAAGGGACTTGCTCCCTCAGGAGTGACATTGATTGATTTTAATGTGTCTGCTCATGAAGTAAGATACTGGTTTAACACCTGAACAAGTCTGTGACAAGCGATTGTGACAAGCGATGCTCAAAGCTTACCCTGTCATCAGGGTTCAGCTCAGATCATGCTTACAGGGGTAGCCAGAGCTTTCTAAAGATCAGTCCCTGAAAGGCAAGCATCCTGTTTCCTTTGCTGCAGCCTTGTTTGTTTCCTTCACTGCAACAAACTCTGACTATTTTTCTGCACCTTAACGGGTAAAGTTGAATAAATACAAGAAGAACAAAGGAAATATCTAGGCACAAGAATGACTTTTGGTTGAACAAATGGATTTTCACCTCCGCAAAATCTAACAGAGGCATCATGATTTTCAGTAACATTTAAATGACTAACACATAGAGAAACAAGAAGAACCAGCTAAGTGGAAAATATATGAAATGATTTACAGCGGATAGCCCAAACCCCAGGGGGCTTGTGAGGAGAGAAACAGTGAACAAATCTGAAAAGCACAAAAATCTCTTTCCTATCGAGATACAAGCCATCTCATTTGGAAAAACAGGACCTAACATCAGGATGCAACAAGCCACAATTTAGTAAAATCATTTAGATTTTAGCTAAAGGAAGTAGCTGTTAAAAAGAAATTTAAAATGGAAACAGTGGAATCCTAATTATTCCTACTTTGTGGGTCTGGATCCATCACAGTGTTATCTCCCTCAGCAGACGTGGTGGGGCTAGTGGGTGGCAAGGTCAACAGTGTTTCGTTGTATCCAAATCCAGGGTCCAAAACACCCAAATGCCACCTACCAGTTCCTCATATTTCAACTCTGCCACCTATGACAGAGTAGCTAGAGTATCACTGCACATTTTTACTAAGTCCTCAGCATGGAGTCAAAGCAGTAGGACTTTACTGACTCACGAGAAGCTTGGCCTGTCCCAAATAGAGGAAGACTCAGCTTTAAATAAAGAGGTCTCGTTAAGAACTAATTTATTAAATGACCATATACGGCATAAGGGGATTAACACTACCCTGATTTTGTACCACAGGAACTCATCTGACTTCAAGCAAACACCTACATTTTCTATATTCTAGTGAATATATCTATTCAAAAGAGGAAGTGTTGTTTGGTGGGGAAGACACCAGGTTGCAGAGCACAGACAGTGGTACAGATTGTTTTGAACTGAGAAAGTTTAGGGGTTTGAAGAGAAGCCTTTGAGAAAGAAATCACAAAAGTCACAGTGAATAGACAGCAAGAGTTTTCTGGGGAATAGGCATTTACCAGCTCTGACTTCCTCTCCTGTTTGTTTCCTTTTCAAAAGGCTAAGCACGAAGAATGGCCAAGGCTGTCTAGAGAGGGTGGGTTGGGCTCTAGCATGGAGTGGATGAGAAATTTAGCTGCTTGTGGTATTAGAAAAGCCAGTCTTCACTAGCTGCAGGTCAGTGTGGAAGCAGTGATTTCGTACATGTTGCTCTGCAAGGACAGCTGTCAGGTGAGAAGGACTGGCTCCTGCAAGTGAAATTGTTAGATTTGTTCAATGCAGTCACCTCTGTCGCTACTCTGTGCAAGTTCTACCAAGCATTCACTGACACAGAGGAATACATTTTCAGCTATGCTGGTGAGAACCAGCACTCAGCGGAGAATTCAGAGCATTTCGTTTCAGTGTGCACTGGGTCTGAAAGTACCTTTTTTCATCACTTGTTCCTTGTTTTGGGGTTTTGGTTAAATTGTTGTTGTCATTGATTTTTTGTTGTTGTTGTTGTTAGCTGTCCTCAGAGGAAAACAAAATCTGTCTCAGCTCATGTGGGTGCTAATATGTGAAGAGAGTTAGTCCTGAAGCAGCCTTGCAAGCTGACAGACTAGAATCCTCTTTGTTGTTGTTGTGCTCTACATCTGATTTAATATCCACATCTCACTGGAAACTCAAACACACGTAATGAGGAGGTGAATGGCAAACTCACTTGTGTTGATATCTCTCCTCTCTGATGACTCCTCATGCAGGATTTTCCATGGTTGTGTTTGCAGTTCAAACAAAACTGTAGGAAATAACGCAAGTACACTAAGGCAGTAAAAGGGATGGTCAACAAGTAAAGGCTCGGCATGTGAGCATTTTAATGAGGTTTTAATTGAGAGTAGGGTGAAGGTAAACTATGTTCTCAGAGAGGGGGCTTGGATTTGTTGGAAACCAGAAGCATCTAAATGCTGGGCTCTCTCATACAGAATAAAGACGAGTTCAATTCTAGATTTTCATACTTCAGGCTGTTTTATAGTTCTTTGGGTTGGAACATTTGTAATAGATTTACTACAAGCTATCACTCCAAGTTCAAAAAAACAGATGGGTAGTATTTAATTGCTGAAGCAGGACCAATCATGTATTTACATATAAAAAATACAGCAAGGAAAATATTCATTCTGACCATGTCCCATTCTTTAATCCTCCAGTTAAACTGAAAAATTTGTCTGGTGCTGTGTTCCCAAGTCACATCGCAAAACACTGAATTAATTTTATATCCTTTCCTTTCCCTCCTGAAAGAGTGTGGCAGCACTCTACTTCCACATTTCAAGTGTTTCAACCAAGGAGAAAGTCATATGAAAGGCTCTCAAAAGTGTTACTTTATCTCCATATTCACTATTCGGGCTTGAAAGCAAACCCTTTTTGGCTGCCTCACAGAATGAAATACTGAAGACATGCCTTTGATTTCCTACTTTAAATAGAAAACAAAAGCACTGTTTTTAGGAAGCAAAATCATTTTTTGCTCTGATACTTCATTAGGCTCACTAGAGGCTTTTGTCTGTCTCAATTTTCAAAGCACTGCAAGAGATTTTAGTTTTGTAATTCCCCTTTGACTGAATCCCTTATTCCCTGCTTGGAAATGTAGTAAAGCTGAAATGTCAGTCCTACGATAACTGGGAATATTCTTGTGGGTTTTTTCCCTGCAAAATTAGTGTGCATGTAGCTAATAACATATTTTTGAAGCACTGTTAATCTGCATCTGTAACATGAAACTGGCCCATAGACTGTGTAGCCGTCAAAGGTCAGCATGAGTGGGCACTTGCCATATGGTTAGGGGGAAGGGAACCCCTGGGTGGCAGAAAGCCAGCATCAGTATGTTGTACCTCCATGATCTCATGGCAGTAACACCCTCAAGAAGAAATTGTAGTCAAAATAGGCATAGCAACCCTTTCAGAGTTATTGTCACCCCATGCTGACTCACTAGAGCAACTCAAAACTCTTCTGTTCACAGCAGAGATAAGAAGCCCTTCTGCAGGGCCATCGGTTCATTGAACTGCAAGATTCTTTGACCCCAAGTGACCCCAAGATCAACTCTCTCACTTTATCATGTCCCAAGCACAAGCATTTTGATCTTTAGATCAAAAACCAACTACTTTCAGCTTGAACAAAAACACCACAATGCCACTAGGTGGGCTGTGCTTCATGCAAGCCCATCCCAGCTGGAAGGCATCCAAGACCCCCAACATTCACAGCCCGAGTGGCTGCTCGGGATGGCCTGGCCCTCTGACACCTTGTCTCTCAAAAGCGGCACCTGAATTTCCCGCAGGCCTGCCCAGAACTGCTCCACTCCCACAGAGCACCACATGGGTTGGTGATCTACCACCTTAACAGCACTGAGTCTGGGGTTCTTTTTTGGTCAGTCTCAATAAAATCCAAACAAACTGCACAGAAATGTAATATAGTTCAGTAGATATTACACCAAAGCCCTGTGGAACTTAACAGAAAAAGAATTCTTATTCGTAATAATTGTTGACCCGCCTGCAGAATTCTCTTGCTAAAATGTTATTCCCTGTTAAATTTCGTCAGATTCGGGAAGTTATTTTGAAGTTGCTATTTTCTACAAGAACTGATAGTACTTACTAATAACCACAAAGGTAAGAATCAACAAGCAGAAGAATATGGATAGATGTGCCAGCAGGAAAAAAAGTTAAGCAAAATGAGGCATGGTTCATTCATCTTTTCTCACATATTACTCCTACACCCAAATCATGTGGACCTTGGCCTGCACTCTCCCTCTAGGCACAGGTACCTCTGAATGTGCTGGGCTGTTAAGAGGTGATGTGGAAACAAACTGTTCATTCCTCTACACAGTCTGCAGCATATATTAATTAAACAGCTTCCTTTCTATGTACTTTCTCTAATCTGAAATTTCAATATTACAAACTTGGCCAGCCTCAAGGTTCAAAATAGCACAAGACAACCACAGGTAATCTGAACATTGGACTTCTGTCATTATACTCACCTAAAACATGCAAAAACCTGGCATGCCAGGATCTGCTCCAGCTAAAAAAGCGTTAATCAGCAATAGATTTCACATTTCAAAAATGGACAAAGAATACACAAAACATGGTAAAATGATAATTACACAGAAGTGGTGTGCAAATTATAAAGTCTGATTGAATACCTCCTATACAGGAGATTCAAATAGTATGGTAATGGACAAAAAGCCTAATATATTCTCACTAATCAGGACTGATGTTAATTAAAGATGAGTTCAAGATAATGACTTCTCATTACTATGTGATAGCTAGAAAGAGATTGTTCTACCTCTAGGTAAAATAAACAATTAGATAACTTCTGTTTTTAAGGGCTTCTTTTTTAAGAAGTCTTCTCTCATTCCTCTTCTTTTTCTGATGTCAAAATATTAATATGTAGATGTCTGGTTTTTATTGCTGCTCATTTAGATGGATGTTTTTTAGTGGTTCTCAGACTGCATTATTCTTTCACTTCAATGGAATTATATTTTCCTGTTGCTATAAGGGGACCATAGCTTATTGGTTAAAAAAAATTAAAAATACAGGTACTAAGAATAAATACAATGTGAAGTAAAGGCAGAGTTGAATCTCTCATAGAAGTGGTAGAGCTTTCTTTAGAAAATGAAAAAAAAATTCATTTTTTTCCTCCTAGTCATTTGACTGCCCTAATGGGTTTCTTGTTTCTGAAGATAGGAAAAGGCAAGAAGACAAAAGGTCTCTGAAAAATCATTGGCTTTCCTCCTAAAGCCACCAGCAGTGGTGGTTTCAGTATCATCACTTATATTATTCATTTACAAGGATAAAAGGAAAAAAACAACCCCTCCAAATACTATGTACTTGTGACCTGGCACCATAAAAATTCCTGGCAAGGAAAACAAAACAGGCTTCACTTCAATGACAGAGAGGTTCCATCAGATTTACTCTTTTTTTCTGTTTTTCCTCTCTTGGACCCTAGATTTTTTAAAATTCCACGATCTGTAGGTATTAGGAGAAGCAGGCAGTGCCACCATGAACTTGTAATCATCCTTAACAATTGAAGGACACTGATTTAAACCCTGCCTTTCCATGTGCCATTCATCAGAACTCTACTGATATGAGGGCAGACTGGAGTCACTCTCTGTGGAACTAAGCTGTGGTTCTTTTGAAAGAAGCACTTTAAAATGGTGGTTTGGTGATACTAGAGGTGTAACAAATGCGTACATTCTGTAAGCATGTACAGTCATTGGAGCTGAACAAATCGAGTCAAATTGATAATCTTTGCAATGCAAGTTTCACTGGAAACCAAGCTTACAAATGTTTTGGAAAATGCAGCTCAAGACTTGAACAGGTAGGATGAGCTTTGAGAGAAACTGTGCAGAATTTTCAATAGAGTTTCTTGGTGGGGGAACACTTGTAAAAAAAATACAAGGGTTTCCAGGACACTGTTACTACACAGAGTACAGTGGCTTTGTTTAAGTGGTTCCTTTGAAACCTGAGATTTATTCAAATCCAGAAATACCAGGTGATACTGAAGGTGCACAGGTATTTATTAAATAAAGCCAAAGGTTGGCTACTGCGGTGCACAACAAAAAGAACATAATGAGAAGAAGTTGCCATATGTAACTTGCAAAGGAAAAAGAGCAATGAGTTTAACTATTCCTACCTGTTCATATTCATATAAAAGTGTCCCTTGTGCTATGCCTTTCACTGTTTTATTTTGCTTTGCTGTAGGTGCTCCTAGAAAGCCCAAATAAGCAGAGCCTCATGAAGCCCATGCCATCTATTACTAATGGTTGGAAAGCAATTGGTTTAGAAACCACTAATTTGTTTAAGAATTAAATGGAGCACCAAAACACTAATGGAAATGTAGTTTGTATTAACTGTGGTTGCAGTAATGTGTCTTTGAATGTAGAATTGAGATTAGAATTAGGTGCACTCACAGACAAAACTGAAAATGTCTATGTTATCTGTAAGGATAGAATAGGGAAATCTTTGCATTAAAGAAATCAGTGAGTTCACATTATATGACTGAGTTCCTGGTGTTCCAGGATATAACTATGTGGAACTAAATAGCTGATATACTGCTCCCTAAAAGTAGAATTTGTTGCCACCTGAATAAATGGAAAATGTTCCCTAACTACAGTCAACAGAAGGCCGATGGCGCACAGCTGAGACATTAATCACACATGAATCCTCCAGCCAGATCTTTGTAACATTTTGCAAAATTGGGCCATATTAATTAGGTATAAATAGCACTCTTTCAAACTAATTTCTGTGTTGCTTTTTAGAAAGGACAGATGTGTAGACCATTCTAAATTGGATGATGTGATAGCTTTGTAAGTTTTGCAAGTTTAACTCATTTAAAGAAAGTAGAAACTAGTGTGTGGGAGGCATTTGGTGACATATAGGGATTCCCAAAACACTTGAGAAACTTAAAGATAATTTAATTATCCTGTATCACTCTGGTTTCCCTCCTGAGCTCCTGGGAACTCTACAGTTACCATCTGTATTCATCTTAGAATATTTAAGGCCAATGGCTAGGAAATCCTTGGTTTACTGTGAGATTTCTGTTTTATCACATAAATTATTGCCAGAGATTGAAAACCTAATGGAAGTCTTTTCAGCCTTCAACCATACTTAGTACCAAGGAAAATTTATCAGCTTTGATAAGGAGGGGGCAAATGTAAATTTTAGGTTACAGTCATTACTTGAGTGGGAGAAAAAGTAATTAGTGCCATAGTCTGTGCTGAGAGCTTTAGAACAAACAAAAATAGTTGGCTTTAATGAAAAAGCTAAAGCAAGGGAAGGATACTTAGAAAAAGGTGAATTAAGGTGCTGTTGGAAATCTCATTAGGGAAAAACAGGGTCAGAGAATGAAATGGAAATAGCAGTCCACTAATAACTTCCTTAAGTTACTTAAGAGAAAGACAAAATTACTTTCAGTGTATTTCTTTATGAAAGAACAGATAAAGTAATATATCCCAATTTCAACAGTCTGTTTGGTTCTTAAGATGTTCTTCTGATTCCAGATCAGGTCTTTCAGCAAAGGACAGTAAATACCCTGATGCTTCTGTCTGACCACTTCTGGCAAGACTCCGAGGGTCAGCAAGGCCACTCTGCCACGTGAGTGCATCGTGAGAAAGGAGCTATGGCTGCTCCGTGCTAAGTGCAGGGGTTGGAACTGCTTCATCACTGGTGGCCACTCCAGCAACACGCTGGAGAACGCAGTAAGAAAATGAGAATACCCTGACTGAGCTCTGGTGTCCAAGGAGCTGTCTGGAGTTTGCTACTGGGGATTGTTCCTGGATAAGTGTTCTCACTGACGCCTTCATAACCAGACATGTGATGTCATTCTGTCCAACCATGGGGTTTAGATTATTTTTCCAAAGTTTATGAACTTAGCAATTTCTCTCTCTTTTTTTTTTCTTTTTTTTTCATTTCAGCGCCTTTCTGTTTCTTTTTCCTGTCAGTTTTGTCTTCCTTTTTCCTTGTGACTTTCCACCTCAAGTGAATCAAGTAGAAATAGAATCACCATTTTTTAAATAGAGGATTTTGATAGAGATTTATTTAGAATCAAACATGTTTTTCACAACACTGTCACGAACATACCTTATAATTTCTCTTTTCACATTATTGTTCCCAAGAATTTCTTGGATGCGTCAAGAGGCTGTTGAAAGCACTGAAGCCAACAGCAAGGTTAGGCAGTAGAGTAGACCACAGGTGAACATCATTATAAAGGATTATAAGTGAACTCTGGTGCTGGTCTCACAAACCAAGAAACAGAACACAACAATAGCCCTATATCTATTTTATGTTTTCATGTGGCAATAAAACTTAGTAGATCTGAAAGCATCTAATAAAATTTGTATAAAACTACATCTACTGTAGCTTGTGGTCAGCCAAATATGCAGTGATGTGGTTGTTAAAATCAACAATAACCACTCGGATTTGGCCAAGAAGCACACTGCATTGGAAGGACTTAGGGGTCATATGTAGGAAAGGAACTAGACCAAAATGTCTCATTACAGGGAAAATGTAATAGTGGAAAGAAAGCAGGAGGGTTTCAGCTTGACTTTTAGCTATGTGGTTTTTTTGGTTTTTTGGTTTTTTTTTTTATGTAACAATCAGAATAGGAGTGAGGAAATAACTCTGTAATCACTGACATGAGCTCAGGCAAACCACTTTCCTTCTGAACTTCTGGCATTTCTACCTAAAAGATCTGAGAAACACCTGAAAGTTTACAGGGGAAGGGTGTTACACATCACGTCTAGATGATGCTGTTCAGAAGGGCTTGATCTATGGACAATGTGTGATTCTTCACACATTGGTGTAGCTCCTCCTGAGATGAAAGGTTAAAATAAAACCAGCAGCTCAGATTTTAGTCTCTCAGAAATGTAAGGGTCAGGAAGCTTTAAATTTGAACATGCAACTGCGATTTAGAGCTGGGGGGAAACTAAAGGAAAAAGAAATTCTTTGAATTAACAAGTAACATAGATGTCATATGGCTGTGATTTTGGCCTGCTGTTCAAGTCATGTAGGGTGCACAGAGTACTACCTGCTCTCCTAAGAATTAGTTGGAATGTAATCAAATTACATTAAAGATATTCTCCAGTATTTCATGATGGAAAGATTTGCCAGGCTTCTCTCTACTTTCACCCTTTAGTTTTGACCATCTTCAACAACTTTCATCTTTTAGAGGAACAGGGAAGACATTTTGAAATGTTGATAGTTGCATTTCCCTGTCAAAGCCTTGCAGTGCTGAGCAGGAGTAGTATCACAGAGCTCTTCCCTTGTCCTCTCCTGTTGTACTTTCTTAATGGCACAGGGACTGACTAGCTGCTGCTAGCAAATGTCCCCCTACTAAGGGGGTCCACTACCATTCAGGAAAGATGAGGGAAATTAAGATACAGGACCTGGCAGCTGCCTGCATCAGGGCCCTGCATTATCCCTTGCGTTGGTCCTACGCCTGCCACACTGCACAGCTGATGTCTGCCTGTGGCTGCAAGATGCTAGACGTGTTTACAGAAACATCTCTTCAAACCCTTGTCACGCAGGGCGGCTGAGCAAGCCTGAAAGAAAAGAAGGTGACTCTGACTGGTGCCAGCCAGGGTCCAACATGGAAAAAACTCCAATGGAAATTTCCGAAGGGTGGTAAGAAGGAAGCTTAGGATGAACTTATGGTTTTGCTGCTGTTGCTGAAGTTATAAAACCCCCCCAGTCTTGGTCTCTGGGTGTACTTTGGGAATTCAGCAGTCCATTTATCCAGTGGAATTAAACTGTTAAGCTCTGCTGATTTCAGGAAAATCAATGAAGATGTGACAATTTGCCTTGGCTGGTGAGATGACCTGGTATACCACTTGCAATGCCAAGTGGGAACTTTGTCTGCTGACAAAGACCTGTCAGCATTGCATAGTACTGCAAGATTTGTTGCATGTCACTTAAAGAGATGGCAGGGGGAAACGGAGACACCAAAAAGTAGCGGCTGTGGGCAGAAGGCCAGAAGCAGTTCTTTTCAATGCCATATCCATTAAAAGAAAAGGGGAAAAAACCATCTGTGGCAGCTAAATTGGTATAATAAAGTCAGCAGATGAAAGCAAAAAGATCAGAAGAAAAGAAACACAAAGCAGAAAAATGTAACTGAAGAAGTTTAAACGTGCTTTTTATTTCCGTGAGTTTGCAATGGACTAGGAGGTAAAGGAAAACATTTTATTAAAAAAATATAAAGAATTGTGACTGTTTCCTCCTCATGCAAGGGAATTGCTAGCAGAAGGAAGCCAGGGTTGTAGTACAGAGTTTTCCTCTGCACTCCCAGCTGTGAGGGAAAGATCCCGTCACAAGTGACACCACGGCATGGTTGGTGCTGGAAAATCCCCAAGGAGGTTCCATGATTTCCAGTAGTTCTGGGGTTTTGTTGTCTTTAGGGTGTTATTTTTTTAAAGGAGCTTCCAAATACTTTTGGGAACAACTTCAGGGCACATTTCATGAATGTGTTGATCCTCAGGTCTTGGCAAAATTCCAGTTTGGGTACTTGTGTCTGCATTGGGCCATAACTGCATCTGCATAGCTCGGCTAGAGATATCATTCAGTGCACAGGAAGAATCCTGCATGCAAGCCACTGACCTCAAATTCAAAAACAACCCTCAGGTGGTAAAATCAGGCTGACTCTGTTGCAGTGGGCTAACCACTAAAAGTAAAAGTACTCACTTTGCAGGATACTTTTACATTCTTTAGGATAACAGAGTTGCAGAAATGTATGCTGCTTCACAATGACAAGAGTAGAGTGCAAGTGTTAGGGAAGGTAAAGGAAAGAGAAGTAGGAAAGGTTAAAACGACAAGAGAGACTGAAAGAACAATGACAAGGGAAAAAATTCATTGCACACATTCAATGTCACTTTCAAGCTACTACAAATAGTCTGTGACATTGCCATTACAAAAAAAAAATTGAAGGCTCACATAAAATTTAGTTTTCCTATTTTATTTTAAGGTCTTTAATATACTACTATGCATTGTACTTAAAATACAGAAGCAGAACTTTGCTTGCTATTATTCAAATACAAGTAATGCTTGATGGCTGTTGTGAAATTCCAGTATGTATTCTTATAAAAGGTGACATTTGAATGCACAATACCATACTGAGGTTCAGTCCCGCTAGCACTGAGATTTTCTCACAGTATTTTAAATATACCAGGCTTGTGAACATGTTTATTCATATTCATGTGGAGGAAATGCACTTATTGATGAAACATTGGGAGCTTGCTTATAAACAGCTAATTGTATTTTCACAACTCACATCATCAATAGAAAAGATACATCATGGCCAGTAGAACTGGTACTGCTCCGGTCACTGTCAGTTTAATTCACGGATCACTGACCAGCTGATGTATAATTGCAAAAGAAATATAAGGAACACAGAAGTAATAAATTCTGAACAAAAGTTGTTCCAAAAAATTGTGTATTGCATAGGACACTTTTTTGGGGAGAACTGCTGAGGAACAGAACTGTAAATGACGATAACTTGGTAAAACACAGTTTTGATGTATGATTGATTGCAGTTACTGCAATGCCAGAACCAGGCATCTCCTCTTGTAAAGAAATCCAAATAAAAAAAGCCTCTGAATAGAAGTAGACTATTTGCACTTAATTCATTTAAGCCTAGCCTACCTGTCTTATTTGGTTCCAGAAAATTGAATTAGCCTCCCAGAGCAGTCACATGCTTTCTCTATGGTGACTTCAGCCACTTATCTATTGTTTAAAAGAAAGAAGGGGCAGATCAACTCATATTCCTCCCCTTTTATCACTGTGCTATAAAATGTAAGTGATGCATGTGTTTTTGTTTTTCATGACTACGCATCGGAGCACCCCTAACCTCATCAGATGAGTAAAAATCTGATTTGTGGATCTTATGCTGCATGGGCCAGAAACAGCTTCTGGGTAAGTAAGCTCTGACAAGACTGAGGAAGCCTTGGTTGTGTAAAAGGAGTATCTTTGGAGAGCATGAACTGCTGTCAGACAGGATTGTATGTACCTGAGAACATCAGGTATCTACACAATTTTGAAGGTTTAGCATCCATAATTTTTTTTATTTGGGCCTAATTAGCCTAATTCCAAACAGCAGAGATATAGAAAGGACTGTAATTCAGTAGGCTGAGCAATGCTTAATTAAGATCAAGCCTTTGATACGGTATGCATAGGCATAGACCCAAATGCATTCTGCCTGATTGTAAATAATTTAGGAGTGCAGTCTCCATGTTAATAAAGAATGGTAAGTAGGCACTCTCAGAGATAATTCATGCCTTAATGGGGCTCAGTTATGCACTGGAGGTGCCCATGGCCTTGGGCAATAGGGGCTTCCTTTATATTTATATACCTAAAGTACTTAGGTGAGACTCAAGCCACAATTTTGAAGCCAGAAGGAAGAACTGTGTTCAGCCAGTGGACCTCCAGTGCAACCTCAGCCACAGAATTTCACCAAGTATCATCGTTTCTGTGCCAAGCCTTCTGCTGGAACTGGAGCCTATCTCTTAAAAAGATCAGCTGGAGAAACTGCCTATTTAAAACCAGGATATTCAGTTTTATTATTATAGCTCCAGCATATTTCCTAAAATTGTTGGAATGCCAGATGCCACTTCGGTGAACTCCAGATGGCGGAACTTTAATCAGTAGTGAGATGTGATTTACTAGAAATGCTCCTCTACAGCAAAAGTCGATCTTGGGCTTCTTTTTTTGAAGTATTTTGGGTTGCTCTTCAGACCATGTATTTAAAGATTATTCACTGTACAGATTTCTGATAAGTATCATTATTGTTAAAAGTACAACAGATCTAAATACTGCTTGCAATGTACTATGGTGAGAAGTACAAATCTTTATCATAAGGCTTACCTGAGAATCTAGAACATCAGACATCAAAACTTTTTTTAGGCTGAAAGCTTACTTTTGCTTGGTGATCACAATAAAATGCTTTCTTTCACTTCTAAATGTCAGGGTATTGTTTCATATGGCAACAGCATGGCTGGTTTTAAACATTTGCATGAGGACCAGGTTCTCTGGTTTGCTTGTTTTTGTGCTGCCTGTAGTTTCCCAGGTGGGGTTCCTCCACTGATGAGAGAGCATAAAATCAAAGGCAACTCTCTGCATATTTCCCCTTTCCAGCCTATTCACAGAAGCAAAGCAGTGGGCAGCAGCCAGAAAATGATACACTGCTATCCCCATCCATCCCGTATTCTCTGTGATCACATCTATCATCTTTATTCAAAGAGACTGAGTTGCTGGAAGGAACCCAGAAGATCTGACTGCATTTTTTTGTTGTGGAAGCCTTTTATACCCCTTCTTTCAGCTAGAAGTGCAACCTGATAATGATATGTCCTATTTCTTCTGTGAGCCTCAGGAATAATATGACTTTTGTGTCATATAGAAAGATAAAGTGGAAGGGTTCCATGAGCTGGTGTGGTTCCCTGTTTATGCCTCCATAGGGCATATTTCTTTAACCACAATTGCTCCTTTTTTTCCATTTTTTTTAACTTATAAATCTGTGTGAACATGATCCAGAAGGTACAAGTCATCAGTGGTGAGAATTTTAACAATTATAACCTGTGAAAATAACCAGAAATAGTTTGGAGCTGGAGGAGACATTTACAGCAAAGAAATCATATTCTAAAGCTCAAAAAAATATAAATATGCAAAGCCAAAGCCATCCTTGGAGCAGGTATCACTTGGAGTGCCTTGGAGTTATTCCCACCATAAATTCCAGTGCTCATACTTTTGCTTTCACAGGCTGTATCTGCTGTGCAGTGCTGGTTTTAATGTGGCTCATTCACCTTTCAAGTCCATTAAGCAGTGAATACGGGGGCTGATGTGAAGCCTAGGTGCCCAAATACCTGTCCTGTTTTTCAAATGGGTCCTGAGCTCTGTGCTGCCATAGTTGCCCAGGGTATCAGCAACACCAGTTTTAGTTCAGGGTTAGACAAGGCCACGGAACAGCTCACTACCAGAAGTAGCTGCAGTTCCAGCTGCATATGTCTGACATAGTTTTTTGGAGAGACTAGGAGGCGCTACATCAGAGGCCTGCTGTCCTGCTGGACTCGTTTCTCCTCCAGACACACTGAAGCTGTGCTGTCCCCACTTGACAGCACACCTTTAAAAACCAGCTAGGTTAGAAATATAGCTGAGGTCAACTCATCATACTGGTGGGTTAAAAGCAATTGATTTCCCCATTTCTCTCTCTCTCTTCGTTTCTCTTGGATAAATAATAAGTCCTGTTACAGTGAGAAATTCAGCATATTGATTTGGTGTTACCCAATTTTTGTTTTCACTCCCCCTCAGTTATGGGGGTCAAGGAGCAGAAAACACATTGAAAGAAGAAGCAGCAGAGCAGAGAATGGTCAGGTCAGATGAGCACTGTTTGGACTGAACTCTGTCAGTCTCTTCCCCTCTACCAACAAAATCATATGACATCTTTCATCCTCAAAGATCTCATTCCTGAGTGCCTTGGAAAACTTGACCTGACTCCCTAAGGATGGATACATGCTGTGCTGAAACACAGCTCCTCTGGGACTGCAAAGTGCTGCCTGACGGGGCATGTTGCAACACGAATAAAGCTGAAATCAATACTGGGTTGTCTGAAGTGTACCAGGAGGCACTTGGGTCAAGATTTTGGGACTGAATCCCCATTCAAGCAAAAAGGTTGATGGGATAATTAAGGACAAGATGGAATCAGTTTTGCACCTCATCTGAAGAGTGGCATCAGTCCCACCCTTTTTCAGGGTATAATGAAGTTTGTTCAGCACTCACTAATAATTGCTGATGTCTTAATTCTTCCAGGACTAGCAATTTTTAAAGAGTTTTTTGGAAGTTACTGATTCTAACACTAGCCCTTCTCCAGTTACCCTTTGCACATTGATAAAATCAACTTTCAGTAATACGGTAAAAGTGCATTTTCTTTGTGCTGTGTATCTTCTGCTGGATACCAGTAACCAACCATTTATCATACAATCAGATCCTTGCTGAACTATATGCCATCTGTGATCAAATGAATGATGAATAAATTCAGAATGCAATTTCAGCTGGTCTATTTTTTGTTCATATTTCGTTCCTAGTAGATTTGAGTCTTTTTGACCTTGTGAAAAATAGCTGTGTTTGAACTAAAAATGTGGGTTTTTTCTAGATAATGGACTATGCCAACTTCTATTTCTTTTGGAATTCAATAGAAACTGCTTGGTATATCAGGACATTTTCTACATCCTTATTTACTTTTTCTTCCTTTCAGACTATACCCTTTGATATAGCTAAGCTTCAATCCTTACTCATATCTCCTGGCTCCAGGAACTCTTTTTTGATTTCCATTGTCTTCTCTGTGGAAGTAACTCTCGCTATCAAGCATTACATTTAGTTTTCCACTCATGTAGCTATGAGCTAACAAATCACACCAATTTCTTGAGGCCTTCTGAGCTAAGTGAATTTGGCTCAATATTTCTCAGCTATCAGCCCTTTCATTATTGTTAGGGAATGCTTCAGTGATATTTATTTGTCATTCTGGTAATGCAAGTTCTTTTGCTTTGATGCTGAGACGTTGAAACCTGAATTCCTGAAAAAGTAGAACTTCCTTCAGAAAACATCTAATTAAAATGTGTTAATGCAGTGACCCTTGGTCACTTGCAACCCCTGAAGACATCTCTGATGGATGTCTGGTTTTGTTGTATGTCAGCTTTCAGCTGAGGAAAAGAGTGCTGGGTTTACGCACCATGTAGTGCAAGGGGTGGTGTGGAGCTTTACACAGGGCAACAACTATGCATTCCAAAGCTTCTTGGGTACACGGGGGTCGTTGTGAGCCCTGGGAAAGATGCAGACTGCTTCTTCCCCATGGCACGGCCACTGAGCTTTGTGCAGCAGCTTATCAGACATTTTCTGCATCCTCTTTAATGAACTGACTTGCGTGTTTACGTATATTGTGTGCACAGCCATAAACATTGGTTTTCCTAAACAGTGTTTTGGCAGAAGTGAACAACATCAGATGGAGACTTGAAATGTTTGACAGAATTCCCTGGGGCAGCAACAGCAGATGTGGAGAGGCAGAAATTTCAGCAAGGCACATAGAAGAATGGGCAAGCACTTTTGGGAAAACAGAGGCAGTCTGAGCTAACCAGGGGAGCCAGAGATGGATACAGTTTCTTAGCAGAGGGGAACCCTCCTGTGAGGTTCCCGCAGGGTGTCCTTAGCTTCATTACATAACTCTTGGCATTTCTGTTGGGTTCTGTCATCCCATCTGTTCCCTCATTAAGTCCTCTGCTTTGCTCTATGTCTTCTCATTTACTTCCAATCAATATTTTCATATCTGTTTTTCCTCAGCATAGGATCCCACCCCATTTCCTCTACCTCTGATTTTCCACATTGCTACTGTTGCTGTACTTTCTTGTGTGGTTCCTGTCTTTTCCTCTCAATTCCTCATCACATTTTTTGCCCTGTGAAAGTGGGGTAGTGACACTGTTCAGGACACTGCTGCTTGTCTCAACCCCTTTAGGACTGATGGAAGCCCACAGAGCCCTTTGGTGCCTGTTTTGAGCTTCAGTACGAATGCATGCACTTGCTGGAAGCCCAGTCAGATAAGATGCACACAGAGAGCAGGTAAGAGCTGCCAGAAGGAGAGTAGGAGGAGTGAGCATCCTCTTGAGTGCCAAACCAGGTGCATAATCATGGCCAGGTCTTCTCTAGGCTTTGAACATGGGACTCCAGGTAGCTCTAGATTTGGTCAAACTCTCAGTGAACATTCTCTGGTGGTAAAAAGACAGGTCCACCGTGGTTGTATCACACAAAAGATGTAGAGATGACAGATCCTGTCATGTTGAAGCTGTTCTTCTATGACACAAAATAGCAGAAAATGTGCTACATCACTCCATGCCCTCTAGAGCACAGAGCGGGGATGTAAGGAACTGGTTAGGGCAATCCAAATTCTGTTTGTACTTCATGAAGGTGAGCCTCAGACAAAGCATTTTGCAAGCATCAAACGTGGCTCGCTGGCAACTTAGGCTAGCTAAGGCAGAAGAGCTGAACCCAAGCCAAAAGATAAAGACATCACTGTCTGATCGGGCAATGTACCATATGTTGGTGAAAATGTCTCCTGAGGTGTTTCCCCCAAGACTTTGCTTGAAGAGAGTGAGCTGTTTCCTTCCATTGCATGACATCTTGCACTACGTGTCTAAGTTGTGACTCCTGAAATTTTTCATCATAATGCTTCTTATACAGTATGTGACTGCCTGTAAACTGCACCATAGAAAAGACACATTCAGTGGTGTGAGATCTCCAGATTCATTAGATTTAACTCCTAAACAGCAAAATGTGTTCTACAGGCAAATTAGGAGAGTAACTTGGTGCAACGCATATTGGCCAGCCAGATATGCTGAAAGATGGTGTGCTCCTCCACTGACCTATGCCAGAAATGTTCGGAGTAGATCGCTTGGTTATAATTCTGCACCGTCATAGAAAAGTTTAGAAAAACAAAAGGCAGTCTAATCCATCCTGTGACCATAAAGGGAGATGAACTGTAAGAAATCAATCATATGGGTTGGGGTTTTTTTCCATTTCAAGTCTGTAAGAGGTTAGAAATGATAATACTGGCTTGTTACCTGGTGTTTTAAAGGATGTATGTTTGATTTTTCTGAGAGAGGGTGGGTGCTAGTTTAGGATGATGTATATCATTCTACAAGAAACTAAGATGAGTATTTTAAACAAAAGGTAAAATTGTAAGACAGCACCATAATATAAAAAACCTTATCTAAAACTAAGATAACTGCTTCACAGCCTCAATTTTACATCATTGTACCAAATACTACACTGCAAACTGTGTCCAGCAAACTTTGCTCTTTTCAATGGCTGTTTTCAATGACAGTTTTTAACCATTTGGATGTCTTCAAATGCCAGCACTGATAGACACTATTCACCCTAATTATTATTTTATCAGGGGGTAAGGCTGAAAAAAATAAACACACTTTTAAAAATGGATATCATTTGAAATAAATTGTGTATGCTCTATTATATATTAACAATAAAAGCAGTCAATACAGCTTGTTTTGGCTTCGGTCTTCAAACCAAAATAAAGCTATTCCTATGACCTGGGACTGGATTGCAAGTTCAGCCTTACTGATCTACCATCATATGTCCAAATTTGAGAAAATAACATTGACTTTTAAGATTCTTCCTTCCTGTCTCTTAGAAATGGTGACAGACAGTCTCTGTACATTGTAGATTGCTGGATATTTGGGTCCAGCAGAAGTACTGGGGATGGCAGTTTTGAGAGAGTTCAGTCTTGAGAGGAATGGGAGATCTCTTTGTTTCCAGAGGAGTGGCTGCATGGATAAAGCAGGGCTGCAGATCAAATAGATGGAACAATAAGTGAGATGATGTATTTTAAATTGCACAATGGTATAATAGTGGGGAGGCGCCAAGCTCTCTTTGGAAAGTGATTTCAGATGTTTCCTACCCAGAACAATACAGATTTTGGAGACTTCATTTAAAAGCAATCACAAGGCAAAAGGTCAACATGCAAACTGACTAATTGGTCGCTGGCCAGATGGAAACCTCTACTTAGTTCATTTGAAGGACAAGTTGCTGCTGGATAATGTATGGCAGATGGGGATCCAGGGGAGTTTGTTTTCATGAGTCACACTGCCGTGAGGGCTATGAAACTCTTTGTACTGGGGGTCAAGCCAGATCTTGTTTTTCTCCTCTGAAGGACAGTCTGTGTGCGCCCCATGTTAAAACAAGAAAGGAGATGAGTACAAATCTCACCACAGATCTCACCACAGATTCTATTTCCTGCGACTTCAAACTGAATTATCATGTGTTTGCTGTCAAAGTGCAGTACAGGTGTAACCTTTTTCGTTCTCCTGGAAGGCATGTGATATTCTTCATCTAGCATTTTGTCACTGTCTCCATAATACAGCATGTAAATGGAAACATCTTTCCAGAACAAATCTAGAAGACGATTTATTATTTCCCTCTGTCTGAGTCTTCCCAAAGAAAAACTTCTACTAGGAAATTTCAGACCTGCATGATAGCTTACTAAGGAATAAACCCTAGAAGAGTGTATTTGTAAGAAGGGGTAATTAGTATAGTTTATAAATAATTTTAATAATACTAAAAAAAGAAGACTGTTGCATCATCTGACATTTCAAAGAAGTGCCACCTATTCCCATCTTGAACATTTACTCTTTTGTTGCATTTCCTTCCACATTCTTTGTGCATCCTTCAGATTAGTGTACATCTGCATTTGGTAAGATCTTTAGAATATCTCCTCTTTTCTGCTTTTTTTTTTTTTTGCTGCAGAAGTAGACTCTGTAGCTTCAGGCAAAATGTGTGATCTGCTCTTTGGCTTTCAGAACTTTGTAAAATGGCTTTTCAATTCTGTTGTGGTTTCCAGTATCCTAGGAACAAAGAGACACTAGTGTTTGAAACATCAAAACTTATCAGTTAGTCTTACTCAAAAAGCAAAAATCTAAGATTTGCCAGGTAAAGAACAGCCAAGATTGCAAGTAAAGCCTTTGTAGGTTGTGTGGCCTTTATTTTGTTAAAATCCAACTTGCTAACGTACAGTATTGTCCCACATGCCTGTGTCCAGAAAGCTCTCACATAAATTGCATTCACATTTGGCAATGTTTCTTCCTAATATCAATCCTTGTTTTATGAGGTATTTTAATCCCATTCTCTTTCTATACAGTAGGCTCTCTACAGTGTTAGCTGGCTAAAGAGAATACACCACGCTGTGCATGCTCTGTGCGGGTGGCAGCTCTGGGCACAGCATCTGATGTTTACATTGGAGAACAGAACTTCCATAAATATTTTTCTCCCATGATTCAGGCTGTGAATATATTGATGTGGAACTGGGTGCCAAGCTGGAGAGCTAATCTGGGGAGACAGCTGCCAGTATGGGTTGCTATGGATATCATGTTTGATCTGTGTGATCTTTGTGAGACCACACTCAAAGGTAGCTAAGTGAGCTAACAAACTTCTGCAGTAATAAAGGAAGTTTCATACTGTTTAAACTTAGATGTAATTATGACTAAATCAAGCATGAAGGGAAAGTGAGTAAAATCTAAAATGAGAAGCAGAAAATGCTTTTTTTTTTCTGAAAATCTTGCTCGTCAAATTAAGATCTCAAATTGAAAACTTGATTCCATTTCCAAAAAAAAAAAAAAAAAAAAGAAAAAAGAAAATTTAGAAAAGCCTCCATGGTTCAATAGATTTTTTTCCAACTAAAAAATAAATATTTTTTAAAATTTAAATTAAGATGAACATTTTTTAAAACTTGTCATTTTTTAAATAGATCCTAGCTCTGCAATCATAACAATAAATTTAAATTGCAATGAATTCTAGAAGCAGTAAGAATCTCTACTTACAACTATCAAGCTCTAAAGAATTTAATCACTCTAAAAAGCAGGATTTTACAGAATATGCACAAATAAGGTGTTTCATTCAGCAGCAGCAGACTTTGTTGTTTGGGTTT
Organism: Machaerirhynchus nigripectus; assembly: GCA_013397975.1. NCBI lineage: Eukaryota > Metazoa > Chordata > Aves > Passeriformes > Dicruridae > Machaerirhynchus > Machaerirhynchus nigripectus. Next base: position 150,593 of record VZRQ01010156.1, on the reverse strand, counting down.
GGTTCTTTTTTAATTTTATTATTTGCTTACTCGTAAAGGTATTGAAAAATGTCCTTTCAAAGTCAAGAATAAACAACCTACAAAGTCTAGTAGTGAGACAGCCAGCCTGTAAATACTGAGAGCTAAGCCCAGGGGAAAAGAATTCAATTCCCCTTAGAGGAAGGGGGAAAACAAAAATAATAATGTCAAACCAGGAAGAGATAAAAATAGATAGGAAAGCTAGAACAGAGGAAACTATTTTCACTCTGATCATTTCAATACTATCTTGATCCCTGTTGTTATGAGATTGCCTTAAAAGTTGTGAGTTGAACTTTTTTAAAACTGTACAGAATTCATTCTTTTTATGTTGTTACCTTATTCCTGAGCTTTTAGGAGTGGTATCTTGCAGAGTTTCCCTGAAAACATGAGGTCAGAAATTTACTTTAAGAATTAAAAATGCGTTAGAAGTTACCCTGAAATCTCATGACAAAGAACAAGCATTAATGGTACTTCTGCCTGAAACTTTCTCCCTGCTGGAATTTGTGACCCTGTGCTTTCAAGGGCAGCTGCCCCTGAGATTCTGCAGCCCAAGGTGAGGCCTAAACCTGCCAAAGACTGCTGGTCTGCAGAGCGGCCCCAGCACAAAGTCTGATTTCTTTGAAACAGGATATGGCAAAAAATGGCTTGTAGTGAGGCAGCATGTGGCTTTTCCAAGTGCTCCAGGAAGTGTGGAACAGACGCCTCCAAAGCTGCTGGTATCTGTGAGCGACCCTGGGTCCCCCCTTGTCAATGTTTTTGTTGGTTCTGAGCTCTGCACACGAGAATCTGACTGTAGTTTGCCACACAGAGCAATACAAAACACAGCTAAAATGAATTTTACCTTGCCCCACACAACACATAAACCCCCCGCTGATCTGTCTCCTTTGGCCATATTTCTGGTCTCGTGGGTAGCTTTCCGTGTTGGACTCCACAAAAGGGTCAGTGGCCTCAACTTGTCCTGCATCAGAGCAGAGCAGGAAAAGGAAATTGATGGACTGAACAGCAAAAAAGCTTTACAGTACTTTAAAACCAGCTTTCATCATGTGAGGGGCTCCTTTGGCTCCATATTGATTTGATTGGGTTATCTTCAGGAAAGCATCTGTTTTAATTTACAGTTAATGCTCCAAAGGCTTGAATCCTGAGTCAGAAATCCTCCCCCATCCCCTCAAAATGAACAAAGGTAATATTAATCTCAAACACAGAAAGCGAATGAGTGAATGGAAAAAACACAAACATGCAATGACTCTTTGATTTAAGGATACATCATACAAAATCCAAAAATCTTTCTTTGCTGTGACCCCTAGGTCTTTGCTGCCTCACTGTTGTTTTACCAAGAGTAAGCATTAGCAAGAGATTTTGATCAGATTTGGGAGAAAGTTAAGTGGGGTGTGATCCAAAATTGTTCAGGAAATTCAATTTTGTAGATGCCAAAACTAATTTGAATCTGCTAGAAAACAGTTTTGGATGGAAACATAGAGGGAGAATTAAACAGCTCAAAGATTTCTTTAAAAAAAAAAAAAAAAAGGCTCTTGTTTTGTAATGGATCTGTTTGTTCAAAACCAAAAAAAGAGAGAAAATATCAACAACAGTACACCAGAGTACAATCTCTAAAGAAACAATGCTGTAAGTAAAAAAAAAAAATGTTTTATTCAGCCCAAGAGTATATTTCCAGGTTGGTGACTGCGGTTTTTGAAGAAAATAGTCATAATTTTTGGTTTAGGACAACCCAAATAAGAATTAATGTGAGATTCTTCAGGTTAGCAGCAAGCCCAGCAAAACCGTTATTCACGTGGATATGTTTTTCTTGACTTTTATTATAGTAATATGTTTTATCTGTACAGCATGCAGGCTGTTATTCTAATAACTGTTGTTATGCCTGAAAACATCTTGCATATCCTGATTCTGAAATTTTCCTTTGCAAAGAAAATTGGTATTTTCATAGCTTGGGCTTGTTTTGAGATCTCACCTACCCTCTGCCGCTGACTGGCTTCTTGATTTTCAGGGTAATTTCACTCACAGCTTTGAATGCCTTGGGCCCAGGAAGAGGAATGAAGAGCAAATGTCTGAATTTTGGCACAGAGACTTGAGCTGTCTTGCTTCAAACTGCAAAGCCTTAATGAACCCTAAGGATAATTTCAAGAAATGGTCTCCCAGTACTGATAAAAGTAACTGGCCCTCCAAGATGTTTGTGGTCTTTGAAAGATGAGCACAGTGAAGCTGTTAGAGGAAGATAAATACCGAATATAAGCCATGTGTGTGGCACTGAGGCATGGTCAATGTATAGGGGCTCCAAGAAGGGGCACTCTGAGCTAATTTGCAACATGCAAGTTGAAACAGAGCATGGTGGGATTGAAGATTTTGCTTTCTTAAAATAAAGTCAAATATTGGTGTCAAAAGACTCAGCATAAGGGAAGAGAGAGTGGGATAGAAGAGCTGGAGGGAACTTCTGCCAGCTGTCTGTTGCTGGCCTGTCCTATCAAGCAGTAAAGCCATCTCGGTTGCTGGCATGTTCGTCTGTCTTCCAAAATGCCAAACTGAAGAAAAAAAGAAACTGCTTTTTTTTTCCTGCTGCTGGTGTTTTTGTTGAAATTCCAAATGTTTTCCAAAGTGCTGATACAGAAGATTTGCAGTAGGGTACAGCTGTTGACAGCTCCTTTCCCATGTAATGAAGTCTGACAAAGGCAGTGCCTGCTGCTGACCAGAGCCCCATACCCGCCACTTAGCAGGGCGACAGCTGAAATCTGTACAGCAACTCTTTTTATGACACACCAAACAAGCCAGGCCACTTTCAGCCTGGGAACAAGGGAATAAAATATTGATTTAGTAATGGCAAAATAGTAAGACAAGCCAGGCTGTATTTGCCTTCAAACTGCCAATCTGCCATCTGCTATCCTTTCATTTTCCCTTGCACCACTGATGCAAGGAGTGTCCAAACTTCAGCACGTTTTGCAAATAGCAGTGCCCAGTGGGCTGTTGCTGTAGGTCTGCCATCAGCATCAGGCCTGTTCCAGCCTACTTAACCATTTAATTTGGTAAATGTCAGTATGGCCTCTTTGTTCTCCTTGGCACCATATGCTATCCGATTAAAAGTCAATCAGGTTTCTCTCAGCTCCTCTTTCTTTCAGGAAGATCCTTGGCAGCTGAAAGCCCCCCTTGGGAACCTTAGGTAGAGAAGAGCTGTGTTCTGTGAAAGTGCTGCTGCTATTGTAGGCATTGCAGCTCTGCTCCAGGAGCACTGATGTGATGTGGGGCAGCATTGCACAACTCACGGTGCATACACTGGGTGGAAACACAGGCATGCCCTGTAAGGTGGGCAAGAGGAAGATTTCAGAAGTAAGGTAGAAAGTACAAGGATGGGTACAAAATTGTGGAGTTTTACTCATAAATCAGAAAACAGGAAGGACACAAGACTTGTTCACAGAAAAGTGGATGAGAGTTTTACTCGTTTCCCCCAAGATTTCAATCAAAGTTACAGAAAACAATTTTGATTGGGAAAAAGTCAAAGCTTGATGAAGACTAGAGGTGAAAGGGGGGGAACAAAATAAAAATGGAAAGAGACAATAATAGATCCCAGCATCACGCTCTTAGGCACACTGTTCACAAATATTCAAGATAGAAATCTCTCTTTTACAAATTCTGTGTTGCTTTACTCCTCTCACTCATATGAATGCTCTGCACACATTTCTTATTCTTTGAGGGCCATTAATTTATTTTCTCTTATTCATGGTCCTCTGAATCATCTGGTTTGATTTTTAAGTAGGAGCAGCTGGGAATGCCTGCGAGGCAGAGGAAAAGGCAGGGTTTATTTGCAGAATGGGCAGAGGGATTTAGTTGAAAAATCACCAGCATTAGACAGGAGAAAGGCAGCCTTAAATCCTGTTTCTGGCAGAGCCACTGACCTCCTACATGACCTTAACCAAACCTCACCTGTCTGATCAGTCACTCTATCTCCTGTGACCCTGTCAGAGCTGTCCCAAGGAGCCAGCTCACTCGCAGTTGCTCTCCAGCTGCATGTTTGCCTAATCCAGCATTCCTTCCACGTGGCAAAGTTCATCTTGGACTTTTCTTCCCTTCACACTGGAAGCGAAAATCTTCTCTTTCTCCCTACAGGGTTTCTCTTTGCAGGGGAGAATGTCTTTTTCCTATAGATAAAAGTGATGACATGACAGAGGGCAGTCCTTCACTCACCAAGCGTGCTCTGGGGGCACTGCCAGGGGACCACACGCCAGCTGCCTGCAAGAGATGGAGAGGGAAGTGGTGGTGGATGCAGGGAACAGACCTGACACAGCTCACCTGTCAGTCTGCTCAGCCCTGCTTTAAACTTCACCCACCATAGGACCCGGCCCAAGGTCAGGCTTACAGCCAGCATGTGCTGGGGCTTGATCAAAAACAAAAGACTCAAGCCTGCAGTTATATTTGGAAAATGGCTTTTCACTGGTTTTGTTATATAAGCAGTGGGGAGGGAACTGCTTTAAAAGATCTAGTTTTCCTTTCCTGCTGTATTGAATTTTCTCACTAACAGTGTTTTTTGCTTTTGAACTTGCCAGTTTGGAAAATACAGTTCAGCTCTGTGTCATCACAACCGTGCTGGCAGCTTCCAGCTGAAAATAGGGGTCTGTACTCCTGCTCCAGGAGCTGGATCTTACACCCCGAGTTGAGTCATGAAGTTCTAGACAGTGTATTGTGAACATGGTGGTGGCTGCCAAGTCTGCTGGCTTTCCACTCTGTGGATTAAAATAGGTGTCACTTTATGATTCCTGATGCAGCACTGGGCAGCATTAGTGTGTCTCTTGGAAGGAATTTTGGGATTTAGCTTCTGTAAAGGCAGTTTCATATGAGAAGTGTTACTTGAAGATTTGTTGTTGTTGTTCATTCCTACTGCTGTGGAAGTATCTGTGTATTTGAGTATTATTGTTTTTCTTTGCTATTCCATTTTTTCCATGCCCTTCTTTATACATCTCATCTTTTGGACTGCTCTTTTCAGGCAAAGATTAATGTCTATACATTAAAATACTCAGCAGTCAAGAGGACTGATCAGCTTACAGCGCTTTGGATCCCATCACAATGAACTGTTCGATATTAATTATTAGTAAATGATAGGTTACCGAAGGTTATCCTCAAAATACAGAACAGAACTTTTATGTTATTCATTAATTGATTATTTATATTAAACATGTTCTGTAAATTTAACAGTTATGATTCAGGCCAAGATTTGAAAGTTGCTGGGTAGCCCATGTCATGCCATTAATCTAAAATGTAATAATGGGGTTTTTTCTATTCAGGCTGTTAACTTATATTAGTCCCTGAAAATCATTGTCTTGGGATGGTACCAGATTCTCTTGCCTGCACAAGAAAAGAGAGCTACATACCTGTCAGTCTTAAAAAGCTGAAGAGAAACCTTGTCCTTCTTTTTCCAAGGCAGATGTCTCACACAGTTGGGCTGAAGTAACTACAATCATAAAGTGGTAAAACATGAGCTTTTTTATCTTCTGAATGTTGAGCGAGCCAAATAAGCTGTCCTTGTACTCCTGTCATGGTCACTGCAATTCAGAGCTGAGTTCCATCGGTGTGGGTTTGCAGAAGAGTGTTGTGCTCCCTCTCAGCCTCGTGCCAGATCTGTCACTCTAACGTCACCGAGCGCTGCTCCGCTCATTTCAGGGAGATGGAGCGCGCTGCTTTCTGCTTCCTACAACAGCTTTATTGGCTCTGACTAAGGCACTTTCTCACTTGGTAGTTAGTGTAAACTGGGGGGCTAAGGGGAGAAGAGTGACTAAAAAGGTCAGGAGGCAGGATTAAGTGCTCTTTCTGTGAATGGATTGAGTGGGAAATTAGAACTGCAGCTAACATGTTGGAGCAGAACATTGATGCAGCACACATGGAGCTGGTCTTCCCTTTCTCAGAATTAAGTGCTTGCCACTGACCAGCCACAATTAAGCTCTCCGGCCTTTGATGAAGAGAGATGCTGTGGTTTGTGCTAAAATTATTCTGCTTTGGCCAAAATGAGAGGATGAGACTAGATAATCAAAGAATGCAACATTAACCAGCAAGACAAAAATGGATAGTCAGTTTAGTGCAAACCTTAGTGGTTCATTATTTCATATCACCATGCTCTTCAAAAGAAATTACAGCATTTACTCAGTAGAAACTGGAGCTTGCCTGGTTGCAACTCTCCTAGATATTTTTCTCAAAAGGTGTGTTGATATGTGCATTCTGCTTTGACAAATAAGGCAAATTAAATGTCCTAAGGGATCAATACATTTTGATACTTTCCTCATGCTTTCAAACTACAGTCAGTAGTTAACAGAGAATCTGCAGACACCCCAAAACTCAGGGGCTTGACTGAGTTGAGTTTAAATTAAACATATTTATTAAAGTTGTGAGCCCATGTACACAACACCCAAAGCTAAGCCAAGAAGGGAGAGTGTCTGGAGCTCAGAGAAAAGGACTGTTTGTCCCTGGGCAGGGCAGTCTCATCTAAAGGACAATGGTGCCAACAGGCCTGATTTAAATTAGGACAGCCTGCGGCTCTGGCCACAGCGCTTGATTAAGGGACTGAATCACTACTGGGAGACAGAGGCCATGAATCTGTTTCTGCCTCTTCATTTGGTATTTTTCAGTAGTAGGAGTAAGGCTTAGTTGGTTATTTTCTGTATTATCACAATAATGCTCTGGCATCACTGTGAAAACTCTGGCTATGCTTCTGCTCTTTCACTGAAACATGTACAGGTGAACCAGAAATGGGGGNGGAAGGAAGGAAGGAAGGAAGGAAGGGACTTGCTCACAAGTAGGACTTGGTTCCCACTTTCAGCAGCTTCAGTTTAATCCTAAGAAGGGAGCAGTTATTGTCAGATGTGTCCAGAAGCACATGACTGGGAGAGGTTCGGGTTACTTGTCCTGTCTCTGCCTCAGGTTTCCCAATGCCAGACGGGTGGGACCTTTGCACACGGGGATTGCAATGAGCTCAGCCTGGGGGGATAAACAAGATCTCACTTGAGGGATGAGCATTTACTCAGCTGGATGTACATTTAAAGAGGAGGAAACCTCACCCCTTCACACCACTCTTTGGTCTGTCTGAACCTGCCCTGTGGCTCAGTCTGACTCCACATAGTCCTTGAGGCAGCTGGCATCGCCCCTGACAGCAGGCCAGTGTTCTGCTGAACTTCCCTTCCTAGTGGAAGGCTGTCTATTTTTTGGCATGACTGTCCCAGCAGCACCTCCAAAGGCTTCAATCAGAAAGCCTAAGTTCAAACCACCCATGTTCAGCTCAGTCTGGGCAGCATCTGCTCTGTGCACAGGAGGTGATGCCAGCACCTGTGCGTCTATTTTTACGTGCCCTGATGCAAAGCAGGAGGGTGTCCTGGGAGAAATCTCTTCAGCAGCACGGAGAGGAGCTGGGTGATCCCAGGAAGCACACAGCAAAGGACACGGAATGTGCCTGCCCTTGCTGGCTCTGAAATCAGTCTCTCTCAAGAGGGCCACATGCTGCAGCATTTTACTCTGGCCTTAATTGTAGGCTTTGCTTGATGCTTCTGCTTACCTTCCAGTAATGTTGACAAATTGCTCGTGCTTGTAAGTGTGCACGGCCATGCACTTTCCAGGACCTTAACAGTTCATTTTACCCTCCTCAACCTGCTGCTGAAATTTTAAGACATTTTTTATCCACTTGCTGGGCAACTTGAGCAGTCACAGGTCTCCAATGAGATGACAGTGAGTGTCACTGCGGCAAGGAATTAGATGACATTTTTGTACCTTTTTCCTTCCACTTGCATTACTCTACCTTTTTTCTTTACTACTCCTACAAATATTTCTATGCCACTGTAAGCATCAGCATTTTTTGCTCTTTTTTTCTGACCTGTGGATACAGCACACTGTGTGATGTATTAGTCTCTCCATATTTTTGTGATCTTATTGGGATTCATAACTCCTTACTCTGCACAACCCCTTTACACTTTTTTTTGGCATTTAAAAGGGGCATCAAACCTAGCAAAAATGAGGAACAGTTCAGTGTAAGGGAATGATTTGAGAGGCACCCTCAGAAATATGAAAGGGGCATGTGGTATTCAGCTTGTTACAACCTGTCTGGCTCCTGAAGCAGGGAAGCTGTTACAGCAGGGTTGAGCTTACCCTGTCTAACACCCACTGCTCAGCCCAGATGGGAACTCTCATCTCTTCCATTCTTTTCATCCTCCCTACCCCATTACTGCATTAATGGTTTTTGGAAAGATCCTACTCCTTGCTAGGAAGTAAAAGGAGAGGATACAAATAGGGAAGGGAAATGGTATGGAAAGACAATTCTCCAAAAAATATGTGTCCTCTGTATAATGACTGTAATGTACCGTAAGGGTCTTGATTTCTTATTTCCATAAGTGTTGAGACTTAAAATTTTTCTAAGGCAATGTGATACAGCTGGTTCTGCTTAGGAATTAGTTTCTCCCCAGTCAATAGAAACTGAGCAGTAATAACCTTAATTAACATTTGCATAATTGTGATTAGTAACTTACAAAGAAACTGTTGTAGTAACATTACAAAAGATTATTTAGCAGTTATTGAATTATGCTTTCTTTATTTAATTTTTTTAAAGTCACGGGGAGCAGCATCCAGGAGGTGTCTAGTTAATTAGTAATTAAACATATTAAGTAGCTGTAAGCTGAAGTAATTAAGAGAAGTTTGAGCACTGTCTAGGTCAAGCCAGATCTACAAGAAGGCCGGGTGTTTCCTGAGGAGCCCAGCTAAACCATCAGTGCTGTCCAGCTTGAAACTCAATTCTGAGTTAGTCGTCACTGTTCACTGATGGTTTCATATGCTTATTCTCAAGAAGTGCTCCTCGAGCACTAATGCCCAATTCAATTAGATGGTACAGTTCATTATTTACTGCTCAGCTTCAGCGGTGCTATGAGAATTGGGGCCTAGGATAACTCTTTTTTCAATGTCAAATTACCTCAAGTGTCAGTTGTGATGGATCCAGGACTAACTTCCGACCAAGATTAAAGCTCCATGACTTTGCCCTGTGCATGCTTTGAATTTTAATGTGGATGATCAGACAGAAACCAGCAAAGGGGAAGTGGGTAGGGAAGCAGAAGGGAGATAACACCTGCAGGTCCCTCTGGAAGACCAAAAGAAACTAGTTGTGATTAACAATGAACAGCAGGTTACTGGAGACCAAAAACAAGGACAATAAGTCTCCTGATGAGGCACTGTGGGAAGTATCAGCTTTGATTTTTATTTTGAAGTTTGAAAGCACTGAGGAGATCCTGTTGAAAAATGCAGACCATTTTTTAAAAAGACAGAGATCTGTATTTTGGTCTTGCAGAACCCAGAATATATCATAATTTTAAAAAGATCAGAAGGAAAAAAATACAGAAACTAAATAAAAAACAGTGAGTGTCAAACATGATAAGAAAGTTCATTTCATTCCCTCAACTCAAGGGTTTGGTGTTAGAGAACCACTTATACACATGGACTACTGAACTGTTTCTCCATTATTTACAAACACTGCAGCAAAGAAATATTTCAGTGCTGTAGGAGTTATTAATGGACTGATATTACTGCTAGTCCTGCTAAAGAACTTTCAGCGAATGAGACTTTACAAAAAGAAAATCAAAAGATAATGACAGGACAGTTTCCCTTAAAGCTGCCCACCTTTGGATTTATTACAGTTTCTCTGTGCTTACAATCTGATGCATGTTCTTCACATTCGGCCTTCTGGTCTTTATTCTACCTTTAACTTTCCTGGGCTTATTTTCTTCTTTCCTCTCAGCATCACAATGATCTATGGGAGAGCACATTGCCAGAGAAGTCCTTGCAACTGGCTGCACCCCAACTTCTCTGCCATCCCAACAATCTTTGCTCTTGGCCCTCTGGTTTTGTTTGTTCTCAGATATTTTTTGGTGCCATTAGGAAGAGATTGATCTTTCTGGGCCCAGCATGCTAAATTATTCTCCTTTTTGTAAGTTGAAAGTGGCAAACAGTGTGTGTTTTCAATTAATTTTTAAGACTCATTCTTTCCTAGATTGCACATCTCTAAACTTTAACTTCCTTTATGCTTTGGCAACAAGCTGAAAATGAGACAGCTTAGCTGAGAAGGAAGTGAAGTATTAACCCTTTCAAATGCTAAGAGCATCAGCTAATGAAAACTCTGTATTTTAGAGATCTTTGAGAAGTATGGTTTTAGAGAAACCACAAGAAAAGTGACTGAAATATGAACTAGAAACCCAGAATATTTATAAGTCATGTAATGATCTTCTAAACAAAAAACAAACAAACAAACAAACAAAACAAAAAAAACCACTAAATTATGTGCCTTGAAAATGAACCACATTAGGGTATAACAGACCACTATGTGCAATGATTACTAAATGCTCCAATGTTAGAGTAGAAGATCCAAAATATTGTTTCATTTTAGCATATAGGAGACCCACGGCTCTTTTTATTGCATGCTTTGGCTATGCTTCTGTGTGTTCCAACTGTGAATTTTGACTGCAAGTTAGGTACGGAATAATCCAATTTTGCACAGCAAAACTTGGCAGACTTAAATGAATTTCCCTGATTCAAACACAAGATGTTTCAGTTTTGCACAGGTTTCACATCAGACTTGAAGCTTTTTAGGTCACAAAATCTTCACCAAAACCAGACTGGATTTTTCTGAAGCTAGTCACCAATCCATTAAAGTTGATAATCGGGAGAAAGCACAGTAAAAGCACAGTAAAAGAAGAAGAATGTACCACGTCCATTGGAACAAATGAGAGAACAACGGTTTCTATTGACAGTTGCTTTATTACTGGAAAAATCCTTTTTTTGGGGGCGGGTAGGGCTGGATTGCACAGAGCCATCCTGTAAAGGCAAAGCCTAGCTGCTGTTAATCCTGGCCTTTGGCAGCTGAAAATCTGTGCTCTGGCTCTGTTCAGCCCACTCCTTTTCCAGAGCAGTGGCAAAGATGATAAATTTCTACTCTGCTGCATGCCCAGCTCACAGTAAAAGTCTCCTGTAATCAGACACATTCAGAGATTCCTGTCGCAGCAACACCACTTGAGCGTTCACTGAGCCAGAAATGCCAGGGAAATCTGGTGGAATAATGCTTCTGCCTTAAGCAAGTCCCTCTTCTTGAGCTGGGCAAGTTGGTTCTATTCTTCTTCTAAGCGGCTGGGGCTAAACTGAGCATCAGCACACTGCAGCCAGTGCTGGGGTTTGGCAGCATCACTGCCTCCAAACCCTGGCCCTGTGGGAGCCGCTTCCTGTGAAGTTCAGCGATTCCCTTTGGAGTCTGGGAGACTGATGGGCGAGAAAAGGAGGTGGCTGGCACAGCTCCCCCGGCTCTACCCTCCCGTGCTCACAAACCCATTTCAAAAATCCATCTCAGTATATTTACTGGAGCTGTGAAGCCTGCTAGGTTTGGGGACTGCTCATTAGCTTATATTCACAATTATCCCTGAGGAAGGGAGGACTACAGCCTCTGCTTTCAGCATGCAAATTGAGTAAAGTTTGGAGCTACTGCTACACAAAAATCACCGAGTGCCAGGCTGTCATTACTGTGGTTGGTTTTCAGAATACAGTTTTAATTGAACTAATTATCACAGACTTCCACAGGTATTTTGAGGTTTTAATGAACGCTTACAAGAATTTTAATCATGCTCTCATTGCAGGCAATAACAAAAACGCTTCGATAGCTTTGCATCAGATTATACACAGTGCAGAATATTTATTTTTCTTGTATAACTAAATAATGACATAGATCTGCAGCTCATACAATGGAAAGCATTAAACCCAGGTACTTATGACTCATTCTGTTTGGAATATTTAGACAAATAGAGCCTCAAATCAAAAATGGATAAAGCAAATTAATAGCTAATTTAGGATGTTAACAAGAATAACATCATGAAGACACAAAAGATGGAAGCACCACATTTCATACTGATACCAAACGAGACAGCCTGCAAGCACCAGCCCTGCCTCTGCAAAATCCTCCTGACAGAGCACCTGTGCAAAGGCAGGGAGAAACTCTGTCCTGTGCTCGTTAAAGTGAGTGTGTCTAATTCATCCGTGGTAATTAGGACTCCAAATGAATTAATTATAATAATCTTACTGATTTCAGCAGGATTACTTATCAGATCAGTAGCTACTATGTGCAAACAAAGCAATATGCTGCCCAGAGGAGTGAACATGAATAGCAAAAATGTTTAGATCTGGTTTCCTACAGGGTTTTATTTTGCACCTATGGAGAGATGCATTCAGCCTGTTCTTTTTTTGACCTGGCCAGGTGTTCCTTTTTGCCTGCTCTGCACATGATTGTGCAGTGTGCTGAATCAGGGCTGCCTCATCCTCCATAATGTCAGAACATGTGTAGGACAGTAGTTGTTGCTCTAGGGAAACAGATTTCTTAACTATAACTTGCAGCTACCAAAAAGCTAAGTGTGGAATTCCCATGCTGAGGCATAGGGTGCCCTTGAGTGTCTGGGATACTGATGCAGGGCACACAGGTACAGCCTGTGCCCTTCTGGAGTGGTAGCTCAAGGCCAGGCAGGGTGCTCTAGAAACAGATCCCCAGTGTAAAATGGGACTAAACACCCTCCTTTAGCCATCTGAGCCTCTCCTTAAATATCTTTGTATGCTTACCATTTTCTGGTAGCACTAAAAGAGGCTGGGGATGCTATCAGCTCTCCTCAGCAGAAAAACGTGTGAAAAAAAGGTAGTGGCAGGTTCCACATATGTTGCTTTGGATAGAACATCTAGAGAGGAGAAAAAGTAAGCTAACTTAGCCAAGCTTTCAAGGAATGTGTAGTGGGTAATCTAGTGAGGAATATAATGTCTAAGGGCAATAAAGACATAATAAAGGGCAATAAACGAGGTCTAAAAGCAGTCATCTGGCCCTTCTCACAGACTCACCAGGATCAAATTTCTAACAGATGTTGGCATAACTTGTCCTTTATAAACAGCTTTTACACATACAGAGTCCTCAGTTTTCCCAAGAAAGTCATTCAAGTGTGTCTCTATTGTTTACATTCCAATGCTCTCATTTTCTTTATTAACCTCCCTTGCTGTAGTTTAAACCCATTATATCTTGTCTGAGCCCACTGGCTGTAGCTTTTTACATGTGGGAAGACTTACTGTATTGCCACTGTTGTAATCAGTTAAATTGTGCCAATTTCTTTCTTTTAGTCTTCTTTTTTTCCACTGCTAGACTTTGCATTCTAGGCTGCTGATAACCCTTAGTGCTTTCATGTGGCCAGTCTTGGACTGCAGAAGCCCTGACTCTTCTCAGCCTTACCTTTTACCCCTTAGTCAATGCTTTGCTAAGTGTGTGAGGCTGGTCCTAGCCCTCAGTGCCTCCAGCAGCTGAGTGAGTGGCATCAAAACAGCCAGGTGTTAGTTGTGTGGCTCATGCTGGCTGTCCCAAGGGTTTCACATAGTAATTGCCATCAAGAAAAAAGGTCAAAAAAGGATCAGCTGATGAAAGCTGAGCAGAAATTATAGAAAAAATCGGGAGTAATGGACATTCTTTTTTACTCATCGTGTCTCACAGTTGTTATCAAAGATCAGATTTGATTCTTGACATTGTTTGAACTTCAAAAGGTGTGAACTTTTTTCAGTAAGAAGGGAAGGCTTCCAAGGTTTCATGTAGTTCTGCTGAAAGAAACCCCTTCCTTTTTCATTCCTCTGTTCAATATTTGATTCTTTTTATTTGACCTTGTGTCTAGTTCTTAGTGAAACATACAGCAGTGTGGAGCAGTACAATTATTGCAGGGTTACTTCTCTCTCTCCTGGAAATTAGACATCACTGTCAACTCATTTCTAGTGCACTCACCTCTAGAGGGTCATCAGTTGCTGACAACATTAATTTTTCAGACTCTAAAACTTAAGCTTTTAATTGCAAAGGAAACCTCTCTGAACCAGAGCAGCACCATCTTGCTGCATCTACAGCAGACATACACAGTAGCTCAGAGAGGTGTGAACTACCCTTATTTAACTCTCCCCACCACTGGCAACGACAAGTCAAAATTCAAGATAAGGCTGTGTAAATGTTCTCTGGGTGGGAGAGAGGGACAGCAGGAGGAAACAGTATTGCAGTTCCAGAAGAATCTGGACTAATAAGTCATCATTATTTTGCCCATGACCTCTCACAGCAGACATCAGAGTTCAAAGCTGTCATTCTTACCTGGCCACTAGTTCCCAAACTGGATGGGTAGGAAAATTCTCTGAATGGATTACTTTAGCAACTGTGTAATTTCAAGGTTTTGTTTCTCTGGTATAGATAGTAATATGAATGTGATTGGTGCCTTGGAGCTGCAACAAATCATGAGAATTAAACATTTTCTTCCACATCCCAGCATGATTAAATAGAGAATAGATTGATATAATATATGTAATAATCTATGTATGGTGCATACCTTTAAAAATATCTCCTTAGAGAACTATCACCAAAGAGACAAAGGGTCATATTAACTTCTGGCATCCCACTTGTTCAGACCAACTGGAGTGATATTTGCATCTCTTCCAGATGAGGTCTTAAAGCTGAAAAATTGTGATAGGTAAGAGAGCATTGTTGAAATAGCTAAATTCTGTACCAGGCACTTTAAAAGCATCCAAATGGCTTATTTTTCAGCTGTGAAATAGAAAGCTTTTCCACTGTTCTGGAAACATGGGATTCAAGGTGACTTCACAGGGTGTTAATGGACGAATGATCTGCACCCCGCTAACAATATTTCATGAGCAATGATGTAGCAAAATAATGTAGTCTATTACACTGTGCCACCAGATGCCATCTGAAAAACACATTGCTGGCTTTAGCATCCCAGATTTAATCAACTTTCCACAGAAATGACACTGATGCTGACTGTAAAAGACAGTGTGTCCTCAGCCTGGACTAGCAGCTCCTTGGATGTGGCAGTAATGGTGTCCCTTTCCTAGTACCTCTCCCAGCGGCTGAATTTCTGATGGCTAATGAACGGTGGCAGCATCAGTCTTCCCTTCAATAGGTACAGACCCCTGTGTGAATGGGGCACTTGTTTCAGTATGGGGCACCTTGGACATCCTCAGCACCGTTTGGTCTCATGTCCCTTTCGGGTTCAAAAGGTAGGTAAGGGAAGGAATGAAGTTGAGGACACATAGAGGTTTCTTCAAAATACACTGTCTTCAGAATATACTTCCTTCTGCTTTTTCAGTTGCTAGACACTCTCACAAGCCTTTCACTGCAAATCACCTCTCCTGGAGCACCATTATTAGAGTGATGAACGTTTTAAATGGAGTCAGCCTATTCTGCAGAAGAATAGTTGTAATGACATGCATGCTCAGGTTTGTTCCCAAGGGCTTATAGACTATAATTAAAGGGACAGACTCACTAGGACATGAAAGGAATTTGCTCCAAATAAATTGGCAAGTGATTTGTTTGAAGTTTGAAATATATTTTCAAAGGTCAAGGTCTTGCTACTTATCTATTTTGTTTATCAGTTGGTGCTGTTGTTAACTTCCACCAAAATAAATTTGCACAACCAGAATTAGGAAAAATATCTCCTGTAATATCTACTCTACTGGCTAAGGGGAAAATTCTTAAATAAGAGTCTAGGCTCTCTGCTTAGACCTTGCCTAGGGTGAGTGTTACATAGAAAATAACAAACTTTAATGACATTTTAATGGAAGAAAATGAAAATTTGTCTCTGATCTTCTGCAGTTCAGCCACTGGTAACTGTTGTAATTGTATTCTTTTGAAGTTGTATTACATCAGCATGAGTAAAAAGAGATGTATGTTGCCCTGAGCTATCTGGAGGTAGGTAATGCAAATAACTGTGCCAATAATAGTTAGTAACTGGTGATGGGCAGAAATTAATAGAAATTCGGGAAGAAAGAGGTGAGGAGAAGATAACTATAAGCAATTTATAAATTCTGAATTGCATCTTACAGAACACAGTGAATATGGGGAGTATTTTCTGTTAAATTTATTTTAGCATTGTTTTTTGTCCTTTTCCTTATCTTTTTCCTGTCTATATATACAATTAAGACAATATCTATTTAGAAGCACATATATATATTTAAAGTCTATATATATGGTTTTCATTTTAAATGAAGATTTTGAACAGAAAGAGGAAAAAGCAGTAAAGAAAATAGTAACTCCAGCTTCCTTTTTCCATACCCGCTATCGCAGAATTTTTGGAAATATGAAACACCAGAGTAAAGATTTCCTGGAGGGCTAACAAATAGAGTGGCAGGTATGAAACCCCCTCAACAAACTCTATCAATCCTCCTGCCTTCTCTCCCACTTAGATGCCAGTAGGCTTTACCTCTCTAAGTGAACCAGTGGCACAGTGCCATAACCTTTTTAAAACATACATATATGTAGCAAGAGAGATGTTATCTTGGAGGGGTCTATCCTTTCGTCTCGCTCCTCTTTCAACTTGTAGAAGAATGCTTGGTGACCACTCAGTTTTTGCCTGCCTTTTGTTCCAGTTCCCTGCCAACTTTCACACTCATACAGTTAACTCTTTCTCTTCACCAATAAAATAGAGCAGGAAGACTTTCAGAAGCAGCTAGGAAGGCAATATTTTCCCCACTCAAGTAAATTTCCCTTGGCATTTTCTTTCTCTGCTCCTCTCGGTGCCCATGCAACCTATTCCCCTGCAGGGCTCAGCGTGAGCAGCCGCCTGCCGATGCAGAATAACTGCATTTAGCCTGCAGCAGGAGTGCTCAGCACTTGGTACTTTTCCTAACACCTGACTGGGAAAATTGGCTGGGGAACCAGAGACCTGATGCAAGGAGTGAATACAAGGTATGAGCAGAAACCTCCTTGTTTTAACACCTGGAGACGAAGCACACACAAAGGAAGAGTGGGTTATTGAAAGACTTCTACAGAGGGGTTCTGCCCCATCCTGACCTTTTCCTCCTGCATTACTCTTTAGTTATATACTGTCATTCTGTGAAATGACAGTGCCTTGTCATGTACTGAGAGCACCAGCATCCCTGTGGGAAAAGAGCAGAACTGAAGCTATACAGCAGGTCCTGCCTGGCAGGAGGTCACTTCCATTCACAGCTGGGTAGGGCCACGATCACTGCTAGCTCATCTTCTGTCTCTCAAGTTTGTATTCCGATGGGCACTGGGCAAATAACTACAATACCTGAATTTTCCTTTACTGTAAAGAGAGGAAAGATTGTCATTCCCTCTCCTGAGAAGTGTGCTATAAAGAATAATTAGCCTCTGTTTGTTAAGCAGTTTATAAAGAAGAAAAAGCCTGCAGAAGGGCCAAGCACAATACACTAATATTACTGAATTGATGTTTAAGCTAATAGCTCTTTGCCAACTGTACCTTAATAGAGGAAGCAGAAGAGATAGGTCTCCTGTCCATCACTTTGAATCCAAAGCTACTTCATTTGTCCTTTACTTGCTGGATGAGCTCTCAGCGATTTCCCATCGTTCTCCAAAGTTTCCCACAGGCCATGTTGGTTTCACACATGCAGCAGTGTGAGCTGCAGGGAGTGTAAGCTGGTATTGCTTAGAGTCACGCCAGGTTACGCAAAAGAAAGTCCTGTGCTGGCAGTCCCTTAGTCCTGGGCCAGCTGCAGGCAACTCTGTGGTGGCCAAGCTCCGTGCACGACACCAGACTTACCCAGGTCCTATCTTTCTCTGAACTCAGCCTCAGCACACATGAACGAGTGGTATGTTTTCTTTTAGTTCTGAGACACGTGAAATTCATCCAGATCTCTTAATTCTGCTTTGCCCCATCTCTCACAGTAGGCCTTTTAACTCCTGTCTCTAAATGAGGCAGAACTTCCCAGCCACAGGCAGTTCATTTAAATATAAATGTAAAAGCTGTGCTGGAGGAAATGGTTTCTGCTCAGCTATTTGGTTATGAAATCAAATCATTTCTCTACTGTTTTCAAATTGGTGGCTAACGGACGGTAACAGTGAAAAAGGGGGACTGCAGGGCTGGGTTTACCTGAATTAAAGACATTCATTCCTCTCTGTGCTAAAATTTATATTGAAAGTAGTGTGTTTTCAATTATGACCTAAGCTTACAGGATTTTTTAAATTTTTTTTTCTTTGATCTCTAGAACACCAGAGAGAAAAGCCTTTAACCCTCAGGAAATTGTTACATGTAGAATTATACACCAACACTGTCAATTATTCTTTCTTATGTTCACAAATAATAACAAAGGGATAAATTGATGGGTAAGAGCTCTACTTCAGGCAACAGGAAACACCAGCCACAAGTAAAAAAAAAAGGCATGGATAAAGGAAATGGCTATCTGAGCTTCCCTGAAACACCAAGTGCTGAAAGCACAGGAATCCAGTAGTGATTTCTGATCTCTAATGTCACAGAAAATATCTCAACGAGTTGCCTTTTGTGTGAAAGAATTGTTCCTGTTCTTTTTCAGAGGAAGTCAAAGGGCAGCCAAAACATCAGTATTTTCTTCAATGTCCAAATGTTCTTGTGCTTTCAAACTTAAGCCACAACAGTGAGCTCCTTCCTCCACCATAATTTTGGTTTTGGAAGGAGTAATACAATTTTAGAAGCACAAAAATTGTGGGTTAGGGTCCCCCAGTTCCTTGTCCTCTTATCTTGAGCTGCCTTGTCACAAACCGCCTCACCTTCTCTCATGTGCAAGTCACTCTTCCCTACAAGGTGTCTAAAATTCTTTCTTTCACCTTGTGAGAAATAATTAATTCTCCTAAATGCATTCTCTTTTATCTAAATGTTGATATGCTGCAGGGACTCACAAAAGCACATATGTGCATTGTCCCTGCATTTAACATTTTGCAACCTTGCAAGCCTTTGCTCTTTTCTGATCTGAAGTCCATGTCAGCACATGAGTAGGTGATCTGTGCAGAACTCTCTGGTTATGGCATGTTGGCTTCTTTCATTCAGCTGCTGGAGTGGTTTGCAGAAAGCTAAGTGTTAAGGATTTTTCTCATATTATTTTTCTGTATAAACTTCATTGAGTTTGCCACACGGATGATAGTCATTTCCTATTGGGAATTAAAGGTGAGCAGAAAGGTGTATAAAAAATCTCTATGTTTATATAACATCCTGTGAACCTATGACCCAAATAACCTTAAGTGAATAGGAAGATTGCAAATAAACATATCACACAGTAGATGAGTAGAGATGATGTGGGTATTGTCTTGCACCTGAAATTTCCATCTGTGAGCTATAAGACAACTCTTCATGAATTTACAGTGCAATAATTTTTTGAACAAGAATTGTTTCAATCTTTGTAAACATTTTGCATCTTAGGGCTGTGAACACTGAACAAATCAAGATTGGATTGGAAAGCTGGAGGTTAGAGGTGCTCAGTTTCCTTTTCCCTACATAGCCTGAGGCACTAGCACTGTCTGTGATCTAGATTTTGGTCCATTATGAAAAAGGATTTATCTTTATTCCTTATGGTTCCATGAGCATATCAATGCCATTTCTACTCACTTAACATGCCTATAGTTGCTATTTCTATAACTGTCCTCATATTCTCTGGTCCATCTTCTGCACTCTTCCCCAAACAGATGGCTCTCAGTCTACCTTCTGTCTGCCCCTTGTGTCTGGAGTAACTAAAGGAAGAATAATTTTTGTTACAAATCAGTACTTCCAAGTTATGTTCCTAGAACATCAGCAGAAAAAGTAATAAAAGCCACAGGGATAAAAAGGAATTAAGGGCCATTTATGCTTACCTATAAGCCATGTGTCAATACCATAGTTATTATGAAACAGGGTTTATTCATACTCTGCTTTACAGCTATTTCTTCCTTTATACTGTGCTATAATTTGTTTGGCTATAGTCTATTCAAGAGTGTGTGTCTGTGTCTGCATGTGTATCTCTGTTTTTAGGATCTGTAGTTAGGCAATCCTTTGGGAAAAGTTAAGGTGTGCAACCTGTTTGTAATAAACAAACCATCAGCTTAATTCGCTAAATCTGTATTCTTGCTTTAAAGATCTAAACAGAGCCTCACACACAGTAAACTTGTGTTTCACTCATTGCCTCTTACAGGAGATGAATGTTGTACTCAGAGGAGGATTCACACTTCATTTAGTCCCTGCTTCATGGTCAGTGGTCATAATTGTCTGAAAAGGCAGCAGTGGGCATTAACCAGAGTCATACGGATACAGCAAGTAGCCAAGTATGTTCTGTCTCAGATTTGTCACTGTACTCACACACTGTATAGAAACAGTATTTGGTTTTACTTGATCTAGCTGTAATTATATATTGTTCAAGAAAATATCTTTTTTCACTTCTTCAATGCAGGGTTTCCTCAGTATTTCAGATTTCATTTCCCCTTTACCACCTAACAACAACAACAACAACAACAAAACTCTATGAAATAAGCTCTAGTTCAAAGTTTCAGAGATTATGTGTTTTATTTGTATGTTTTCTGTTTCTTATGCCATTTTGATTCCAGACATCCAAGACATTTTAACTGTGGAATGGAAAAAACATCTGGACTGGAACAGTGTTGTAGGAGATAATCAAATCCTGGTAAAGGTAATAACAGAACAGCTGATACTCATCAAATGCAAACTTACTAAAGGTATTTAAAAGGAGAACATTAAACTGAAAGAAGAGAGGCAGATCACAGGATAATCCTATGGAACAATTTTCTTAATGATCTGTTTTCCTTCAATTTGAGAAACTGGCATTGTCTGTCTTAAATGCTCTGCTATAACTTTCATGTCATTGCATCCTACATGTTCTAATCTGTTCTCAATCTGCAATATATTTGTACGAGTGCTTCATACAACAGGACTGTAGCCAGATTTTTACAGAATGTAGCAGTTAAAGATTAATCTATCTGTTTACCTAGAATTGTAGTGAAGTGCTTTGGGAGATTGGCCCAGAAAACCTCTTTCCCACTGAAAACTGATACCACTCCAAAATAATTTTAAAAACACAAAACAAACAAATTTAAAAAAGGCAAGCCCAGGCTTTTCCAAACAGCTGTATATGTGTGTAAAGATACACATATTGAATATTTCCAAGAATTTAACCTATTGGTCCTCAAGTATATAAATACCTGAAGGGAGGGAGCAAAGAGGACAGAGCCAGGCTATTTTTGGTGGTGCCCAGTGACAGGTCAAGAGGTGATGGGCACAACTGAAACACAGGAGGTTTCCTGTGAACATCAGGAAACACTTTTTGCCGGTGAGGGTGACCGAGCACTGGCACAGGTTGTCCAGAGAGGCTGTGGAATCTCTCTCCTTGGAGATATTCAAAAGCCCTCTGGACATAGTTCTGGGCAACCGGAGTTAGGTGACCCTGCTTGGGTTGTGTGGTTGGACCAGATGAGTTCTGGAGGTCCCTCCCTACTTCAGCCCTCCTGTGAATGGGCTTGGAAGCAAACTTACCACCACTCTTCCAGCCTGCTCTTCCAGGGCACCACTGATTCTTATAAGGTCCAGAACAGGTTAAAAAACTCCCAGACAAACAAGAAATTAATTTTCTGCCTACTCAGAGAGATGCCTCACCAAACCTTGACAGAAAAAGTCTTTTGCTAAGTAACTTTCTAGAATAACTCTATTCTTTTATCCTTCTAATTGCTTGCTTCTGTGTGTGTGTCAGCACAAAATCCCATGGACAGAAATTTTTACTTCCTTTCATCTTTTCTTCCTCAGAAAGAAAGCTAGACTCTTGACCTCTGGCACGGGTTCTGCAATATCTCTGTTCAGTTCTTTGCCAAAGGCTTCCTGTGTGACAGAGGTTACCTTGCTTTATTCAAGCAATAATCCACGAAGCTCCCAGTGATTTCAATGCATATGAGGAATTTCAGGCTTTAACATTTCCATCTTATTTCCTTATTTGTGAAATATAGTTAACAATATTTTCCTTTGGCTGCCCTTAATGCATCTAGAATTTCTAGATTCCAGAATTTCTCCATCTAGAAAATTATCTCTTTGTGGTAGACACAGTCTCTCGCTATATGTTTGATGATGTCTGTCACAAAAGGTCATTCATCTTGGCTGGGAAGCCCCTAAGAATCACTGCCATGCAGTGGAAGTAGGGAAGATCTCCACTTGCACCTCTGGGTTTTCTTAAATGAAAGTTGGAATATTTCACCCAGGACTACAGGAGATCAGAACTTAAATAGTGTACTTCTTTGGAGGGAAGAAAAATCTGCACGTTTTATCCTGAGGTTTGTAGGGCTGGCCAAGAGGTTACATTTCTGAAAAATAAAGCTTAGTAAAAATATGGGGTAACCTCAACAAATATCAGTAATACTAGAAAGTGTAATAATTAATGAGACTGACAGCTGAAACGGCTCATTCTTTTTTTGCAATATTGGCCTGCAATATTAGAAACTATCTCCAAAACCAGCTCTTGCACATAATAGTGGAATCTAACGCTGCTCTGCAGCAGTTTGTCACAAATTCCAGGAGAACGCTGTCTGCATGTGCCCTAATATTTTGCACTGCTTGGTGAAAGCAATTCCCTTGAAGAGCAAAGGAAAAAGAAAATGAGCAGGGGGTCCCACAACTCATCTCAAGTTTCCTTTGGTGATTGTCTTCCATTTCTTTTTCATGAGGTCTTTGACAAGCAGCAGCAGTTAGAAGATTTTAATTTCCTGGAGCATTTCTTGCCAGGGTAAGAGCTAAGGGTTCTTTTTTGTCCTTTTTTTTTTCCTCCCCTTTTTTTCCTTTTAGGATAGATCTGCAGCATGTCCAGAGGAGAGATTCATGACCTACTTTTCCCAAAATGAATTTTGAGCTTTGTGTACTTTCTGATGTTTGGTAGGACATTCTTCTTATTAGAAATCTTGGGCCAGTTTGTGTCAGACTTTCCATGGCAGAACAGCAATGCAAGGTGTAACTCAAGTTGAGGAAGAAATCCTATTATCATCTTTGAGGATTAAGAGATTTCTGTGTCAATGAACAGGTTTCTGTACCTTCAGTAAATAAATAAAATCCAAATTAGAACAAAGAGACAAGAGTGTCCTTTTCCAGCCATTTACTGAAAGGAACCCACGTGCATTGCTTAATCAGGGCCAAAAAAGCGAGTGTAGGCAGTCGAATGCACCAAAAATTGGGAGTTGAGGGAAAAGTTCATGTGAAACTACTCCATGTTAGAGACAAGTAGGACAATTAGACACCGAGACTAATCATTTAGGTAAGACTCACTGTTCCTCCTTGCCTTCAGTAGCACTCCATCACTTGTGAACCAAAGGGACAGCAATGGAGACCACAGCATCCCAGGAATTTGTCTGTGCTGTTTGAGAACATCCCCCAGCCAGAGCTGTCCATCAGATCGCTGGGCAGCAGCAGTGACATTTCGGCAGACGTGTTTAATTATATCAATACATCAATAGTGCTGACATTTCGGAGAGCCATCACCTCAGGATAAGCTAGCTCTAAAAGTAATCTCTCTTCTGTCCTTCTTTATCTGCCCTGAAAAATAAAGCTGCATGAGTCAGATTTTTAAACAGAGGTAGTATTTAGAGAGAGCTGCAGAGCTCAGAGATCTCCACTTGAGAGCCCAAAAGCATCCAGTTCCCACTGCAACCCTTGGTGGTTGCAGAATTTCCTTCAGAGCCTAACTTCAGCTGTGAAGTTCCCTTTTGAAATCACAAAGGAGGAAGAGAAAAGGTGGGCCCATAGTGCAAAATGCTTGAATCTGCTTTGACTACCTGCCATTCAAGAGCCAGTCCAAAAAACCAGAGTTACATTGACCAGGAAGAGATGCAAAGGCAGGTTTGTCTCAGTAGCCCGTGCATGCCCTGGCTGCTGACCCCAGCTGCTGAGCAGCCCCATGCAGCCACTGCTGCAAAGCAGTGAGACTCCTGCTTGGGCTGTTCCACTGCTGCCCACTCAAACTGGCACCATCAGCCAAAGCCAAAGGACCAATCTCTGGGCTCTGAAGCATCAACAAATGTGCTGTCAGAAATAAAAAGCAGGCGGTGTCTTAAGGAAGTAATGCAAAAGCAAAAAAAGGCAAAGCAGCCTGCTAGGAAATTGCAGATGCAAAATGCACCTGTCTTTGCTCGAAACACACAGAAACTCAGATAGCAACATCATACAGGATGTAAATGGGAGCCTGTCATTTCTTACTGGGTAATAGAGAAACTTTAGTTGTCTTATTTAACATTTTTACTCTTCTTTACCCATGTTTTTCATGGCATACAATATCTTAGAAAGGAAAATTATTTCGTTGTGTTTCCTGCTTGAAAGCAGGAGCTGGAAGGAATTTAGAGGACCCCATTTACCCACAGGACTGCAGGCTCTGATCACACCTGTAACACAAGTGGCAAGAGGGGCATGGAGGAAGGAGTACTGAAAAAACTGTTTCTCAGTCATGGTGTGAACAAGAGCAGGATAGAAGTGCTGCAGCCTGTGTCAGCCAGTGCACCTCTTCTGTGAGGTCCATAAATAACTGAGGATCTCCAGGCTACAGCAGGACACTGATCACCCACTGAGATGTCTTACAGCCTGCTGACTGAGGGACAAAAGCACTGGGAACCGATTGTGCTTTACTTCACAGTTTTTTCTTCTTGCTGCTTCTTGGTTGCTCTTCTTGGGTACCAGTGATGGGCACAAACAGGGCAGCAGACAAAGCTCAAGGGTTAGGGCCAGTTTTGTCCTCCACTGCTGTCTCCACCAGAGCTTTTGCTGGCTGCCAAATTTTCATTCTGTGCCTTGCAAACTTTCCATTAGACATTCGAACCAATATTTTTAAAGACAAAAATCATAACATTTCAGCTCAGATATATTGAACTATAACAGTTTATTGTTTTTTTTAAAAGAAACTCAATACCACTCACATTGTTTTCTACCAAATGTTGCTTATGGCAAGTAATTCTTACTTGTAAGAATTGTAAGTAATTCAAGTGAGTAATTCTATAATAACTAAAATAGTTCTTTAATAGTTAAAGAAATTTGGCAAAAGCTATGATTTTTGATTTATAAAACCCCTACATCATATTTATATATTCACTGTGGCAGACAGTCTCATTTAAGGGAATTTTTCTTCTCTGTTGAAGCTTATATAGAACCATAGACTCATAGTATATTAAGGGTTAGAAGGGTCCTTAGAGATCATTGACTCCCAAACCCTCACTTCCACGGGGTTATATATTATATGTAAATATATATTTATTTATTTATTTACTATAGGGTAACTATTTTCTGGACTACACCCTGAAAGCTGAGGTCATATTTCCTGCTTATGGCCATACAAAACCAAAAAGAATCCTCTGTAGTGCTCTGAAGGCAGTTCTTCTGAGCGGAGCCATTGCTGCTGTGTTTTCCAAGCAATTCAACTATACCAACATGCTACAACCTAGAAATGGATTGTGGTTTTATGTATTTTGGGGGAGATGAAGAAAGTTATTATGTTTAGCCACTGAAGCTGACTCATGCTCACCTACACAGCTTCTCAGCCTGTCCTGTGCCACTGACTCAGTGATCCCTGCAGGGGAGGGTGAGGCCTCTGCAGCCAGACTGTGAAACAACACACTTTAGACAAAGGAAGTGCACTGCAGGCTTACTCTAGCACTCATATATCTACTCAAGGATAATGAAAATGCACTGAGGATAGCTTTCCTACAGCCATTTGTTGCTCTTGTGTTGCTCCTGTCCACGCTGACTTCGTGCCAAGTTCAACCAACAGTTTTCAATTGTTTTGAAGTGTTCCTTCTGAATCTAAAAAGTTGATGGAAAACGGCTACTTATTCTGATTTTTACAACGTCCAACTCCATAATATAAGTACATTTCTAAATACTTTTTATATCACTGTTGTGGCATCTCTTTTTTTTTTCTTTATTTTTTTTTTCCCCAGAACCACAACTGACTGGCTGGAAAATAAAAATTGCTGAAGCCCATGTTCCATCACACTTTAGGCAGCTGCACACCAAATTGATGGAAAACTAACTTTCCAAGGCGAACTCAGTTTAATTCCTAATTTGCTGAAAAGAAAGAAATATTTAAGGCCCTTTGAGCTTGAAGAACTTGGAAGGATTATGTAAGAGACAAGAAATTTTCTGACAAACCTCAGAGTAACAAACTTTCCTACAGCTTGTTTAGTCCATGAATAATTTTTTTTTGACCTTCTTTGAAAAGCTAACATAAATGTATGAACATCAACACGTTGTAAAAATTACAACTTAGAAACCAGAATTTTCTTGGTGAGGACTTTTTACATGGAACAATTTTTTGCGTTTTGAGTAGATGAGATGCACCCTGAGGAGCACCAGAATTTGTTTAGACCGTGTTGACAGTGACAAGCTCAGCTAGAAAGGGGGGAAGGAAATTTGAGGAACTAAGTCCAAGGGAATAGGAAGAAACACTGATTATAGCACAGCTTGGCCATTAGGTCTCTGAAGATGCTGAGGATACTTCTTCACTTCCCTGTTCTTCCCCTGCTCTGCAAGCTCCTGATGGACAGAAGGACCTGCTTGTATCTTGCGTGCCAAATTGGAAACATAACTGCTTTGTTTTCCCAGTGACTCTTCTCTATAAGCTCTAGAGAGGACTTCTGAGTTTACATCTGTCCCCAGGGTTCCTGAGATCACAATATTTCCTTTTAATATTTTTTGTTGCCTCACTGCTAATTTCCCTGTTGACTCTTGGATCAATTCTCTTACTCTCTTTCAGCCCCCCTGAGTGACATCTCCTGCCTTCCCTCATTCCCTTGCATTTCTTCCTGCCTTGATATAAAGTACAGAAGTTTAGGGTGGAAGTCTGATTTTTTTTCCTCCATCTCCATGTCTTGCTTTTTAATTTATCCCAGGGAACAACTAACACATTGATCAAGAGTTGGTCTACATCAAACTTTCTTTATGCAAAATGATGATCAGAGCAGTTGGTGTCAGGCAAGCATCAAACATCTTGTCTGTATTTTATATTGCTCTACTCTAGCTTTTTGCTGATAAATGCAGTGCTGACTTCTTCAGGTATAAAGGTAGGTACTGCATTCACACACGACATGTGTCTTTATCTCGTGGGCTTATGAAATATCATGAGAATTCATCTCATGGATATTATTACTTCATTGTTAGCCTCTTTCGTTCAATCTTTCATTTTGTGTCACAATGGGTTTTGCAAACCCAAATCATTTGCCACTGACTTTGTTTTTTATTCTGAATGACTTATGTTCTCAGTGCATCCCTTAAATTTCAGGGCAACAAAGTGTTTATCATAGAGGCTAAATGATTTAAATCACTTGACACTGTCACTTTTACATTGTTATAAATACCTTGGCTCCAAAGGACTCAGGTTGTGTGCTGAACTGTAATAAATCTCTTCCTTAATATTGTCAGGGCTTGAAATGGAAATGTCTGCAGTAAGGAAAAGACAGAATTGTTAAGGTGCCGTACTTACCTGTTTGAAATAAATGGTGAGATTTTTAATCTTTGCCATCAGGAATGATAAATGATTCTGCAGTTGCTTATTTTAGTGCTGCACTGAAGCTCTCCTGGAATCTCTCTTCAGTTGGGCAGAGTTATTAGGGTAGGCCAATGAGGAGTATTTCAATGTAGAGAGTTAAAATCCACGGTGAATAAATCTGTGTTTGCCCTGTCCTCAGCGTCCTGAGTCTCTGCAAGAGTAGGGGAAGGTCCTCATCGAAGCCAAGACCACTTCATATTATGCCGACAGGGAAAAGTGTTCTTAAAGTAGGATTGAATTATACCTAAACTCCCTTTGAGTCGTCCTTTTTTATATATATTCTGAAACAGCTTAAACTGGCCTCAGTGATCAGATTCAAGGAAATATGGTGTTAATAAAAATAAATGCCATTTTTCATTTTTGCTGTGGATGTTTGTGTCTTTCCATATCATATTTTAGTACTAGTGAAGGATTTTTAGTAGAAATCAATGAACATTAGTAACGATAGAGTAATATAAGTAATATAAGAAGCTGCATTGCATAGCATCATTTTTATGGACAAAATATCAATGTGTTGGCTTATAGGACTCAGAGCACAGGGCAGCACTAGGGAGGAAAGGAGCTATAAACCATACAAACTCACTCGTCTCATGTAATCTACACAGAAATCTAAATGCAGCCCACTGACAGCTCTAAAACAGAGCAAAATACCTTCAGCAGTCTCACGAAACCAAGGGAAACGTCACATCTAAACCTGAACCATAAAAAAGAGGAACTAACGCACAAAAGGAGCTGGGGACCTGGTGGGTATTTTAATAGCAGGATAGAAGAGATGAGAGCTAGGCAGTATTTCACATCAGCTTAAAGAGGCAGGGACACATGAAATGGCCCCCAGGCCCCTTCCATGGGAGAGGGAGCTCCAGCAGCACCAGCCCTGCGGGCATCTCCCAATCGCACACAGAGGGGTGGCCTTGGCTCCTGCAGCCCTGCAGAGAGGCTTTCTCTGGTGTGTCTCATCTTGCCAAAGCTTCCCTCTGTAAGGGAATATGAGACTCAAGCCTCCCTGGGGCAAGCATCAAGTGTACCATCTGCCTTTTTGTCTGAGACAAGATATATTAGCCTGTGCTTGCTAAAGCATGCATACAAACACCAGCTAGGACTAGCAGAATGTATGGGTCTCATAGCTATTGTTATTGCTTGGAACTCTAAAAAACTCACTTGTGCTTCCTGGTGTTCATAACCTGAGAGATAATTTTGTAGTCAAAAATACCACCATGGCAACCTGATCTGACCACCTAAAGAACACATGCCCCAGAGACTAATTAAGAGAGATGTTTGAATTGCTGTTTCTTGCAGGAGTGTGGTGCAAATTCTACACCAAAAAACCTGAAAATTCACTGCCTAAAAGACTCAAAACTGTGACTGGAATTTAAACAACTCAGTTTTACCACCTATGTGATGATGAGCCCAATGCTGAAAGCTGACCCAGGCATTGAGCCTTTTGTAAATGTCTCTGTATGTGAAGCCAGCTAACGGATGAAAGAGTAGAAAGTTGTATTCAAGGATATATAGTCCTAGGGAATTTTGTACCAGCAAAGCATGCTGCAAAAGGCTTCTTGTATGCAAGTTCACCAAGCCCTTGACACCACAGGCAGCTTCCAATTAATTCCTCCTTCCTTCAATCAGTTCCCAGTTGCAATCTGGGGAAAATTCTGACTTCCACCTTGGTTCACTCCTTACTCCAGTGGTATCTCCACAGCAGTTAGTTCAGACAGATGTTGTACTCCTTAGCATGAACAAGATACATTAGCACCTTGCTATAGTGTGAGGAAATATTCCATTACAAGCATGTAAAATATGCTGCCAAATTACTTCATTAGGTAAAGTCTTTTAAGAAAAATATCCCAAACCTTAAAACAAGATTTTTGTATAAATATGAAATGTAGCTTAAAAAAGAAAAGAAGAGGAGGAGAGGGGAAATTAAATGTTACTGACTTTATTGAATGTCTCTATTCAAATATCTTGCATAAGCAGACATGTCACTTTAATCAGATAAAACCCACCAGGGAAGGTGGTAATTATTTGTATTACTTCTTGACAGCTATAAAAAGCTAAAATGTTACTGTGCAAATTCTGTCTGAACTATTTAAACAATTGAAAAATGTGATTTAACAGCTAAAACAAACTTAATTCAGGCTGATCTCTCATCGACGTGTAAGATGAAATAAGCTGGCACTTTGTATAGGGAATGGAAATAACTGCACAATGCCCTCCTCTAGCATGGTTAAAACCTGGTACCAAATAAACCCCTCAGAAGACCTTGTATTACCACGACACTAGCAGGAGACGATGGCCATTTCTATACTAAGATCTGCTGCCCTTAAACTTTTGTTGACAGTAGCCAGGGTGGGGTTTTGCCTTGGAAATTCCCAGAGAGCTCTAGCAGCCAGGCAGCCATGCAAGGACCACTTGCACAGGCAGAGGATATGAGGAAAGTCAGGAATGAGGTTTAGCAATATTGTTAGCCTTGTCAGGTCCACTCCAAGAAAATGACATGCCAAAGAGCAAGGCTTGAGGGCATGAAACTCCCCGCTGGGACTGGTGGTAGACCCGGGGTTGGGTGCCCTCAGGACAGCTGTGCAGCCAGCTTGCTGCAGCACCAACAAAGCCAGCATGAGAGAGGTTTGCAAATGCAACCCCAGCTGTTCAACCAAGTCAGCTTCTGAGTAAGAGGGTTGGGAAGATTTAATTCAGTCCAGTGATGCCTGAGATGGCCACCTAAAAAACAGAGACTAGACAACAATGAGGGAATAAAGGTAGGTATTTATTTGAAGGGCTTTCAAAGGTACACCCTGGGGAGTCCAGAGGCTACTCCCAAGATGGACCCTGAGTCATGAGTTCTTCACACTTTTATAAGTTTGGTTCATTTGCATATCAGGGTTAATTCTCCAATTAAAATTTCAGTTAATGATGTAATTTTCCCCAGGTTTACCCCCCTTCTAAGATTTTGGTTTACACATTTTGGGCCTAGGACAGTCTGGTTGTCCTTGGACTGCAAACTTGGAGAGGCTTTGTTATGTCTAACTAGCGTGAGAGAACAGAAGTTAACAGGCCACAGGAAACTTCAGAGTTGCACACTAGGCAATGCAGGATTTGAAAAATATAAATCTTAGGGCAACACTAACCCCGGGGAACCTCTAGGCTGACACTCACAGGAAATCCTTGCATTAAGGGTTTTTTCCTAAGTACCAGCCTTCCCTTAGGCCTGTGACACTCAAGAACTACACCAAAGCCAGGAAGCACAATGCTTGCCAACAGTAAAATCTGCATGGCTGCCCTGGAAATAGCACAAATCCTATTATCAGAACTCTGGTTCTGCTGATGCGTTGCAGTGTTAACAAATCACCATCACAAAGATTCCTCTTTCCCTCTTCCTCCCTCTTTCTGCAGTCTCTGCCCCTTGTTGCCCTGCTTTGTCTTTATATCAATACAATAGAGAGCTGTTTTCCACCTTTGCTACTCCCAGGTAGTCCAGACTTATCTCAAAACCTCCAACTAAGCATTGTCTTCAAAAATCTAAGTGCTTGAAAAATAAGTCACTCCACAGGCAGCAGGATTGTTAAACCCTGACTCTAAAAATTTATCTAATTTCTCTTTAAGGTCTTTGTTTCCATCAATAATGCAGGTTTCCACATGTCCCTTACATGATCATAATGGCACAAGGGAAAGCTGGAAAACACTGGTTAGCTGGACAGCCAAGAGAAGGAGCTTTGTGGCCTTCAGCTTTGGATGAGCAGCTCCAATTTCTATGCCCAGGCAGACCATCTATCTGTTTTCAGCCATTCTTTCATCCTCACCAGGGCTAGAAAAATATGGTTAACAAATATCAAGGACTGTGATTCCTGTACTTATAATGCCTTCCCCCTGGCTTCCTCTTACCTCTAATGACTGCAACATCAAAAGGGTCTGGAAATAACTGCAAAACTTAGAAATCCTACACCCGAGCTTTCCTTTTTCTGGCAGAAGAAGGGTTAGTCAGACATGACACTTAAGGTACTCCCCCCTTCTCTCATGTCTTTGCTGTCACATTTTAGAAGTTCATCTCCACCTGCAAACAGCTTTGCCACTGGAACTGAGAGCCTAAAACTCAGCTCCTGTAATCTAAGCCCAGCAGCACCAAGACAGAGCAATCATTGTGAGCACTGTCCTCCCCACAGCTTCATGTTGGGTTAAACATGGAGGTCCATTCACCTTTCTCACCACCTTGTCAGCTAATGTAATTCACCATAATTGTTTAGTCCTGAAACATGCTCACCAAAAGCACAGAAAGAACAATGTAGAAGAAAAGAAGGCCCAGAAGGAACAATATAGAAGAAAAGAAGACGCTGAAGGCTATTTCAAACTTGTGTAAGCACACTCGCAAAGGGAAAAAAGGTCATGGAGTAAGCCTTATGCACCAGGAAAGAGGAAAGCCCACCAAAACACTGAGTTTCCCCATGACTAGTGGAGGTCTAGTGCTGTTGGAAGACTGGGAGTGCATCTGCTAGTAAATTCTCCTGCCTACCTGGAGAAGCCCCACGAGTGTCTGGCAGGGTTTGAGGTTCGGACTACTGAAGCTAATTGGCCTATCTGGAAAACTGAAATGTTGGGTTTTTTTCTCTCTGCTGGCAGATGTTATCCTAAATTTCTGCTGACAGTCAGCCTGGTGCAACAGGGACAGATTCTGTGTCAAGTTCCATCAGTGCAGTGCAATGAGCCTGGCCTATTTTGGAAGTTTTATTTTCATGGCTTTTTCATTTTGCAGCCTCCAGCCAGATGCTTGCAACTCTGACGTCTTCCTACCAACCCTCCACCAGCTTCATGTGGATCAGATCTGTGCTTTTTGATGTGCTATCTATTTCCTGTAGATATTCCAGTACGTTTGCTCCTTCTAATGACTTGCTTTTCTCCTTTGAACAACTTCTTCCTTGTGTTGATTTCCTGGAGCACTTATCATTTATTGATGGATAGTTAATTATCACCAGGCAATAGATCTTGCTCAATTCCCTAAAAGCAGCAGCTGACATTTTGCGTGCCTCACCAGCAATGATCTTTCACAGTCACGGATATTCTTTGCAGCAGATAATACATGAACCTGCATTTAATCACACCGAACAAGTCAAAGATTCTTCCTTGTCTTTTTTTGAATCTCTGACTACCTGCAAAAAGTCCTCATCAGTTTCCACACTTGCCTCTGTTTACAGAGTGATTGATTGCAGGCACCAACTCTCCTCTATCACCAAAACATTTTACCATACCATCAAATTACTGATCACAGCTTAGTTTTGCTGTCTGGTTACAACTTCTCGTCAAAATTATCTATTGCCCCTGCCTGGAGGCATAAACATCAAGTTCTCTTGCTCTTCTCCTCTGTGTTCTCACTTACAGTAGGTTGCCCTGGTGCTTCTTCTCTATGTTCAAATGCTGTCTGATGTCAATTCCAGACTCTATGCACAACCCAAGCAAAATGTGCTGTAGCAACTGGGGGCTGGGGAAGCAATGAGTGAACTCAGGGGCTGTTTGTGACTGCTGATGCAGCCCTGTAACCCTGGGGCCTTTCTCCCTCCTCTGCTCCCTGCCTGCCAAACCCAGGCCACCCTATCCAGGCCTGTGTGGTGTTTTCCAGTAGATGTGCATTTACCAATTTCCTTGCAGTGCAGCATCTCCCCAAAGGTCGGGGGAGTGCGCTGGCACTCACCTGAAAGAGACCCCTCAGCCACACCAGTGAAAGAAAGCTGGCTCTCTTCAGCCTGGATGCCTCCTGTGCACTAAAGCACTGAAAAATTTAAGCCACCACACACAGAGCCATTTTTAGTGAGGTGGAGTTTGCTTCTTAGTTGAGACAAATGCATGCAGACAACCATCCAACCTCCCAGCCTAGCCCACTACCCCTGCCTCACAGGAACATAAATCATGTACCATGAAGCTATCTTTGCTGCTGCTAAGACTTATTGGATCAATTGTCTTTCTTCCCTTTAGAAGAGGACCTTGCTCTCTTATCAAAAGGCTGGATAAGATGTTTAACTTGTAGACTCCAAAATGTTAGAAGTCTGACCTTCCAAAGCCTGACACAAGCTGCTGTTAAAATGTATTTTATAGTTAAAGAAATTGCCATCAATTTATAGATTCTATTGTGAGCATAAGGAACAAGATTGCAATATTGATGTTAAATTTTACTTTTTCATAAAGCTGTGTTCAGGTCTGGTTGTTCTTACACAGTCACTTTATGTGATGGAAGAACTTATCAAACAAAATCTGAGACCATCAGGAGAAATGCTGTTGCTCTGACACTGGCTGGGACAGTCATCTTAGGTTTAAAACACATTGAGAATTCCCTGAGTGAATCAGCTGATAACAGATAGGACATTACTCATGGTTTTACACTTGACAATTGAACTGGTGCTTTATACGCTGTGTATTTGATTCATTCCTCTTTGCTGGTGTCCTGACTAAATTCAGAGCACAAGACATTTTTTTAAATAAGAATTTCTCCTATGACTTTGCAGCACTGTTTCCTTCCTAAGCAAGATTGATGTTTCCAGGGGAAGTCCACAAGGCTGCAGATTGATGGCCATAGGCCTATTGCACTGAGAAAGTGGTGGCAGGCATACAAAACTTCTGGCTGATCCTAAGCCTGGTTGATCATAAGAAGGTGTGGTTTAGGTGGAGACCTAATGATTTAGATTTTGGTTTTAAACACATCTCTCTAGCTCGTTTTTTGTTGCGGCACTGATGTGGCACACAAGCTGCTTCACTGTCACCTGGACTCTCCCCAGCTCAGCATTTCATGCATGCATCAGCAGCTGGCTATGAAACACTACCATATGAGACCAGTCCTATATTTTCCTCTTACTACAGGTGATTGTGATTATCAAGTTGCACATTAAGTTTGTGTCCATCAACGGATGGCCTCAACCTGCTCCCATTGAACTTGGAGAAAGATTTGCCTTCTGCTGGATTAAAAGAGTTTGTTTAGAGTAATAGCACCGGGACTGGCGTCTAGCTTGTGAAAGCTCCATCCAGCTGCAGTGATGTACCCCTCCCAGATTTGGGCATGTCCTTCACTTCTTTGTTGCCAGTTCTCCCCCGTCTCTCAGTTAAAGTGTTCATTATATATCATACCTCATGTTTCATGCACAGCAAATGTTAAAGAGATTAATTCAAGTTCTTGCTCTCTATTTCATCTTTAACCCAGCTCTCTCCTTTAGTCTATATATCCACCTAGATTCTGGATCTTTCTGATTCTATCTGTTCACTTTTGTGCCTAGCCTGTCCCCCTTTCCCACTCTGACAGTGCTTTTGTTCAAACATTTTCATGCTTTCACCTTTTCACAGTCAGCTTCTCCCCTGACTTCTTCTGCAGCAACCCAGATTCCCTGAGGTTCACTTAGCATCCTGTTAAGATCGTGCAGGACTTTCTCCTGTGATGATGTTGTCCCTTTGTCCCTGCTTTGGTTTCCACTCTTCAAATGCAGTCATTGATGAGAAGCCTTCACAGGCTGCCCACCTTCTTTCTGCCATGTCTGATTGTGACAGTTCACACCTGCCCTGAGCCACATTGCTCTGGCACCTTCAGTGTCTCCCTTGTCTATGTCCAGCACTGGAATCTTAGCGTTTTATTTCCTGCTGCCCCTACTGTTCTCAGTCAGTACCTACCATTGCCACTTCTCCCTCTTAAAAACATACACATACCTTAATGGACTTGAAAAAATATTATTATCTACCAGGAAGGTGCTTTGAAGGGACCTCAAGTTGTAAAGAGAGCATGTTGACCTCCTGCCTGACAGGGTCATACTCCAGATTCTGCTACAGCCAGCTGGGAAGGAGGGGAGTTGAAAAGTCTGGTTTAGGCACCATTCTTGGTGGGATGAATGACTGAACATTGTTAAACACCACTGACTGTTGATCGTGAGGGTTCCAACAAGCTTAAGCTAAATACATAGCTCTTAGAGGTTTGAAAGCACAGCTCATCTTCAACCTACAACCTTGCTGATGTGCTCTACAGATCTATAATGTGTTCTAGAGACCATCCCCGGAGTAAGCACCACCACTCACCTTTCTTTTCCTGCCTGCTGGGATCAGGGGTGTCAGCAGGAGGAGAGCGGCAGGCTGTTTCCCTCTGTCTGTATGTCTATGAATGCTGAGTGAGGTCCTGGACCAGACCCCACCTTTGAGCTCAGTGAGAGCAGGACCTTGGCACCTGGCAGTCAGCACTGGGTGAACAAGCAGGGTCACGTTAGGTCACGTCAAAAACCCTTGCCCTAAATCGCACACCAGTGAGGGGAAATGAGCCTCTGTAAGACAGCAGAGCAAGCACTGCTCCCCTCTCCCACAGGCACCAGGATGAAGAAGTAGAACTGCAGAAGTAAAGGGAGCAAAGGAGGAACTGTGACTTTCGGAGATACAGCTGTTCCTCTGGGTCATTCCACCTGACCCAGAATAGCTAAATGGAGCACAGTGCACAACCACAGTGTGACCTACAGGGTACATACATTTGACTCCACATCACTGCATCTTGCCAATGGTGACTTTAAACTAAGTGCAATTTACGGGTTTTCCCTTGAGATTGAAAGGTGATGACCCTTAGTCAAGGAAGGGAAGCAAAATTAGTTCATACCATAGTTCCAGATGAAGGGATAAAAATAACTTGAGAGGGGCTTTTCATTAAGTCCACTACAATATTTTATACAGATTATGCTTTCTTTTCTTTTTCCACAAACCAAGTATAATTTTCCATTCAGAGACAGAAAAGCTTTGTCAAAAAAAAAAAAAAAAAAAAAAAAAAAAAAAAAATAAAAAAAAAAAAAAGAAAGATCATTCATGGAAAAGAGTTCTTAGGCTTTGGAAGAAAATAACTTCATGTCCTGTCCTTTAATGAGCAATAGAGAGACCACAAAGTTAGATCTTTTCTTGCTAGAGAGGATTATTTCTGTCATGGATTTCATCAGTCAGAGCACATGTAGAGCACACTTGTGATCAGAGATTTCTGGACAAAACTAAAATCTTGGGTTTGACTAAAATTTTTTATGGACTTCAAATAATAGGCTTTTATAATAAAATAAATATGTTTATGCAGAGACATATACAAACCAAGTCTATAAAAGTGTATACACATTTATCTCTGAAATCCACACTAAGTCCCATCTGAAGGTTTGTAATTTATTTTACAGGGAACATGAATCACAAAAAAGTAAGCTCATGCATATAATATGATATTTACAAAGAACAAAAAAGCTGCAGTCCTTATCTAGCTAAACAGTTAAAGATGAGCTTAAATGCCACATGGAATGAGGACCTGTGCAAGGATCAGCATAGACAGGAAAGTTTTTTGCCCACTTCTAAAATTTTAGATAAAGCTTTCTCATGAGAAAAATTTTGACTTTAAAATAAGCTCTTTGTCGTCATTCAGCACCAGGGGCATATGCTGAACAGATTTGCTGTGAAGCCTGTGGGAGACAGTCTCACTACAGTAACTTTTATGGCAGAGCAGGGCATTTTTCCTCCAGACCATTTGACCAGTGTTATTATTTTTTTCTTTTAATCACTGAAATAAAAAAAAAAAAAAAAGCCTTTACTCATAAAAGTAAGGTAGTGAAAACTGGAGGTGTTTCACAGTGTACTGAACTAACAGCTTTTCCTCTCCATTAAAAGATCTCAATTTCTAAGTTTCTTCACCCAACCAGAGTCCTTCCAGCTAACCTGCACATATACACCTTTACCCTTGGACTGTCACCTACTGCAAAATTGTATACTGTCTTCCTTAAAAGAGGCAAGTGTATATAAGGAAAGTAACAATGAATGGATGCCTTTCAAATTCAGGTCCAATTTTCCATCTATTCTGACATAAATCCTCTGTCAGTCTTAAGCATTTCCTATCTCCATAAATAATATTAATGCTGAACTCACAATAATAGAACTTCCACTGGATTTCAGAGAGCCCTGTTCTTCTCATCCTCAGATGTGATTGAGTCCTTGTTAACTGGATTCATCACTGAAAAATCTGTAGATTTGTGGGATCCTGTTTCAGCAACTTTGGAATACTTTGATTTGCCAGGCCCTATACATCCACCTCCTCCTGTCTATTTCCTTAATGGATGTCACAGTCACCCCTTTTTTTCACTGTCCAAAGCACTTGTGTATGTGTCTCTATGTACATTTTTGTCTGAGTAATTTTTAAATTATATTTTCTTGGCTAGACAATGCTTTTCAATGGTGTGCACCATTCCTAGTAATGCAAAACAGAAGTTTTAGAAATGGGGGAGGTTTGCTAAGGATATGTCCTTGTTAGGTTTTGATGTTTAGAACATACGTTTGCTTTTAGGTTGTTTCTCACTTCCTACAATTGTGCCACACTGGGGTGGGCACCATACACGTTTTCACCTGATGCTCACCATCCTGAAAAACTGCCATCACACATATTACAAACATCAGTATGATCCGACAAATCAAAATTGTGACTGACAGGCTGATCTTGCCTGCCCATTTTTTTTTTTTATTCTACTTTTATCAAACTCTCTGCTACAGGAGAAAAGCTGTTACAATGATAAATCAGAACAAATTAAATTCTTCAGCTGTGAAAACCAGGCTGGACCCTTGTGCTAAAATTTACTAGGGATGATTTAGGTATAACAAAATTCAGTGTTGTACTGATGCAGGAGGCATGAATAAGACAATCCAGTACAGATCCCTTCAAACAAACTGGGATAAAGATTTATACAACAAGCTTTGAGGGCTGCTGTCTTGAGATATTAAAGGATGATCCCTGTCACAGGTTAGCAATTACTTCTTTACATGACAACAAGACCTGTCTCTGAAATTTCAATCTTCATTCCAAAAATTGCCCTTTTAAAATGTATGCAGGACACTTGAGAAAGTTATGAATTTATTTGACTTCCAACTTGCAGATGAAAAAACAATATCCTGTCTGCTCACAGATATTATTGAGCATAATACACTTTTTCAGAGGTAGACAGTTATCCTCGATGTCCTAGTAATTACATTCTGTCCACCTGTCTTCCCTGAAGGGATTTGAATTAAAACAATACTTAATCTCCTCCAAGGTGTGAGCCAGTGTGCCTGAGTTCCAGCCAGGAGACTTTACATTTCTGCAGTAGATGAACTAATTACTATTATCCCCAGTGCCCACATAATCTGAAGAAAAATATCTCTGCTTTTCCTGTATCTGCACCTTCTGGAGTCCCAGAAGGAAAGAAAATTTCTTAACTCAAGACAAAAAAGTCTTTCAAGTCCCATCACACTGATATTCTCTTGCACTTTTCCCTCACTCCTAGTTCCCAACTGTTTTATTATTTATTTGGAGAAGAAAGACATTTTAAAAGCCTGAGTGCTGGCAGAATGACTTTCTCTATGATTCCTTGATCACCTCCATCCTACAGCTGCCCATGGACTACAGCCTCCCTTCTACTCCCTTCAGAGCTCTCTGTGGGGAGCGGTGGGGACAAGGTGCCTAGGGCTACTGATTTCACAGCAAGTCCATGACCTTCTCCAGCAACACAAGTCAGGTGAAGGTTAATGTCAGCTCAGCGCAGCTGTGGGCCAAATGTTCTTGTTTTTAAAGGGCTGATTGCCTACAACTTCTCAGAAGAAGAGGTGGTTGTTTTGTTCCAGGATGACATGGAGAGGGTCAGGTGAGTGGCTTGGTCATCAGAAGTGTGTCTTCTCCCTTACAGGAATTTATGTCCCTCCATATAACAACTTCAGGGTTAATTGCCTTTTAATTTTGTTTCTGTATGCAGACTGCCCAGAACAACCTTAAAGTTATTATTTCCATGCCTAATTGCATAATTCCCCTCCTCTTAAACAAGAATCCAATTAAAACTTTCCATGTATGCCAACTGCTCTTACCCTTGGCAAGTTTGGTGGTTGCCCTTTGAGAATCAGCAGCCAGCAGTATGCAGTGGCCAGCCAAAATTCTTGAAACAACAGTATTTATTGTCCACACAGCACCAATAAAACAATTTTAAAAACAAAAAATAGTTCAAAGTAGCAGCAGTTTATATGCAAGTCTAACTCAGCCTAAGCCCAGACATCAGTGATATCACTGAGAAATTTCCACCTTAACCAACCAACTCAGGGTGCCTCTGACTCCGTCTCTGATGTTCAGAAGGATGGAAGTGTCCAAGCATCCAAGTAGCTCTCGAAAATGGGACAGACATATCCAAATCACCAAGAAATATTCTGCCCAACTAAAAACAGATTAGTGATTTTTACTTTTAACAAAGGCACAGAGTGTGTGCACACGCGTGTGCCCTCCTTCCACTTGTTCTGCCTGTTCAAGGTTAACAGAAGGTTTAAATAACTTTGTCCTCTTTTAATTACTGATTTTACGCACTATTGGGTGGTTCCAGACTGAAAGTTTCTCTTTCAAAACAGAGATTTGATTTAGTTGTCCTTGCTTCTTCCATACTAACAGAAAAGAGGTTCTTTTGTCCCCATAAATAAAGCACTTTTGTCCCAGAAGACACTGCTTTGACGCTGTGTTGACAAAATCTTCCCTATGTAGTTTGGAGACTGTTAGCAACCACTGACTGTGGCCCTGCACTGCCAGGAAAAGAGCTGTGTTTCTGTCAGTCATCTTTCTTCTATCCTAGTGCCTCGGTGTTAACACAGTTTTCTCCATGGTACTACAAATTGTCAAACCTTAAAAATATTAATTGCTTACACACTAGTGACCACTTCCATAGATGTGGCCTAAGGCAAAACACACAGATGAAATACTATGCATCTCCTTCTGACATTTTCTGGCAAATGCTGTCCATGACATTGCAAATAAAATCACCAGGACCAGCTGCTCATTTTACCTGTGCTCTTACAATCACATCAGCAAATAGTGTCCTTACGCCAAAGTTTTTGCAGGTCAGACAGGATCTCTGTAGAACAGAGTTACACAAATAGTAATAACAACAATTTATTCCATGATTGTAATATATAATATGTAGTATATAGTGTAGTATATACACCATCTAATATACAATAGATCTATATTATTATATAAAGGTACATGTTTTATATGCATGTATATAATACATATAGTATATTAATATATACCTGTATATCATTTATATATTAAATTTGGTTTTTCTTCCTTTTTTGCTATTGAACCACTACTACAGTTGTACTCAAATGTGTACTGGGCTTCATTTTTCAGGCACCACCCACTGAAGATGATGTAGAAATGTCTGAAAATGTGTTAGAGGCTCAAGCAGTACCTCTGTGCCTACAGAGATCCTCTCAGCTCTCAAACTCAGATGTGAGATGGGTGCAGCTCAGAGGAAGTGCTTCTGTTGCATTGGAAAGGAAAGAAGCATGAGCATCAGGGTTCAGAGAATACAAGCAAAATAACTTTCAACTCCAGAGGACTTCGATGTCTGAAACTTCTTGTTCTTAATGCTGTAGTTCTTCTGAAGAATAATCTAGACTACTGGTGGGAAAACCTAGAACTGATGTCTAGCTGCTAGCACTGACCAAAAATTGATGCTTAGCAAAGCAGGTAAAGTTTCTCAGCTAGACCAATACAGAGTAGGGCAAAATCTTAACTTAGACATCCTACCCTGCCAGCATAATACCTCAAAGTACAATATATAATTCATCACCTCGCATAATACTGGAACCATAAAGCATAATAAGGGATCTAAATACTTTAGATTTTTTTTCCGTAAATTAATACATTATTCAACACTGGTAGTATGAAGGTTCATTGGAAGAGATGGAAGAGATGTGAAAGAAAAATGTCATATCCTTTCTGTAGCAGTGAGCTGCATTCATATCTTGCTGTTCCTCAACTGAAATAATATTCACTCAAAACCTGAGTTAAAGGTTGAAAGTTTATTGAGAAAGAATACATTCTACCTGCAATTTCTAGAGAAAAATGAGTTGGCTAGTTTAAAGCATTTTGAAAATAAGTAAGAGAAGTTAACCTCATATGCCACATCTGAGCCACTCCTGTGTTATTCCAGTTGAGATAATTGACAAAACAAGTATTTGCAATGGGAGACTGCAGCATGACAGGAATTCATGTGAATGCATTATAATAGTCAAGTGTTTAATCACTTTTCAATTCTTGTAAAACAAAGACCATTTTCCAGCATTGTCTGAACTGAGCTTGCTGCAGTCAATGGATGTTCAACTCCTTTGCATGAGAAATTGAGTTCACCACCCTGGATAATGAAGACCTACTGGTTTTTAGACTATAACTCAGCAGGTGATTGAATATTATCTGCTTCACAGAAAAATACAAGTAAAATGAGCTCTTCAGCTGTAAATAATTTGGTCAAAAAAGAGAAAGCAAATGTATTACTTAGGTAACAATCTCAGCTCTGCTGCATGGTGCAGTGCTTTTCCCTAGCCAGTTCTGGATTTGTTATCATCAGCCACCCCAAAAAGGGAATGTTAGTGAGGGTTTTTGTGGAAAGTCTCATTACTAAACTGAGCATGGAAATTCATGTGAAGAGTTCGATGCAGAACATGGCCTGACTGTATTTTCTTCTCCCTGGCACAATGGGAAGAAACGGAATAATGGAATAATCTTCTTTGTTATCTAGAAATAGCTCTTCCTTTTTTCTTTCCTCCACCTCCCAAAGTTAATCTGTATGGTTTGACAGCCCTGCAAATGCTCTCACAGGTTTTACAGGACTTTAGTTTCTATTTATAATGAAAAGCGAAGGGTTAAGATTATGTTTTGGTTTTAGAAAATCCATAATATTAAAAAGGCCCTGCAATCAACAAATAACAAAATTAATCAACTAATCCCTTTATCCAGAGCCATTCAGACCAGTCATTAAAACCCCGAGGTTCTGATAGATGCCACCATGACAGATTTCTTTCCCCTCCATGTTGTTTTGATTGACACAGATTTTTTGATTTGGGTTAGAATTGCATTTGGGCTTTCCATGGCATGTAGTCAAACTAGCTCATTTTGAATGTTAGTTTCCTGAAAATACTTGAAAACCAATCTGTATTTTTAATGTGTTAGGTGTTTGCCAACGATGGCCTTTTTTTGTTGTTGTTGCCATTGACACACAAGGTGATCCAGGAGAATGTCTGGTTCCTGTGGCTCTCTGCCCAGCCCTGGCTTTGTGAAATAACTGGTTTCACTTAGCCAGGTTGTTAGCAGTCATTTACTGTAATGCCCCGCATTGTCCACCACCATTTCCTGAGGCAGCTCTTTGGCATTTTCAGCCTCCACTTGTAAAGCCCACCCACCCCGATCGGTGTAACTGTAGCAAATTTGTCCAATCACTAAAATACCATGTCTTTCTCATATATAAAATACATGGATATTTATGCTAATTTTCTTTCCTCTGCAGTACAGGTTATTCCCGTATTACACTGAGTGAGAAGGTTGGTAGGAAAAAGTAATGGGTTTTATGTAACCAATATAGTTTCTTCAAAAAATCAAACAGGGCCTTCTTCAGGTCTAAGGCAGAAGTGTTCATGCAAAGTGATTTTCAAACAGAGCCACAGGAATTTATCCTTCCTAGGTGACACACAAATTTTAACTCCTCTACAACCAGTCAGATCCTTAGAAAAAAATATGGGAGCCCTTCTCATAAAGTATCAAGATATAAATTAGAAAAAGTCTGCATGGAAAATGCTGTGAATGTATGTCTACATGGCACACAGACATCCCAGGCAGAGGTAATAGTTCTGGCTTAGAAAACAGAATTATCTTTTCCATAATACATTGACAACATTTCTGCAGAAACCTTGAGTCTCCGCACCACTGAGTAGCACAAATGTGCTCCATAGAGTTCAATATAGCCTCATTCTGGCTTAAAATTTGGTGTGTGTTTAAATGCTTTCCTGGGGTATTTAAAACACTTTCGTTGCACCCCACCTGTTAAAAGCAGACCATAATAATTCTAGAGATTGGAAGAGTCACTGTTAGGAAAAATTTTGAAAGCACTTTTAAAACACTCTACCTCTTTGTTAGACATTTTTAAATCATTGCTGTCAGCCTGTTTCTCAAAAGTGAGGGAGCAAAAATACTTTTGCTTAGCGTCTTTCTCCTCTTTTTCTGGACCACCTCCAGTCTCATCTCCCCAAGATTTCTTGCTCATTGTTACTGGGCAGCTGCAAGTCCTTTAAAACAACTTGCTTTCATACCAACTGACTGCAAGCTCTACAACAGTGTCATAACCTCTCATTTTTGTTCCTAAGGACATTCAAATTTTGAAACAGTTTGAATATACTTGATCTTTTCAGTTTTTAGAGAGCCATCAGGAAGACTGATTGTTCCCAGCTATTTGCAGAGAAAGAAAAAGAAGCTGGCTGTTCATAATAAAAAATGCCATTATGTGTAGACGGAATTTAGTCATGATAATTCACACAGTTTGGTGTCTGATTTGGCAAATTTGATCCTGCACCAAGACACTGTACAAACTGAGTTCAACCTGGGCACAACTATATTGCCAAAGTCTTGGTTTTCAGCAGTGTCTTCAGAGGCTGTTCAAAACACAGGCTTCTCAAACGCAGTTCAAAACACAGCTCTCAGAACATTATGTTTCAGGCTTTTCTCAGAGTGCAAATCACCTCTGTTGAAGACAACTTTTGAGAGCACAGCCTATCCTGTGGGGATGTTCAGACCACAGATCATCTGGAAGATGCAGAGTGGCCGCTGGTTGTACCCGGATCACAGCTTTCCCCTCACAGCACACAGCCTTACGCGCCTTCTCTGCTTGCTGTGTTAGCGTAAGGGACACTCTCTGGGAGGGGTTGCCACATCCCTTTGGGGAAGGAATGGACACAACTTTCTACTGAAAGCCAACAGGATGGTCTAAGTCAGAGCAGAGGGTTTCTTTGCCATACTTTTATGCCTGCCATCCAGAGCAGAAGGGTGAAAAGGGCTGATTAAGATGAAGAGGCTGCCTCTCTTCTCCCGCCTTCACACCACTGGGTGAAGCAGCTTCTCTGACCAGGTGAAGTCAAGTTTAAAGACAAGAAACTCCAGGCAGCAAAACCCCTTGAGCCAAGTGTTTCATGCACACCACACACTTGCCTCCCTCCCCGCTCCCCAGGGCTCTGAGATGACCACATCTTCTGGAACTGGTTCCTGAGCTGAAACAGAAGGGGTGCTGGTGTGTATTTATTGTGCAAATATTGCTGTGTAATAGTGACAGGAGTATTGCAAGTGACCTATGCACTGACGTGAAGTTACTATCCAACAAGAGTAGGTTATTCCTTTCCTGTGTGAATGTACTGATCCAACTTAGGAGGGAGCCGTGGGAATGGTGGACAAGGATCACACCATAAATCCTGATGACCTGGTGCAAGCACACACTCATGAAGCAACAACTGACTCACCTGCAAAACCAGCCAGGAAGACACAGGCTTTTCTCTGAGACTGGAGTCTTGGGGTACAAAAAAGAGCCAGAGAGCTTCCAAAGGGAACTTTGCCTAAAATGCCATGGGACAAATGATTCAAGTTAATGGTACTAACCTTGTC
Organism: Machaerirhynchus nigripectus; assembly: GCA_013397975.1. Lineage (NCBI taxonomy): Eukaryota > Metazoa > Chordata > Aves > Passeriformes > Dicruridae > Machaerirhynchus > Machaerirhynchus nigripectus. The sequence continues at coordinate 105,790 of VZRQ01010156.1, read as the reverse complement.
AGCCCAGTTGCAGAACTCAGCAGCGCTTAGTGCTTAAGGACTTAAGCACTTAGCCTGCTCAGGAGCCTTCTTGTAGCAGTGCTCTCATGCAGCCTTGCTATCTATTAGACACATTTAAATTGCACACTAAGAATGAAACAAATAAGAGAGAGGAAAATGGATTTGTAAAAATACATATTATCTATGCAATTTCTTTTGCCACTTGGAGATCCTGAAAATTGGATCCTGCTTTTTTTTTTTTTTCCGGAGGCTCCTTTGTAGCATAACAGTTTTCCTTAAGCACAGAATGTAATTGTCCATCAGACTATATCATTGTTAAGCTGTTAAAAGGTATAGCTCTACCTAAGCAAGGCCTTGGGGTAGATTTTCTTTTGCACTGGCCTTCTTGGAAGGTTTTATAATGATTTTATTTTAAAGGAGCTCTGTCTGAGCACAGGAGAGGAGAGAAACTGGCAAACTTCTCTGCAGTTCTGAGCTGGCAAGGGTGTTTGTGATTTGCAGATGTTTGTCCTCTATCTCTTGCAGCATCTTAATGATGCAGCTCACTGAGCTCTGCCACTTGCCCCTGAATTTTCCTTTCATGCTTCCCCTCAGCTTATTTTCACCTCATTTAATAACTATTAAGATAATGCTGCTGTTAGAAGACAGTAGGGGCTCATTGCTGCTTTCCTACATCCACTTTCTACCCTGATACACTCACCTGTCTGCGTAAATTGAGCTAGTTAAGAGAAGGCATTTTCTAGGACATGAAGATTTTAATAGCCAGTTTTGTGCCTGGTGTAAATCATCCTCACTGTGCTATGCAGTGTCTCCAGACATTACTGGCCTAGCTCAGGTGAGGAAGTGTTGAGTAGGTAGCAAAACCTCAAGACAATTATTCTTTATTTCCTTTTTCCTTTCCTTGAAGCATCTCCAGAGCTGTCGTCCATTTAAACATCTGGGCTCAGACCTACCACAAAAAGATAAGCCTGTCCAGCTGTGCCTAGTTTTCTTCAGTGCTACAAACTCATCTCTGGCTCACAGCAGTGGCTTTTCTCACACTTGCCAAGCAGCCTTGACCCTTGAGGGGCTGTGCTGGGCCATGATGACAGTTTCACATAACTCTGATAATTAATGCCTTTTGGAGCACTGGTTATTTAAACATAACACTTGATGAATGCACATGCCTCATTTTAAAACATGATTACTCTGTATGGTCACAGCAAAACCCACATTAAGGTGTTTCTTTTGCTTTTACTTCCTACTTTAGTGAACCGAAAGATCTTGCATGGAAAAAAAAAATTTAAAAGGAAATATCCATGTTAACTGCAGCTGGTTTTGCTGATTTGGGCAGTGATGGTGCAAGTTACTGTGACTGGGACTATGGATGGGTATTAAATGGTTGTCACAGACAGGTGATGTTGTTGTACAAGCAAGTGATCCAGCATCATATTCCAGAGCCAACTCTTCTATGTTAGCAATGAAGGTGGGCCAAATTCATCCGCTCTGCAACTCACGGCCTTTTTGTCTCCAGATTTTCCATTTATTTTTTATATCTGCCAAGAGGGTAGTTTAGAGAACATTACATTGTCATAACATTGTATTCCACTGGCAATATTCCTTAATTGTAGTAATAATACATAATCAGCCATATATGTATGAATTAATGTATTACCCCTACAGCTTCAGCACTAACTTCTGCTACACCCAACACCAGTCATGCTTGGCTGCCTCATTACCTGCGTTTCCGGACATGAATTTCTTTCTGTTAAATGCTAGGGGTGTATGTCATTTTTATAATAGGAGCCAATGGTATTTCTGTCAGAAACATGGAGTTTCGTTGTGAAATCTCTAATTTTTATACAAGATTTTCGGAGGGCTGAAGAGCCCAGCTTTGCAGCGCATGACTGGGCTGGCAAAGGGTGAGCTCTTGTGATGCTCACAAACACAGAGGAGTTTAGGGGCACCTAAAACTACCATTCTCACTGTCTCTACTTGCATGTGCAGAGTCTGCTGAAGATTTTGCTGTGACTTCTTTTCCTGAGGGCACTTGGATGTGTGGGAGCCGGCATTGCTCCCTAAGCAGACGGGAGCAGCTCTGGCATGGGAAGGAAGGACACAAAGAGTCAGAAAATGTGGGGTTTTGATAAAACCATTTTTCTGCAGTAGTGGTTAGGCAACAATTAAAAGCCAAGTGAGGGAGCTTCTCAGCTGGCCTTGGGGCAGGGCAGCTTCAGCCAGTCCCAGCTACTGAGTGAAGTGTGTGCGGTTCAATGCAGTGTTCCACATCCCGCCATCCATTTAATGACCCCCAGCCACATTAGACCTACAGGAGCTAAACCACATGCCAGAGACCCACCCATCAGAGTTACAGACTTGCCTCCAAAGCCTCTCTGAAAAAGGCCAGTGGGGTAAAGGAAGGGTAAAAATGGTGCAAAGAAAAACATGCTGTGATACACACTTGTCCTAGAAGGGTAGGTAACACTGGTGCTAGAGGAAACAGAAATCAAACAGTGAGGATCAGCAACTTTTTGTCTGTCTCTGCAGAAGTTTTGAATGACATCTGCTGAATGACAGTGCAACTGGATTTGCAAAGTCCTATTTTTAGTTGCAACAAAGAGCTACAAACAGCAAGCAGACTAAATGGCTGGCTTTTTGCTGTGTTTTGCAAAGGTGAAATGTGGGACTGGAGAGGGCGCTGACATTGGTGAATGGATTAACTTTGAAATTATAAAGAAAAATGAACAGGGGAGAAAAAGAGAGGGAATTGGAAGAAATGGAGCAAGAAGAACATTATTTTGTGTAAATTAAATTTAAATAAAAAAGGATGACACTGGCTCTAATCTTGTCATGCTGAAGTATTTTAAGGCCAACAGTAATAAGAGAATTATATATAACATGAGTACCCCATGGCTATAAGGTTCACCTTTTTTCTTTTCTAATAATGAGGCTGCTGATGTACATTTGTCAAGAAGACAAATAAAAACCCTTTTCATTGACCAAAAATGGCAGCCTTAGTCACTTAACATCTTCAGAGTTCACCTGCATCAAGGTGAGGAACTGTGAAATCTCTCCAAAAAGTGCAAGAAAAAGCCTCACAAATGTTCGGTTGCCAATTGATTGGTCTTTCAATGTTTCTTACATAGTTGGGCAGAGCTGAGGGTTCTTTTCTGTGCCTTGCTGCTTTCAGTTTGCTAGGGAAGTTGCTTTCTTCTGCTCCAGTAAAATCAAGCTCAACAAGACTTGCAGGGAAACTCCATCTGAACAGCGATAGCCATGAAAGAAAACTGTGAGCCATCTCTGCCTGGACAGTTTCCATGGGTGCTGCGCACATGTGGTGGGTGGGTTCCTCCCAAGGGCTGGCAGACATTGCCACCTCAGAAAGGGAAGAAAGAATATGGGAATATTCAATCACATGCATAAAATCTGGCAATGATGCAGTGAAGGGCAGATGCAAGGCAAGACAGGTAGCAGCCACAGAGGCAACTGGTTTGTAAAATGGAAAACGGGCAAAATCGTACCTCTGGTCTCCTGAAAGCTAGCACAGTGAGCTTCAGGGAACACACAGTAAGATATTATTAGCTTTCTGTAATAAGAGAATAGCAGTGAAAGGATGATTTGTGACTCTAAGGAAAACGGTACAACTTACTGTCACAGGATGTTGAACGCAATGATATGTATTTGTTCAAAAATATTTAGACTTGCTCATTCGCATTCAGTTATTACTAAATATGATATTTTGGACATAACTGCCTTGCCAGAAGGTGCCTGAACATTGTCTGATGTTCACTGTCAGATGTGAGTCACTTCATACTGGCCCTTTCCCTTACACACATTCCCTGTGAACTGTCCAATAGACAAGAGCAGAGCCAGGATGCTGGGCTAAAGGAAGCTCTAGACTGACCTCCCATGGCCTCTCTCCTGTTCTTAGGAGGACAAGTCCAGACTAAAGGTGTAAAATGGCTGCATGGCAGCCTATATTCATTGCAGTAAATACCATGCTAAGAAGTAGCTGTCCTTCAGCTCTCTTGGAGTCTGAGCAGAGAAAATCTGTCAGCCAGAAGACCACAGAGGTGCATCCTTAGACAAACAGATCTTTATCACAGAGGCAGAGTTATTAGTTGTTCCCTTGTCTGCCCTTGAGGGAGCATAGATACAGCCCATTGCCGGCTGTGTGAGCCCCCAGCCCCTCAAAGCCTTCCCTGCCTGCTCAGTGTCCTGAAGCACAAACAGCCCTGAGCAACTTCAATCAGGCAACTCACTGTCTGTAACATGAACAGAGCAAGGTTTTCTTAGCCCAGGGCTTAAACCTGCAGTCTAGCTCAAAAAAGTACTTGCACTGTAGAATCCCTAACATATTTTCCTATAGGAGTAGTACTGACTTTTGGCTAGAACATATAGTGGTTTTTATACTCACCACTGATTTTTCCCCTTCCAGGGAGACAGTTGTACATATAAGCAAATACTTCCTGAATTCCACCGAGAAGGAAGAGAAGTATATTCATATGACAAACTGTTTCCAGACAAGTGCAGGTATTTGACTGAAAATTAAATGGAAGCAGCAACTTCCAGTAGGGGTTAAACCTTAGAGAGAGAGAGAGAGAGAGAGAGAGTTCCTTTCAAGCCTTTCCTCTTTGGGGAGCTCTGTGTATTTTCCAGTGGATGCCTGTGTGGATGGATTGAATCTAAGTCTGCTGGCCGTCAGCTCACTGCAGTCCTTGGGCAATGAATCCACGCTCACAGGTTTTGGAATCACTATCAGCAGCATCCTCAGCATCTGTCAGGTGTACAGGCAGACACATGCCCTGGCAGCAGGAATGCTGAGTGCCAGGGCCGGCCCAGGAGGTTGCTGTCTGCCCCTCCTGCAAGTTTTAGGTCCAGGACTTCTGTTAAAAAAAAAAAAATGGCTGCACTGGTTTTTAACAACCCTCAAACTGTGATTTGTGGAATCACTATCGGAGTCTACGTCAGCATTCAGCACCATCGCTGCCCTGGGCACAGAGAAGCCCTTTGGCTGAGCACTGTGCCAGGGTTTGCAGAAAGACACCTATTCTTGTGCCCCCCGCAGCTGCTGGAGGCACCCTGCTTCACTGGGCAAAGGTGAAAGTTTGGAAGTAGGAGAAGTGGATGTAGGATGGTGACACTCAGGAGTGGAAAGAGGAGAGGGAAGGAGGACTTGAAGCTGGAGTGAGATGCTATTGCCCTCTGTCGATCATTCCAGTAACTGAGCACGAGGGAGGCAGAAAAGCTCTGAAAAGGAAGGGACAAAGCCGGTAAAAACCAACAGAGACACCCTGCCTATGAGAAAACTTAATTTGCAAATCAGAAAAAGATTCCTGAGAAAAGCAAAGCTGGAAAGCAGGCCTAGAAAGGAAGAGAAGGGATATTTACTACAGTTAGGGTGAGATTTTTTGCTTTCTGCAGTTCTTATCATGGTAGCCAGTAGTCACAGGAGACATTCTGATACCCATGCCCAAGGTCTTTTACAAACCTCTGTGTTGTGACAAAACAGATGAATCCACTAGCCTAAGTACAACCAAAAGGTTACAAATGAGCAGAGCAGAAGCTCGCATCAAAAACACATTGTCAGGAAAATGTCTGTTGCTGTGAGACAAATTCTTTGATGGTATGTCATATTTTGGATATAAGGTGTCTGAGGGGAATCCAGAACATGGCAAAATTTCCAAAATGAGATGCAGTCTTACCAACAAATGTCTGCTCTGTCCCTGAAGCTCTGATGCTGAAAAAAGCTTTTGGAAAACAGGATAAATGTAATCTGGGTTGGTGACATAGGTGTTGCTTTTGTTTATTAGAATGTGAAATGAGGTGAATCACTTTTTGTCTGTTATGACTATTTATGTGTGTGGGTGGAAATAAGCAGTTTCTTGATCTTTCTGGTTAGGCTGCAACTGCTCAAACCCAGCCACAGTTTTAGCAAACTGAACACAAAGGTCGACAATGCAGCAAGCAGGCAGGTAAAAGAGGGGTCAATGCATGTCTACAGTTAAAAGTATAAAAGCACAACCCGAGATGTCAAAACTTGTCTGCACTGCAGCCAGAGTGAGACTGCAGGCAAGGAGCTGGCACTCAAGGACAGACCTGCCACGCAGCCGGGAAGGGGATAGTCCTGGGGTTACTGTCACCAAATGCAGATGGAGTTGGTTGCACAGGTCTGGGCTGTAGGAAAACAACAACAAACATAAAAGTGACAGGGCTGACAAGTGAGCTGCTCTCTGGACCTTGTGGAAACTGAAGGCTTATACTTGAAGTGATAATTAAGGGAAACAGCCTGATCCCCAAATTGTCTGACCTACTCAATAATTCTTACTCATAGTCAGTGCTGTTTGTTGGGGTGGTCCCTGTCACCATCTAAATGCTGTCCTGTCTCTCAGAAGCCCATATCCACCAGCTGCACTGAACTGAATGGGGAATTGCAGCCTGGCCATGCCGTTTTCATTTCTGCTTTCACTCTTGTAGCTTCCTCATGCAAACAGTGACAGGAAGGCATCATGATGTGTAGTTGGTTGGTTTGGATTTCTTACCTTCTGTGAGATAAGAATTAGGAGGAATGCAAAGCAGGCTCCAAGCTTAAAGAATATAAAGAAGTTTATTAACAGAACTAAAAGAAAAAGGATTAATAAGAGTCAAAATACACCTTCAGAACACTTCTCTTCCCCCCATCCTCCCCCCTCTTCCCAGTTACAACATAAAGGCACAAACTTGGTCAGAATTTCAGTTAGTTTACCAACTCTATAATCGTCTTTCATCAGTTCACTTAGGGAGAGGAGTCTCTTTTGCCCATGCTATGGGGCTTCTCCACAAGAAGGAGTCTTCTCGTGGCTTCCACGTCACAGCACAACAGCCGCCCGGGGTGGTTTTCTGCTGGCATGTGAAAGTCCCTTCCCTCGACTTACAGCTTTCCCCACAGCTGTTTTC
>VZRQ01010156.1:52309-98647 GCA_013397975.1 Machaerirhynchus nigripectus | reverse complement strand
CAGGTCTCATCTCTTCTGGGGAATTTACAGTTCAGAAGGGGTTAATCTTACCCAGAGCCTTGGCTTGCAGCTAGAACTTATCTCTCTGTTGGTCACATGCTCTCTGCTGGGCAGCAGCCAGGAGCTGGTCTCCCCCGAAGCTGTAACAGTTCATTTTGCCTGCCCCAGAGAAGGGAGGGGGAGGCCATCACGGCCCTCATGGAGCCGCAGGTCTGGCCCCAGCCCCTGCCAGGGCCAAGCGGCCAGAGCCCAAGTTACCAGTCCAAAAGCCAGAAGGAAGAGAAATTTCCCGGAATTCAACATGATTTAAATATGTAGATTTCGAGAAGTGTTGGTCTAAACAACTGTCCATCAACTCAGGTTCAAACCACCACAGATGGGTAACAGCTTCAAGCTGTCCCATGTGAATTTATCATTTTCTTTTTTATTTCAGTTTATAATTTTTGTTATGTACATGTACTGCAGTTGCATGTTTTCAAACATTCACCCTGTCTCCCCCATGCTTTCAGGCAGCCTGTTCCCTGCCGTCCTCATTCTAGCAACTCTCTTGAGCTACATACTCATTCGGAAAGTACCGGTTCTCAAACCCTTTGACAGAGCATTGTCATCACTCAAGAAACACTTCAGAAATGATTTTTAGGAGCTTGTTTCATGAGACGAAAAGTCAAGAAGTGAGCTACTTATCCATGACTACTTCAGTAATTTCTCATTCTAATACAATTTGGGCAAGGTGATGGGAGATTAGCTAAGGCTAACAGCTATACTCAAAGACAAAAATAATCCAAGTATAAAATGTACTATAGGTTTATCCAAGTCTCATCACAATATAGGATCAAGGGCAATTTTTCAGAGAGAGCTTTAACTTTGTGATTAAAACACCAGAAAGTAGCTAAATCTTCATTTTTCTGGCCACATCTACACCACCTCTTGGTAGTGACCACCTGTGAGATGAAGAAAGTCTGTGAGGGAGGTAATGGGGGGCCAGGGTAGCTGTGTATGCAGCTGTCCCAAAGACACACATGGCTCAGCTTCCACCTCCATCAAGCAGGAGTGTCCCTTCCTACACTTCTCCTGCCCTGCCCTATTTGTAGAAACATATCTGGGATGTGCCTTGCCAGGGATGGACTCCCTGGCAAATGTCTTACTGGGAAATGCAGTGGTAAATAACAGCAGGTAGCTACCTCCACGCATCAGGAAGGGCTGTGCAAGTCTTCAGGAGGGCTTCCTGCTGAAGGATCTGCTTGTGACATGGGTTTAGTGCTTTCTGATGAGCCTTGGGGCTGAGAGGAAAATAAGTAGATTCCTCAGCAACTTTTGGGGCTTGAGGCGATCCCTGCCAGCTGAATAGGACATAAGGAAAGACCCTAGGGAACACGGAGTCTCTGCCTGCCAGGCAGGTGAGCTGCCCATCTTGGCAAAGCACGGGCAGCCCTGGCTGGGCAGCTCCTGTGCCCTGGCTCATAAGCCATGGTGCCTCACAGAGCCCTGCCAACCCTGCAAGGGCTGCCCTGGCTCTGCCCTGCTGTCATCTCTCCTCCCCTCCTTGCCTCTGCTACCCACAACAGTGGGCACCATGTGGATTTGGGGATTATGGGACTGTGGATCTTAACTGGCTCCTTAAGATAGGTGATAGAAATGTGCAGAAAAAACCATCCACTTGCTACAGCAGGCCCTGGGTCGGGCCCAATTATTGCTGCTGGCAGGGCCCCCCAGGCCCCTTCTCCTCTCAGCCCATCCAAAGGTAAGGCTGCTGTTTCTTTTCCATATTCTCTTTGTTTGACATTTGGGTTCTCCTTCCATTAAAGAGTGGGTGTGGATGCATGAAAAATTAAAATGTGTTATTACTTACTCCCCTTCTGAACCACTTGCTTCCCTGAGGGTTATCTGCTTCTTACTCTACCTGGTGACAAGGGCGCATTGTGCCTGGCTTTCATTAATCTCCATCCCACACAAACCTCGCTGCTCAGGAAGGTTATCAAAATTAAAATACCACACTTTTGTCTGAAAATATTTCCTTACCCATTATCACACCAAGGATTATGAGAGTTGAAAGAAAGGGGAAGATTGGTGAGGGGTGGGAGAGGGAGGGACAAGAATTTTTTCACAGAAAAAAGGAAGAGAATTTTTTTAATTGGAAAATGTGGTGATAAAATCATAGAATTAATGAAGTGAAAGAGCTCAAGGTCAGTGCAGTACCTGAAGATACTTTAAGCACATATTCTATCTTGGTTTCTTACGAAAACTAGCCAGTTTGTGCATGTCTGTTTGCTTTGCCATTCCACTCTCCATGACTTTCAAACAGTCAAATATGAGAGAGGAGCAGTGGCTTCCTAAGTAAATTAATTTCTTCCCTTTTCATAAAATAGCCAGTGGCAGAGATATGTGACCAGGCTTGAGCAATTGCATTGTTTCTCTACCCACTTCCAATGCTCTTAGATCTAACTGTGGAATCATGCACAGCACCACACTACATTTTACCACCAACTCCCCTGTGGAAGGAGGGCTGCGAGGGAGAACAGGGCTCAGTTTATAACAACTGGGATTAGTTCTAACTAAAGGAGACACTTAGGTGCTGAAGGCGAACAACTGTCTTGTTGAAATAAATTACTCAAGCAACAGAAACACATCCACTGGAAAGTCATACAGTCATAGAATGGTTTGGGTTGGAAGGAACCTTAAAGATCATCCAGTACCCACCCCACTGCCACAGGCAGGGACACTTCCACTAGGCCAGGTTGTTCAGACCCCCATCCAACCTGGCCTTGTCAGCTGGTTTTATTCCTTCTGCAGCTCACGGAGCAACTGTGAATCTCTCTGAAGAACAGAGCTTGGAAATGGGGAACATTCATAGGGATGAATGGCTATGGGAAATCTCCTCCTCTGCATGTTTGCTCTGTGGTTTTGCTCACAGATTGATTGTCACTGGAGCGCAGATGTGCTGGGGTGGAACCTGGCAAGGGCTGGAGGGAGGCACTGGGCTTGCTGTGTGCTGCCCCTGCTGCCCTGCTCCCCTCCTGGTGACGCCGGGAGCTGGGTCCCCAGGCTCCTGCAAGTGCATGCCAAAGGCACACTCTTTCTAAACGGGAAATGTTCAGGCCTTGGAACAGTGCCTGTGCAGGGGCAAGGCCAACAGTAACAAAAGAAAGCACATGTGTGACAGATTATGAATAATTGATTCTAGTGACAGTGATTCACAGATGTGACATCACTTTTGGGTACATTAGGATGCTGAGCATCCTTTGGGTGATATTAGGAGTTAGATGACCCAGGGAACTCAAAGATGTTAGTGCATAATTTATTTTCTGGGGGAAAAAGGAGACTAGAGCAGTCCTTACAGAATTCTGATCATATCCCATTTCTTTAGTTGTGTCTCCCTCAAAAGGGTGTTCCAGCAGAGGCATTATATTCTTATATAAAAATAGCAACTTTCCACAGAGAACGTTTTTTTCTGTGAGCAAAATCCAAATTCATTATACCTTTAATTAAAAGCCCAATCTTCTTTAATTATTATAGCTCACTGAAGCAGGAGTCCACAAATAACAGGTCAATCAAAAAAGAGAAACGCAAAAGGTGAAACAGACCACTGATCTTCATTCAGGAACTGGAAAACAGCTTGAATCCTGGTGCTCAAAGAATCCCTCTGAAGTTCAGTCCTGTAAAAATCACAGTTTCTCTCCTAACCCCTACACCAGTAGCATGTCCTGCAAGAGTATCTCTCTCTGCAGACTGAATTTGTTGGTGATATCACCTGCAGTGCCTGGCTGCTGGCTGCTTTCTGAGGCTGAAAACCCCTTTTGATGCCAGCCTTTCTCTCCTCTTTAGTGGATATTCTTTGCTCTCCTTTCTCTGAGTAAGTTTCTTTTGTTGCACCTCTCTTCCCCTCTGGTTTTGTTCCTCTCTTTTCTCCCCTAAATTGCACAGCTTTCTAGCAGCTTTTATCTTCTGTTTCTTTCTTTCTTAAAGAATTTGAGTGAAAATGAAGAAAAGCAGCTCTTAAGGGAACAGATTGCATGGAAAGTTTTTTATTTTGCAATTGTATTAACTCTTTGATCGTCAGATATCCCTCTATATAGCACTTGGGATAGTAAGAATCATGATTTCTTTTACTGAGGTCTCTTGGCTTTGGTAGACATGATTCAAAGTGTCTTCTTGCCTTCACTGCAGGCAGAATATTTTCCCAAAGACACATCCATATAAGCATTGCACTAAGTCTTTATGTCTGGATCGTATACAACAACGTTATTTCAGTATTATATGGGACTTCAGTAGCTTTATTTTTAGATGCTACTCAACTAGAAGAGTCAAGAACTTAAGCTGCTTTCTGGTAAGAGCTCCTTGGGACCACCCTTGTATTTTGATTTGGCAAACTGTGTTAAGACTGTCACTTAAGCCTCCATTGAAAGCAAACTTCTGCTAAGTCAGAAACACTTGAGAAGTGTAGTTCAACATGGACTTTCATGTCATCGGCAGTACATGGAAACTCCCTTCTTCAATCCCTGTCCAGAGGAAGCCTATTTGGCTGGCAGCTTTGTTAGGCAAGGAAGGCTGGCACTAAGGACAGTGTGCAATCAGAATTCAGCCCTCCCACGTTACATTGCAGTCACTGAGTCCATGGTCAGCCACGGGTCTGCAGGAACAAGCAGGGACCAGAGGGGTAACCAGGGTGTCAGGTACGTGCAGCAGAAGCTGCAGAAGCCCCAGAGACTGGGTCTGTGCCCAGCAGGATGAGGAAGGACAGCCAGACTGAAGCTGTTTACACCTCTGCTGTGGACTTGTACATTGGCAGGACATACACAATTCCAGACAAGTATCTGGTCTTATCAGGGGAGCATTAGCTACCACACAGCAAGAAAGAGAGGATATCTATATTTCTTAGACCTGAGAGCATGTCTGTTTGGCTTGTAGACTTCTTTTATTTCCTGAAATGAAACTCACAAAGACTGTGAGACAACATAACCCAGAAGCACAATCCATAGGGATATATCTGTGTACACGTTATTAAGCATCAAAGGTAAAGTTAGACTACCAATAACCCAAATAAAATGCATTGTGATTGAATAATTAATTGAAGTAATAATAAGTAAAATAATTCTGATTCCTTTTCTTCTTTCACAAAGCTCTTATTATGCAGTGTGAGAATGATCAGAGAACTAGAAAACACAACCTACAACGAAAGATTGAACTAATTGGTACTGTGCAAGCTATGCAAGAGAAAATTAAGCAGAGACATGATAATGGTTTTCAAATACAGAAAAGGCTCCTGCAAAGAAGGGAGCCTTACGTTTTCTGCATCTGTGATGAATAAGACAGAAACCAGCAGGCTTTATCTGCTGCAAAAAAAGATTCTGGCAAGACATCAGGTAGCACATTGACTCAGTTAAGGGAAGTAAAGACAGCAAATAGCCCACTTGGGGAAGGTCCATCTGTGGGGTTCTTAAAGAGGAGGTTAGAGAAATATCCATCAGGCTGTCTGGCCTGCTCTGGGAGATATTTTAAGGTCCTTTCCAGCTCCCTTTTCTATGATTCTACACGTTACATATACTTACAAAGACTGTTTATACGACAGAAAGCCTCCTGTCTCACCACATTGCACTTAAATGAAAATTCTGTCATTGGCATCTGTCAGAAAAGTATCAAGCTGATCAGGCCTTTCAAGAACTGAGTACAATGCAAGGATTAACACTGCTGAATGTTTTTTAATTCCTCAGATGTGTCAGGCCTTGCTTCAGCATAAACTCATAGGATGATACTGTGAGTGAGTGACACGTGATACACACATCGAGTACAGGAGCCTCACAAACCAGAGTCTGGAATAAGAAAGCATATGAATAATGTGTTGGGCATCTCAGAATCATGGGACAATTCAAGAACTTGCTGCCAGAGGCATTTTATATAAACCCAGTACCATATTTTTAATCGGGAACATCAGGAATCAATGTGCAACCATATTTAATAGTAGAGCTCCCCTGTTACCAAAAGATGACCATTGGGACACCAGGCACAAGCAGCCTCCTGTACTGTGGGGTTCAAGAGAGGTCTGTCAGCCTTCTGCAAGATCACACAACAGCTTCATACGAGGAGGTTGTGAGAAATTTCATGACCAGTTAAAGTACAAGGGGAATCACAAACCATGGAGGACAGCTGCTGTGTTCAAATCAGTTATTTTAAACTCTCCTAGATATTTAATTCTGCAGCTTTGAACTCTCCTTTGAGGGAATCAGTGTTTCTCTGCAGACTCTCTAAGTGACTTGGGTGCCTAATTTAGCTCCTAAGTTATATAGTATGAGAACCTCCTTGTGTAATTATCCTGGTATTTGTCTGCAACACTATGTTTAACAAACATCCTAACTGGTGAGCAATAATTTACTGAATCCAGAACTGGTGATCCTTGAATTCAGACAAAGTTCCATCAGTAGCTGGGTTTCAGTGATGTGGCTCATAACCAGTTTCTGGTCAGATCAGTGAGGCTCCTAGCTGAGATATCTAGAGAGCGAGCTTGGCCTCCTGCAGTTGCAAGAAAAGCTTGCTCAGGGGAGAAGCTTGCAAAAGGAATATTAACCAGCTTTAAAACCTGACTTTCTGCCCAGTCTTGATTCACTTGAATGGGAGATACATACATATATATATATATATATGTATAACAATGTGACATATAAAGCATTTGAGCTACTTTCCGTGTAGTATCCACCTGGCTTGTGACAGACAGGCAGCCTTTGCCACTGCAAGTTCATTAGACATTTACAAACGGGTGACTGACTTGCTGGCTGCAGGGTTGTAAACCCTTGTTTCTCAAAAGAAAAAATCGGAGACCGAAGAAGTGTTTCTGCGTTTCACACAGCTCCTACCTAGGAAAGCCACGTGCAAGCTTGATAAACTGCACAGTGCGTCCTTGCAGTCACTCATCCCTCCTTAAACGTGATGGGTAATGAAATGCCATGGTGGGACAACAGTCCGAGAGCCTGTTTGGAGCAGACTCATTTGGCAGTGATTCTTTGTAAGTCAACACCATGTAAGAGCCCAACAGGCAGAAATGAGTGCATGAGATGTGCATATTATCCTCTCATCTCTTGCTGATTTACAGCACTTCACAGTCATTCTAGCAGAGACACCCACAGCTTCAATGTCTTATATATTTATGCAGGAAAACTTCCTAGGCAGAAATTTCCGCCCTGAGGTTTAAAGCACACCATAAGCCTGCATCTGCTCTGCATGGATGCAAGACTGAGGCTTCCTCAGACAAAGGTTTTTGGAAGCTATTGTAGGAGTCCCAGTTTTCAGTCAGAAAATAAGCTGGTGTTTAAAGTACTTTAGCAGATAGTCAAAGGCATTAGTATATGCTTAAAGTTAACCCCTTTCTTGTCCTTAATTGGTGTCTTTTCCCTCCTATTTTGTTTTAATAGCTACATCACAGTCCCACAGTGTAAATGGGAGATTTGTACTGATTTCAGTGGGATCTCAATGGCAGCTCTGCTTGCTTTATCTTTAGCCATGTCAACATTAGTTTTAATATCTTTGAATAGGGTATGTGCCAACACTTGCTTCCATTTTCTATCACTTTTCTGATTGATCTGCATAGGGATTTGCTGTTGTCTGTGGGTAACTGATGGACCTTGCAACAAAATTATATTCCTTGGCTCTTAACTGTCAAGAAGCTTTATTTCCCCCTCTCATTATATGAAGGGTTTCCAATTCAGGCAACAAAGTAATTAAGGGCACTGGATTTAACACTGACTGTAACAGGACTATCCATCCAAATTTGACTTACATTACCTAATTTTGATTTTTCCCTGCAGAACATTTACAAGGCCAGGCAGGTGTATTATCTCTGCATACCATTCATTATCAAGCATGACTGGAACAGGTGGCAACATACTGATGTGTGTTTAATGGAACAGACATTCGAATGCATATTTCAAAACTGAGAAAATTATTTCCTTTGTAATGCTGTCAAATCATGAGCAGTGAAAATTTCAGGAATATGCTACCTCATCCCAAACTGTGTCTCACTTCCATGTCTAGCAGCTGCCAACCAGTATTTTAGCTTTCAGATTTTTGTCGTCTTCACTGATGCCTGCTGTCTGTGCTTGGAAAAATTATGAGTGGTTTCAGTGTGTAACTCACTTGTTTTGATCCAACAGCATGTGGCCCTGCCTGGACTAAATGACCCCTGCCTGACTGTTGCCTTAACCTTCTCTACCTTTCAAACCACCAGCATTTGAAGTCAGTGGCAGCTGTATTTATATCCTAATCTCAGAACTCTGACCTGGAAGTCAGTCTTGTGCCAACTGCTTCTGCATGTCTGGGGAGACCACCCGGTTTCACAGGCAGTCCAGATGGCTGCAGCTGTGGATGGGAGCCTCACAGTGTCACTTCTCCGAACTGGGGACCCACTCAGTTCATGTGCCTTTTCAGAAAGGTGTGTTTCTCCCAGCTGCATGCCTTCCTTCTCCTAGGACAAACATGGAATAGACTTGAGGGTTGCACAAGAAGTGGAAGCTTATTAACACTGTTGGCATTAAGTATGTTAAGATATTTAACCCGAGTGCTGGTGGCCCGGTTCTGTCCGTAATCAGAGGAGGGAGCTGTGCACTTCCAGTGTGGAGCAGCAAGGGCAAATGCCCAAAGTGCTCTTTGGTGTATGATTTCCACACTTACAGCTCTAGCTTTCATTCAGTGCTCATGATGCCTGAGTCTCTAATCCTGCAGACTCAGATCCAATTTTCAGCTGCAGCAAGCTAAAACCCTCCGAGAGTCTCATTGGTTTCAGCAGAATTATTTTACTGTGTAATGCAAAGGCTGAGTCCTTTCTTTTAAAAAAAGCACAACTAATTTTGGTCTATTTGAATTCGGAGTCCTTCATGCTCCTGAGAGTCATAGGAAACTGTTTTCACAGAAAAGGATGCACAACAGCCTGATGGAGATCACACTGAAGTCAATGGCCACCTGTCTGCCATACTGTTACAGGCAACTGCAAGTTTCTGGCTGACTTGAAACTACAAATAAGGTGTTTTATTTTATTATCACCATTTTAGAAGCATAAGGAATTTTTTCTTTAACTGAAAACCAAAAATAGGTGAAATTATAAATACTGTATAAGTCAGTTTTCATAATGGTAATATTCGGAGCTATTTAAATGAGCCAAGGTATTTGTAGTAACTGACCTAATTCTTGAAACCAGGGGATATTTTTAAAGAGAAATTTAATTAAATATAGATACAAGACATATATTTAACAAATATCAGATATTTCAGAAATTGAGTTATTTTTAATTCTACATTTTAAGTACCTCTTGATTCCTTTGAACTTTATTGTCAAATACGTAGAATGTTAATTAAGAAATTTCCTTCAGAATCAGGTCACAAAGTGAGTTAAAACAACACAACTTATAAAATGATATCCCTCGACATGGACTCCTCACAGCTCTGAAACTGCAATGCCGCAGAATATTGACAATAATTTTAACTATATTTAATCCTTCTCTTGTGACTTTCTTTTTTCCTAATCGTGCTGCTACCCCATCAGCATAGTCACTAGATGGCAGGGGTTCAAAAGTGAAGTGTCAAAACATGGTACAAATTGATTTTAGCCCAGCTAAAATGAAGGGTATAGGAACATTAGGCATTTTGAGGCAATGGACCAATAAAATATCTCGAGAAGAATCAGCGACCACTGGGAAAGGCAGGAAACGTACCGAACACTCTAGATACATAAAGGAAAATGCTTCAGCTGACTGAGATTTTATTACATGGTAGTGGAGGCATCTCCATCATTTTTGGTTTTGTTGTTGTTTTGGCTTTTATGGGATTTTGGGAGGGTTTTTTTGCTTTTGTAAACTGGAAATGAGTAAAGACAAAAGACATTTTTTGTTCAGTGCAAACACTGAACTGTCCCATACAGATCTCCTACTATTTCCAGCTAGCTGTCTTCCTGAAGGAGCCCAATCTGGGCAGGCCAACAGCAGTTGCCACCTATTTCCTCTACAGCTTTGACACATCAAAACTTCTGATCTTTAACTTCATGTCTAAACACAAATGCTCTCAGCTAGTTCAAGACATTCAGCTCTCATGCTTCAGAGTAGTTTCAAAAATGGTCATAAATAGGCAAAGAATCAAAGAAATGCACCAGAATGTTAACTTAGGAAGAAAAATGCCTGGTCAGATCCCCTTTTTTCACACTACATGTCCAGCATAATGTCAGCTGTTCCCTCGAATTTCTCCTAGAATCAGGAATGCTGCAGAGATTATACCAAGAAAAGTAAATAGCTAAGAAAGATTTGTGGCATTTGAAAAAAAAACCAACTTTTTAGAATTGTTTATACCAGCTTCAGCATTAATAAAGACATTGACCTATTAATAAATGCAAATTAACTTTAATCATCTGACTGGTGACTTAAATAATCTTGTTATTCATAGATAAGGAAAAAGAAAAACAAATGGTTGAGAATTAATGAGCTATTTCTGTGCAACCTCTCACTAGACTTTGAAAACTCAGAAGCAATGGGGAGAAAAACCTTTTAGTTCATTCCTTTCTCTTTAGAGTTACTGAGTGATGCTCTGGACATGCTCAGGGTTTGGATGATGTCCTCACCTCAAGCTTCATGCAGACCATAGAGCCCCTCCTTTGAAAACTGCTCTGTCTTCTGGACATTTGTCTTTCTGCCAGCTTTCATGGGGCTTCACTCAAAGAAAAGTCTCCATTTTGCCTGACAAAGACCGGACTGATTGCCACCAATTACCGGAAATTTATTCAGCAACCAAATTGTGTCAGCAAACACCCATGCAATAATTCTTTAATCCTAACTCAGTCATTCTCTAGGAAGGTCACAATTATAAGCAGTTGACTGTAATTTGTGTGGTTTATTTTCTCCATGGCTAATTCATTAGCTAAGATGTCCACCTTTATTTACTACTCCTCAAACAACCCGGGGATTGGTTGGTTCCTCGGAAGCGCAGGCCTGACCCCATGTGCTGAATATGAGGCTCACACAAATGATTTGTTGCAGTGTTAGCTGCCCAAATGTTGCTGCCAGCTTGCTTACTGCAAGTTGCTCGCCTCAGTTCCTTGATCACCATGTACCTGCCAGGTGACAAACAGATTTAAATGGCCATATTGCATGGCTCCACAGCATCCACAAGATCTCTTCAGATAAAAAAAAAAAAATACATCACACACCACCTCTTACCCTCCAAAAAAAGACACAGCTAGACCCAAAAGAGCCAAACAGACCAAAAGGCAAAGTTGACTATGAAGGACCCAGCCATAAGAAGTGTACTGTGAGAACAATTAAAGTACCTCAGGCTGGAAATCCCAAGTAAAGGCTGCATCACGCTCACTGACCATATGCCATAAATTTCACTGTCCATATGGCACAGCAAAAAAACTTCATGTTCTGTAAACCAAGTAACTTATGAAGTGGAGTAGAAGTAGACACCAGTCAAACAAACCTGACATAGGCATAGTGTGGAGGTGAGTCTGGACTGCGTGGTCCAGAAGGTCGCATAAGGCACAGAAGCTGGTTCCCTGTGGCTGTACAAAGGTCAGCGAAGTACTGTCTCTTGGTCTCAAAGATCCTGCTTAGGTTCACTCAGAAACACTGTCTTCAGAGGGCTCACGTTTGGTGCGAGGTACAAGTAGGTGGTTTTAGGGAAGGGTAGCAGTGTGATGTGAATGGTGGCTGGGCCCTCCCCTCCCCTGCCTTCACCCAAACCTGCATTCTCTGGCTGGAGCATCTGTGAACAGGACCCCTTCTCGCTGGCTTTGCTGCTTCCCTTACAAACAGGGGCCATAAATACTAAGAGCATTCAGCTCACATAGATAAAACCTAAATTCAAAGAGCACAGTCTGTCAGACCGAATAAAACCGGAGGCTGTCTCAGTGCATAAGTGCAGCTGTACCTTTGCCCAATTTACAGTACATTTTGAAATGTACTTAAATAACAGTCTTTTCCACTGCAGTCAGTTATAATGGTCATTAGAGTGCTCTGCATCAGCTTGATGCGCTCATGAGCCTGAATAGTAGCAATTTATTACCCACGGGGCCATGCAGCTTCAATCTCCAGTGGCACAATGAGTTTTCTTTCATTACTATAGAGACATTTCAGTGCGTTCATTCACCTTCCCTGAAGACAGCCAGAGTGCCCCAGTGAGAATTAAGTACACAAATTTTCCACACTGTATGATACACCTACCAAATCTTCCACTGCTATTTTGTAGGACTTAGAAACCATTTCCTGAAAAAAAGAAAATTCTGAAACCTGATGGTTTCTGCAAGGGCTGACCCACTCCTTCACTAGACCTTCCTGCCCCCAAAAAGCTGGGCAACCCAAAGGTCCAGTTCTGTCTTTCCTAGTGGAAGCAAACCCAACAAGGATACTCTGGAAAGCAAACATCTCTTATATTCCCTGAGTGAGATAGGGGTCACCAATGCAGCAGAGCAGTTTCTTACCCAAGTGATACATGTCTTTTGACATTGTTGATGACTCAGGCCTCCCTAAAAGCAATGCTAAATGGTCCCTGCAGTCTCAAAGGCAATACCAGCATACCAAGTGCTGGTATTACATGTTTTTCTGAGTCATCCTTTTTTTTTTTTTTTTTGAAAACTCTGCCTACATTTGAACTATTTATTTAAGACTCATTCTGACTGTAGACAAAATGTAAACTGATTTATTTTTCAAAAAATCATATTGCTCCATTTTTAAGTCTTTCAAGCAAAATATAGAGAGTACATGAGGTTTACCAGTAGTATTCCCAAAGATTCACAGATCCCTCCAACAAATCAGTGAATATCTGAGTCGCTTTATGAAAAGGGAAAATACAGTTATAAGACCATTGCAACTCATTAGAGTTTTACTCTTTAGGACTGAGGGTTGACTGAATAATGAGTCAGTCATAAAGTTTGTGGTCTGTGCTAAAATCAGACAGGGATGAGTTGCCTGCTCTAATGTGCTCATTAGGGACAGAGTAAGTACATCCTGGTATGCTTGAATAGAACAATTATTTTCCACTGCAATTGAAATGAATTATCAAATGCCAAGTGAAAAGCTCTGTTCTGAGTCATCATTCATCAGGAAAGATTTGTTCACAGCATTATAAAAGCTTGCAAGATCAAACGTTTATATAGGACTGCATTATTCGTGCCAGCAATCAACACTTGCAGCTCTTTCACACACCTAAATGAAGTTTGCTTTCATCTTTCCTGCCAGCACTTGGAATATGCTTCAAATTATTGTTATCAAGATATAAGTACAGTATAAATAAAGTGTTGCATTCACAGGTATTTACTTCATCTTTTTTGAATTTTCCTGAGTGGCAAAGTCATGAAAAAACAGTGGACTTGGCAGTGTGTACCCACTGGGAACCTTAGCCAATGCACCCTGAGGATCCCAGACAGGAACCCATGTCCAAGACACCATCCACAGCCAACTGCCGATCTGTTTGTGGTAGGCTAGGAAATCCCAAGGAACTGAAAACCATCTGCTTCTGTTGAAAGGTTAAAGTGGCCTTGCCCATCCCTTAAAGGTTGCAGGGCAAGCTGTAGTATGGGTGGTGTTGGAAAACAAAATTAAACTTGGCCTACTACAGGGCCCTTATTTTCAAAAGACAAAAAGAAACAGCAGAAGCAGGCAAAAAGTGAATCATATCAAATTTACCATAGTTCTACTGGATTCCTTCTTATTTAGCTGAAGACAAAGTTGATATTACTGCTGAACTTATAAGCTTTATTAAGTAAATTACATTGAAAGATAAGAAGCTATGGAAAGTAAAATTAAAAAAAAAAATAAAATTACATTATACTAATAGAATTAAATCCTGGGAATTAACATGCACAGTTCAAAATTTTATCAAGTACAAATAATCAAACTTGTTAATTCATTTCTTCTAGGCACAAAATTGCAATTAAACCAAAATTATCTCCTTGGTACACAGTGGATGCAGTACCAGAACTAAAATGGTGAATCACTTTGCACCATTCTTTGCATGTGAGGCAGTCACAGGTTTGCAGTGGCCAGGAAGCAGCTTTGACTGAGACACTCTTCAATGCCTGGTAAATAGACCTTATATTAAAAGCACGTATACATGCTACAGTTTTGCTACTAATGCTTTCAAGTCACATACCCAATGGTTACCTGCTTCAGGCAAATCTAGGCAGGCACTCAACAGCCTTCTAATCAATCTGGGCCACACCTAAAGTGGCCTCTCGCATTTTGGCACCAGTGTGGTCATCCTGTGAGCCTCAACCCTCTCCTTTGAGTCTGCTGGAACGCTTTGCCTCCAGCTCTTGCACAGCCCTGAGAGTGCTCTTGCTGTCTCAGGCTCTTCTTGGATTTTCCATCACAACATGGCCACTTTTTTCATGCTTTGCCCTACACTGCCTTAAATGCTGTTTCACTGGCTTGTTCACACTCGCTTTTGTGGTGCCCTTGTACTTGCCCCAGAATTTTTCTTTGAAATGAAAGACTCAGTGTCTGAGCATTGCTTTGTTGCTACAAATCTCCATTTAGAAAACAGTTTTGAGGTAAAATTTGTGTGTTCCTCACAGCTGTGGGTCCCCCACTCAGCGTGCTGCCATGTTCTACCCAAAGGGCTCTCTCTGCTCTGCTCTGCTCTAACATGATGAAATGAGGGAGAGCAGAAATGGGTAAGGAAAAGGAAAGCATCAGGTTTCCTTCTTTTTCTGTAATGAGTTTCCTAACTTCCTATCACTAAGGACTAGTTCTCAGCAGAAAAGCCTGAATCTTTCAAAACACCCTGGAATTTAATGATGGTAATGGATAAATAGACACATGAAACCGGTTAAGGTGAGAAGGCAGTTTCAGAAATTTTGGAGAGAAAATGAAGGGGAGTACGGGGGCAGGGGACTAAGGACTTCCCCCCAAACCCCTTTCCTGTCCTGCCTCCTCTGATTGCTGTTCGTGGGAGTGGGAATCACACGGCTTAAAAATGGTCGTGACATAGTGCCAGATGTTTTGGTTGAAAACTAAAGCTATATTCGGGGCGGCTGCTATCGCCACAGCTGCTGAAGTCAGGCACGGCACATTCAGAGGGAAGGCGCTGTCCGCAGGGTGCGGGCGATGCCGACGAGGCGCGGAGCAGCGGCGCCCCCCGCTCCGTCCCAGGGCCGGGGCCCGCGGGGCTCTGGCCGGGCCGCTCCCATGCGCGGGCGGACGCTGCCACCTGCCGGGCGCGCCCGGGATCGCAGCGCTGCCCCGGCGCTCTCGCGGCTGCCGGGGCTCGGAGCTGGCCCTGGACGCCACGAGGCATTCGCTGGAGGGTTACTCGGCAGCACAGACCTCTGGGACCAAGGTGGGAGTCCCTTCTGAGGCCATTCCTGAGAGGGACAAGGATTAAGCCCTCATCCGACACAGCGGGATGCCGCTGTTGAATCGTAGAATGGTTTGCACTGAAAGGGATGTTAAAGATCATCTAGTTCCAAACCCCTGCCATGGGCAGGAACACCTGCCACTAGACCAGGTTATTTATAGTCCCCTCCAGCTTGGCCTTGAACACTTCCAAGGATGGCATAACCACAGTTTTTCTGGGCACAGCTTGGCCGTGTCTCACCACCCTCAGAATAAAGAATTTCTTCCTAATATCTAATCTAAACCTACTCTCTTTCCATTTGAAGCCATACCCCTTGTTCTATCAGTGCATGCCCTTCTCCAGCTGACTTGTAGCTTCTATTCCTACCTCCCAGGTCCTAGAAGGCTGCCCAGCTACTCTTTCTTTATGTGCAAAGGAAATGCTGTAACACCACTTTTATTAAAGTCACAGAAAAACCAAGCTGTACACCTCCTTATCCATCCCTAAGCCCTTGGCTCCATCTCCAGCCACCTGTACACAGGGACAGGATCATGGACAGCTGAGGTCAGCAAGTGCCCACAGCCCCCCCCACCCCAGCCACGTGTTCCCAGCACACTCTCCAGTGCCTAAAAATGTTGTGTCCATCCCTGTAATGTCTAGTGTCCACAGCAGGAGCTTGGTTTTTGCTTGGGATCTTCTACACTCAGGAAAAATTGAGATAGACATTTAACACATTTTACATTTCCATTTGGAATTAAACAGTGGCAGAGAGTAATTGTTAGCAGGAACAAGTAACAACTTTGTAACCTATCCAAGTTGTTGGAGGAGGGAAAGTAATACCACACTGCTCAACATTTTTACAGCTGGAAGTAAGATTTAAAAGGTGCTTTAAACTGATAGGCAGAGCACTGTGCTTGGCAAGTTGTCACATTTCAGTTGTCCGGCTTATACCTCTGTACAGCAAAATTGCTTTGACAAACAATGCTTCTTAAGAACTGACTGCAACACATCTCCCCTCATCAAAGTCACTAGCACTTCTATTGGTATTTCTCAGAACAAGTATCAAAGCTCAAGGACTGTATATTATGTTAAGTAGTTCAATATTGGATATAAAACAGTGGCGCACATTCTGGGGAAAAAAATGCAGCTTATTTGAAGAGTTGTACCAGCTGAGGGAAGTCATGGGCAATCGAGTGGGGAAGAATTTAATATTCTACTTCCTCATTTGCAGTATTTAATCACTTGATATAATGCATAAGCCCTTGATCTTTGATATTTAGAGTACCACATAAATTGTCAGTTTTTCTGAAGCATCCTTTTGCACCCAAAGGAATGTTAGGTAGAAAGGATCAGTCAGTAATTCTCTGCCTAAATGAAATGCTGGAGGAAAACTCCAATAAAATAATGTAACTACACTACACAATACAGCTACTGTCTAGTATTTGAACTCCAGGCACTTACATGTGCTTACACAACTACTGATAATCCATTCAAAGTGAATCTGCAGAATGAAGCCACAATATTCAAAATCAGCATCTTCTGTGCATTTGCTGTGAATGCTAAAATTGATAGTGATCTTCAGTGCCGCTATCTAACTTAAGCCCTGCAAGATTTGTGTTTTCATCAATTTGTTGGCTTAGCATGAGGTGTGTTTTCGTGGCAGACACAGATTTATTTAGAGGAAATGGACACCTGAACTGTCAAGTTATTTATACACTTTGCTGTTTTCCAAGTGCTACTGAGCTGGCATTTTTTTTCCCTGGAGCATTTCTTACACTAAACAAGCCTTTTTGTTCCTCACTTCTGCCTAGGTCTGAGATACAGACGGATCACAAACCCTCACCCTCAGCAGTTACAAATCTGTGAACCAAAGGGAGTTGAAAACTCATAAGAGTGTTTGGAAGACTCAAGTCTTGTTCTCCAGGCTGTGCCAGGACATAGATGGAGAGAGGAATGTGTGACACCGGTGAAAAACTGGGGCAGGTGACATGAACCCAGTTCTCATTCCCCGATATAACCCAGTCGATGCCAGGAGCGTGAGGCTGTTACTCCTGTCTGTCCTGAGACAGGCAGCTGTCTGCCCCTGACAAGGAGGAGGGTTTGGATACTCTCTAACCTAAGCACTGGAAAAGGAGAGCTACTTCTTATTCAGTCTGAAGTCTAAGAGGCTCAGATAAATGGTGGAAAGGAGAATTTCACAACCCAATGCTTAGTCTGGATCAAGAGAGTTCCATCCAAGCTCGTTAATACTGCCACTCCTGGGGGCTGGCAGCACTGTGCTGGGGGGGCAGAGGCTTTCTGGTTGGAGTTATAAAGAACAAATGGTCACAGTGTCAATCTATCCCCAGTTTAAAATCTCTGAACAGGGTGCAGGCCAGGGGGCTAAAAATACCCTGAGTATGAGCAGGACAGCCAGAAATAGCAGAGCTCAGCTCAGGCCATCCTGCTACCTTGAAATAAGTGCCTGGTTGCAATTGCTTTAGGCATGAAGGAACCCTCCATCCCCTTAACACTATTCTGACACTTTCTTTCCTGTGCATTTTTTGGTTCTCTGGTGGTCTTTGACTCAGCAGCAGCTTTAAGCTCCGTGTAGGTAGGTTTGCCACAGTCACTCGTTCAGACTCTTTGCTCAGCACTGGCACTAGCAGAGGATGTGTAAAAGTTACTGCATATCTTCTGGACCTTCTCAGTAGAGAGCTGACCCTGTCCAAGGGTAGGAAGCTGAACTGTGTGCACCTTGGTTGCACTCTGTGGTTGGTGGTACTCTGTGTCCCGCATGCCTTTGCAGCACCGTCAGACAACCGCATTTCTTTCAGATGGAGAACATTAGGCCATTCCCACAGAAACATGTAAGACAAAACTGCAGTTCATAAGGATGCTGGGTGCCTGCTCAAAGAGTTGCAGAACCAGAACCTGTCATGTTTAAGACGAAGGAGAAAACCTTAAAACAAATTGAGGAATTGCAAGAAATCCTTCACTCAGTACCACCATGTTTCTCGGTGTTTTCACCTAAGGCTTGATTTCTTTCAGCTTAGTCAAACATGGGGTACATACATCTGAACACTTTTTCCAGGAAGATAACAAAATGTGCAAACTCATAACTGAGATAACAAGAATGCCTAGCTCAACTATTATGCAGATAAGAAAGCGGGCATCAGTGAAAATCCATTTCATTCTCATAATTAGATCCTGCTGACATTTTCTGAGGGAGTAAATTGAGGAGAACCTCTTATTCTAGCTGTTGTTCAGACACCAAGGAGGAAAATGAAGTGATTGCAGCTTGCCATAAAGAAAGCTGGCATGTAGTAATGCCTATTTTAGTCATGATTTTATTTTCCAAAAGACCATGAAAATTAACTTTATCAATGGGAAAAATCACTCTTCTTTAGATTAACCTAATGGCTTTTGGGGGCCCATGTTGTTGCACCAGCTAATCAATCTACATGGTACACCAAGACCAGGTCCTAACAAATTTCAGTAAGCCAGAGGGGAATGAGGAGCCCTGGTTGGCCAATTTAGTGGGTTTGAGTGGCAAGTTAGGGAGGCTGAAAGAGTGGTGGGTATGTTTGCCAGGGGGCCATGTGTTCATGAGACAGAGATTTCCCCTGCAAACTTTACAAAGGCCTGTCTGCAACAGGAGCGTTGCTGCAGCTCTCAATCAGTGCAGCCTACAGTGATGTCTCTCCAGGGACAGAATGACACTAGGACAATCACTCTCACAGTATTAGTTTTCCATGTGATCAGGATATTGTCTGGTGGTTGCTGCATACAAGTGATTGCCAGGACTCCTGGCCCCCAGGCTTGTCCTTCACTCACTAGCTTGGCACGCCACTTTCTCGCCTCTCTGCTTTCTTTCTACAAGGAAAAGTTCTACAAAAAGTTGTGAAACTTGTTATTTGTATGATACTTGAGATCCACATGCAAAGACCCTTCCCAGGGGCAAGGTTTTTGTTGTTCAAAACCTTAAAGGTATTGTAGATATTGTGCAGGGTGCTTTTTTTTTTTGTGAAGCCATCAAAACACACACTGTAAACACTACACTATTCCTTGTAATACCTTAGTCAGCGAGTGTAAAACTGGGTCCATGCCTAACTTGTTTGCAGTAGGAGCTTTCAGCAGCAGGAATCTGCTGGGAGACTTCGCAAATCTGTGCAAGGAAAATGCACAGATAGTGGCTGGTCAATTAGGCAGGTAAATTAAGAAGTAGCTATATTTTCTTCATGTAGTTGCTAACAAAGGTATGTCTTGCCTGTCCCAGATGCAACAACATTTGTCTTTGCAACTGTATTCCAACAGCAGAATTGTGGCACAAATCTTTTTTTCTTTTCTGTCTACAGATTAGAGAGCTGGCGACAAAGAAGGTGTGGAGGTGGGGATATGTAGCTTCACACAAAGCACTAGAGAACACATCAGGAGAGAGGAAGACATCATCAAGGATACTCTCAGACTTTTCCATGCTGGAGCATCAGAGATGCTACTGGCCAGTCTCAAGCCAAGCCATGGCTGGGCTGGAAGGCCTCCAGAGTTCAGGAACAGACCCTGGATCTCCCAGAAGGATCCTGGGATCCTCCCAAAATAACTAAACTTCAGCGTGAAGACTGCTTCAAGGTGCTGGGGAAACTGAGGCAGAAATACAACTTTTTGCTTTATTTATCATTTCTATATTTTGTTAATTGTGCTGCCAAATAAAGAACTACTGTGAATTTTAAAATTCCATCCCTTCCCAATGAGAATTGGGACAACCAAAAGTTATCTACCATAATTTGAAAACAACTTTAAAATGTGCCAATCTCTTTTTATGTCCCAAGTCCCAGGTACTGAATTTGACACACTTTCCACCTGCCTTAAATGAAGCACATGCAAACAGAAGATTTTCCAGAAATTCAACTTAGTATTCTTGCTCTTTAACTCCTTGGAGAGATCACTTCATTATAGTGTTGGTCCTTTTCAATAAGAATGGTGACTGTGCTTGCAGAAGATCTTTAACTGGTTTTGTTTGCAATGTTAAATCACTGAAGGGGATGTTAAATACAGGAAGAAAAATTTGTGTGCGCAGCATTCTAAGGCACGTCTGCAACAGACAACCTCTGCTTTTTCTTCATCTGCCTGTAAATTTTTGAAGGTGGAATATTACTCTTGGGCCTCTGAAAAACTGTGTTTCACAGATGCAAAAAATTGTCTCCAGAAGATTCACCGTCACCTACACATTAACTCTTCACCTTGGATAGCAAACTTCAGAAAAGTATTTTCATCTTTTTCTTGCTAAGTTTCCTGAATAAAATAACAGTACATCAAATTCCTTTGATTTGTAGCTTGTGTATTTTGTAAACAGCTTTGCCACAAAATATCTGACAACACGAAGGTAGCAGGACGTTCTTTTCAAAGTCCCTAGGCTTACAGTCTTTGCTGTTATTTACACATACCAGCTCTGAAACACTGCAATTAGTCAGATGAATTTTGGAGGAATGCATCCAGAGGAACAATCAAGGCTGATTGTCTTGAAAGATGCAAAGGCTATTAGTGATCCCATGAAGTATTAGGAATGTTGATCCTGCTTCGCTAAACAGCTTGGCATTTCCAGCTCTTGCTTTTTACTGACAAGGCTATCAGAAATGGCACATTTGTCCCATATAATTGAAAAATAGCTATCTGCCTTCTCAGAACTTCCTTTCATTTAGGTTTGGTATGAGATATGCAAAGCATATTTATGCCTGCTATATTGGAATGTTAAATTCAATTTTCTAATGTCTGCCACTAGCTTGGGGGAAAATAACACACAGGTTCTTTCATGTACCCTGGGGACCATCAAGGAAAAACAACAGTCCCAGAAATCACCTGTGCTGCTGTGTTTTCAGGGCACTAGGGTTAAGAAGTATCTTAACAAAAAAAACCAATTACAAACACATTTTGAGACAGTCAGCTCCTGTAAATGCTTCAAAAGACAGTTGCATGGTTTTCAAAGGTAAATTTATGCAGATGTTTTACATGCCTACCCTGTTTTTACCTCAGGTGTGAGTCATGGTCACACTGTTCAGCTCTTTGGCTAAGTTTCTGATGTGCTACATCAGATCACTACATGCAAATACAGGCATCTGCAAAGGATGCTAAAGTTGTGAGGCTCTGACTCCCTGTAACTGACATGGCCCCAAAGCCCCATCTCAAGCTGGCACGAGACACTTGAAGGAACAGTTTTATTTCTGTCACTCACCACTCTACCACATCAGTGGGACTGGTTGCAAATTCAGGACAGAAGGAAAAGAGGACTGGAGCCCCATGGCAATAACCACATCTGTGATCCAAGTGCCAAGCTGATTAATCAGCTCAAACAGATGCTCAATTTGGGGTTATTTTTTACAACGTGCTCTTGAAGGTAACTGACTTGTTTGTGACAGAGCCCTATGGCACTGAGCCATGGATCGCAGGCACTGCTCTTCATCATCCCTTCAGAAGGGCTTTTGCACCTCTCCAGGTGGAGATGAGCTTTCTGCCTCTCAGTACAGCATCTTCCCTAAACAATCAGGCAGAGGAGTCAGCATCCGTTGTTGTGTTTGAGAGATGGTGATTCACTGCAGGGGGAAGGCAGGAGTTGTTGCCAGTTCAGCACTGCAGGCTTGTGGCAGGATGAGGAGAAAGAGAAAACTGGGACATGAAAGGGGAGAATAAAACAATTTTCCTGTATGTGGAGAAGAATTCTTCCCCTCTGCCCAAATCTACCATCACAGTGTAAACCCATCTGAGACTCGCTGCCAGCCATTCTACCACACAGCAGCGTGAGTCAGGACATGAAGACCCCAGAGCAGTTTCAGCAGTGTCGGTGAGGAGGCAGCTGCAATTGTCCCGGTGTTCTGAGGAGCCTTGGGGACACACGGCTGCCCTTGCCTTTGGTCCGCACCTTCTTGTCTCTCCCCTCCTGGCCCATGCCTTGGTGGCCTTGGTGGCACTTAGCAGCTATGAAATAGTACTGGAGAGTGATAGAAGTTGGTCACTGTGACAGACCCCTTTAAAATGAGGATATTTAGAAGAAGACATTCTGTTTCTTTTTGGAAACCTTTTTCCAGCTGCCAGGACATTTTTTTTCTATGTACTTGGCAGTGTTTGAGGATGAGAAATTTATGAAATCAGCTGCTTCCTACTGGTATAAATGACAGCAAATCTCTATGGAGGAAAACAGCACACAAGTTAGGCTCACTAGTGGGGCCAACTCATCAAGTACTAGGTTTTTGGGGACATTTTTTTCTCTGAGCTGTTCTGCTTTAATGAATTCCATGACATCACCTCAGAAATCCCTGTCTCCTTTTCTTCTATTTTACCTCATATCTTGCTGTGCACCCTCACTGCTGCACGCATTCATGTACATCGATCCAGAGAGATGCATAGGAGCTGTGCACCCAGCCCATGAGGCACTCAGGTGGCCTGAAAATCCAACCCAGCTGTGCAACAGCCTCTACGGAGCCTTGAAGGATGTGTCTTCAAGGCCAGACCCATTACCTGCAAGCACAGCCACAAACACAGCCCTGTCACTGGTTCCTATGAGCAAGGCACCACTGTGCACACACAGGCAGTTTGATTCTGGGGCAGAAAGTTGTAGGGCCTCTCAAATGCAGCCTGAACCTAGCCCTTAGCTTTTCCACTGCACCATTTCTTCCCATATTGCCTGGTACATACTGCAGGAGGGGCGACCAAGGTATGAAAATGTAGCTAAGTGGAGTGCGGATCTTATGATCTCCATTATCAGATGCTGAGATATAATTTTTTTTTTAAAATCATGCTTTTAAAGTTCTTTAGAACTCACTCACTAGTCTTTTTCTGGTTATTAAGCTGATGCAAAAATGATGTGAAATAGGCTGTTGTTTCGCAGTGGTGTTAAATAGGATCCTGTCTGTACCCCAGAGAATCCTGAGTGGAGACAGAAAAAAAGCAGCACAAAGGGAAGCGTGACTTTCCAACCTAGCAATTAGGATTTTCAGATGAGAAGGAAGAGGACTGCCTGTTTGGTTTTGCTCCCAAGACCATGTCTGTAGTTTACACAAGTATTGAATAAATGAAAAAGCTGCTACTGGAGCCTGGATCACACAATTTGTCAAGAGGGTTGGACCCAGACATGTTCTTCCACCACTGTCTTCACAGCTACCACTTGAAAGGGAGTGAATAAATACCACGTCATCCCAGCTGCCTTTGACTTGGCATCCCCAAACTCACACACTCACCTCTTATTTTACTTTAACTGCCTGATCTTTCAAGGAAGAGGTTCCAGGGAAGGATCTGGTCTACCAAGCTTGGTTAACCCTGCAGTCACACCACTCAGTCAAAGCAGAAGCCAAACTGGGTTGCCCCAGGCAACAGTGATGAAAGGGAATTTAGTGTAAAAGGAGTGATGACGGTCAGGAGTGCTACCTAGGATGGGGTAAAATCTACCTAAGGATACATTAAAATATAGCCAAAAAGAATACAGGTTTCTCCTTTCTCTTCTCCTTGAATGCTTTCAGGTAGTTAAAGTAATGTGTTTGAGGGAGCTAGAGATTGTGTAATAGGTTAGTGTTTATGGAATATCACTTCAGAACAGAAGTAATGAGGAGGGGAAAGGGATCCTTAAACAGAAAAGAGGTTTGAGATTATTAGCAAACAGCATAGTGACACACAGGACTAGCTGGGGCTGGGAAGGAGCTATCTGATTGCAGTCACTATTCTGCACTTGAGGTCATATCTGTTGCTTCAAAAATGGCCCACACAGGAGCACTACCACTGGGTTCCCAAGTCTAGAGATTTTCTCTCCTCCTTTAATTTAAATAGCCACTCTACCTGTCAAACTGAAATCTCCAGCTCATACAGTTCATTGCACACCATCTTCT
Organism: Machaerirhynchus nigripectus; assembly: GCA_013397975.1. Classification (NCBI taxonomy): domain Eukaryota; kingdom Metazoa; phylum Chordata; class Aves; order Passeriformes; family Dicruridae; genus Machaerirhynchus; species Machaerirhynchus nigripectus. The sequence goes on along the minus strand of VZRQ01010156.1, from coordinate 74,499 downwards.
TTCTGTGAAATACAAAACTGCTTACAGATGGTGATTTTCACTTAAAAAGCAATTAAGACTTTTTTCACCTTACTTATTGCTAACTACTGAGCTAGCCTAATTCTACAATAATGTAACCCCTAATGGTCTTCTACATCGTTAAAAATATATGCTTGGTCCCTTCTGAATGTGCACCATCTCATCTCAAAGAAGAATGAAAGATCTTGATTATTTTTCCCCTGCGGTGTCAAGTCCTGTTTATAGGTTTATCTTCTATAGGTTTATCTTCTATATTCCTGCATGTTCCTCTTCAAATCCAGCAGTGAAGAACAGCACAGCCTTCCCTTATTTCAGCACCCAGATCTGTTTGCCAGGCCTAACGCTACACAAGAGATGGGAGATGTATCTCCCTGAAGACATCCAGCCTCCCATTTACTGAAGGAGAGCTCTCCCTTTTGCAGGGAAGGAGGGGGGAAATGTCATTTAACAACATGGGAGGAAAACATAGCCTTAGCAGCCCACAGTAACCTTCAGTAATTATATCAGCCACCTGACACTGACTTCTCACACTACTGCAGGAAAATTGTTGCAGGATATAAAGAAAATTGCTTGCCCAATTTTCCTGCTTTTGCCGTACCAAGATAACCCACTGGGCCTCTGCAAACCTTGATGCCATCACGAAAGTCTCATATGTGTGCAGAACTGACTTAATGGCTTCAGCTGGTTTAATGATCCCTCAGAAAAGGAAGGCTTTTAGCTAATAAAGGTGGGGGAAAAAAGGACTTTGAAGGCATTGAAGAGGAGGAAAGTAGAGGGCATTGCTTTTTACTGGTCCTATCTCCAGTGAGAGAAATATGCTCTCTATCTTTTGATACTCAGTAAAGGATTTCTTCCAGAAATTAGAAGAGCACACAAGTTGTTACTTGACATTTTACACCCAGAGATGTAAGTATTTGCATGAAAGCAGATGTGTCATATGAGCTATCCCAATAAAGGAAAAGTGTTGTTCAGCTGAAGGAAAAGCAAGCATAAAAGATAACATAAAAGAACAAACCACTGCTCACTTACAGTTCCCTGCCCCGGAGAGGCCATGGCTGCAGACTCTTCCCCTGCTTTTCTATTGCATATTTTAGAAGGGGCAATTTGCAACCTAGAAACAGATGTTCTGAGTGAAGAGACAAGACACTGAAAAGCTGAGGCTGGAGGTTTATTTTTTTGGTCGTGAGGCTTATGAAAGGGACTCTTCCTGCTTTGCAGAATTTTGCCCATTTTTCAGATGAAAAGTTTAAGAGATTTTGTGCCGGTCTATGAAACAGTAAAAGGTTTCCTACCAAAAAGCAAGGAAGAATATAAGGCACCTTGTATGAACCATACAAATGAAGCATGTTGCAGAATTAGCAGTACCACCGTCAAACCAAGGCCGCAGAGACAACACAGGTCACAGCTATTTACCTATGCCACAGGACCTGCCCCTAAATGTTTATTAAAAACAGGTTTTATTCTCCTTCACAGAAGTTGCCAGGTTAAGTTCTAATTAAGCTTTCGCCTTTCTAATTTTCTTTCTGCATGACTAATGACATCCTTAAACACTTCCTGAATTGCTTGCCCCATTTTCCAAAGGTGATAAACCCTCTTTTTTACCCTGAGTTCTTACAAAAGCTCCCTGGTCCCTACAAAAACCCAGCAGCCTGGTCATCTTCCCTGCTGGCTCATCTTTCAGCACATAGGGATGGTCTGTTCCTGTGCCTTCAAGATTACTTTCTTGAAGCACACCCATCCTTCCTGGACTCCTTTGATTTTAAGGGCTGTTTCCCAAGGTACTCTCCGAACAAATCTCTTGAACAGGCCAAACTCCGCCCTCCGGAAATCCAGTGTGGAAGTTTTATTGATGCCCTTCCTTGTTTCACCAAATATTGAGAACTCTATAATTTCATTGGTCACTGTTCCCCAGACAGCCTCCAACCACCACACCTTCCACCAGCCCTTCTCTGTCTGCAAATAGCAGGTCTAGCATAGTCCCTCCCCTCATTGGCTCACTCACCAGCTGTGACAAGTTGTCCTCCACACACCTAAGAACCTCCTAGACTGCCTCTTCTCTGCTGTGTTGAGTTCCCAGCAGATATATGGCAGGTTACCATCACCTACAAAAACAAGGGCTGGGGGTCTTGAAACTTCCTCGGCTTCTTATAGAATAATACATCCACCTCTTCATCCTCGTTGGGAGGTCTATGGCAGAATCCCACAAGGATGTCAGCCTTGTTGGCCTTCCCCTGGGTCCTTACCACAGGCACTCAATCTTACCATCACTGACCTCAAGTTTTATAGTGTCAAGAGACTCTCTGATATACAGAGCTACCCCTCCACCTCTTCTCCCTCTCCTGTCTCTTCTGAAGAGCTTGTAGCCATCCACTGCAGCACTCCAGTCATGTGAGCCATCCCACCACGTTTCTGTGATGGTGATGGTGCCATGGCTCTCCTTCTGTACTGTGCCTTCCAGCCCCTCCTGTTTGTTACCCATGCTGCGTGCATTAGTGTACATGCACTTCAGCTGGGCTGCTGATTTCACCCCTGATTTACCACCCTTGGGCTCATCTCTGGAGGGCCTGGTTTCATCCCTTTCCCCCTTCAAACCTAGTTTAAAGCCCTGTCAATCAACCCTGCCAACTCAGGGGTGAGAATCCTTTTGCCCTTGCTAGAGAGATGAAGCCCATCAGACTCTAGCAAGTCTGGTGCCATAAAAATTGCCCCATGTTCAAAAAAACCCTAAATTGTGCCGATGGCACCAAGCCTTAAGGCACTTATTGATTACAGCAGTTTTCCTGTTCCTTTCATCATTCATATCTGCTACTGAAGGAAGTGAGCAGAACACCACCTGTTTAGGGGACAGGGAAGATGGAAGACAAACTGTATTTTCATATGACAGATTTTACATACAGCCCATCAATCTTCTAAAAAAGCTTTTTGATTTTGGACTGAGGTTTTCCTTGTCATTTATTTCAGTCTGTCTTTGCTAACAGTGGTTCAGTGTGATCAGTCTCTGTCATGTTTCTGGACAGACTGACTCAGCTTCCTCAGAAGAAATACGCAATTTAAAGAAGGAGGGAAGGAAGACCATCCTCTCTGTCTCCATCGTGCATTTGAAGATCCAGAACAGACACTGCCATTACCTGCTGATGTCAGTTTCTGATGCTGCAGTGCATTTTTCCAACAGGCTGATTATAAATTCTGTAGTGAGGTTTTCTTTCTTAGAACTAGAAGTCATATTTCCTTTCTCAGAACTAGAAGTCGTAACCTCTCACCAGAAGAGGATTTGACTCTCAGGCTTCATTCTCACTTTTAGATTTAAACCACCATCAAAAACAGGATGCAAGATGAAAAGTATTGTCATTTAAATCAAAAGATTGTTTGTTACAGTGAAGCAGAAAAAAAAAATCAAGAACAACTAATGCTTGTGCCTCAACGGCATTGTTTTCCATGCAGAGTTTTTATTTATTTGGCAATGCTTGCAATTACCAAAGAGAGATTTGCAGTTCACTTTATAACCCTGCCATTAGCTCCTAATCCAATGCAGCTATTACTCTTCATACCCCTGGTTTCCAATGCACTCTGACTGCTGAGCTTGTGAGGAGGCTGAGATGGTGTGTCCTGCTCTCTGCTTTCTTCCCAGGTTTGGTGATTATGTTTTTGAAATGAAAGCATCTGATGTATCTGAGATGCAACCTTTGCTCATCCATTCGTCTGCAGTACCATTTGGGTTCTTGGGTCCATGTTTCCACTTTATCTTAGTTTCTAGAGCAAACAGGTCCATTCTTAGTGCTCCTTGTCAGATGATTTGGTAACGCCTCTGCTCTCTGCATATTCTGTGCCTGGGTTCTTTTTTTTTTTTCATTTTTTAAAAATAGATAATACCCTTTGGGTTTTCTTCATTCAGTGTTTGCCACAGTTAATGGTGTGATCACCACAGTTAATGGTGTACTCAATGGCTACAGCCTCATTTTACCCATTAGATCTCCCCTTTGGTAGGGTCCCTCTGATCTTATTTCACTCTCCACTGGAATAACCTCTTTACTGTTATTTGGGGATGCTATTGATAAAAAGATACCATTATCAGATGTAGCACTGTACACATATCTTCATTTCCTGACACCAGCATTTCTGTTGCTGCCATTTTCCTTCCTTGTGCATGTAAAAACCTCATAGGATTTTTTCAAGTGTTAATTTTATGGCTCTCCAGTCCTCCCATGCACTCCCTGTGAAGCCAATCCCACTGGGTAGGTAACTGCTCCGCTGCTCCATGTACACACTTGTCCCTTCCTTCCTTTGACTGTCTCTGCACTTTGTTTCTTTGTGCATTTTGCACTAAAGTCAAAGCTATCAGACACCCAAAATTATTCACAGATCATGAGGATCCCACAAGTGATATGGTGTGTATTCAGGCCACATGGTATGCAATGCATCCAGCATTAAGGACTCAGCTTCAGGGGAACACAAGGTCAGCTTGCTCAGAGGTCATTCAGCACAGTTTTGTACTCACCCTCTTCATGCTTGTACACTCATTTTCTGAAATCTCAGACCGTGGACTCTAAACCAGATTTGACCTCCAAACTGTTTTCAATGCTTAACATGTTCATCTTTCAGTGTCCATACAGATCAATTGTAAAATGGCCAAAGAGTCTGTAAAACATCTGCAGTTTTAAAAAATAAGCATAAAGCCAGAGTGCTTCAGAACAATTTTTCTTCAACCTTACAGCAAAGCTGCAGTAAAGTCTGTCAAAAACAACAACAACAACAAAAAAAAGTTCCTTTTATTTGTTTTTACACTAAATTCATTCTTTGTAAACAGCTAAAGTTCTTAACAGTGTTTCACTGGAGTCTAAAGCTCTCCCCGCTCCTCTCCTCCCCATGTCCTTTAAAAAATACCTGCACCTTTAAAAATCCAATCGCAAATGTAGGGACACCAGGGAGAGCACTGGCCCACTTTGCTGCTGGCCCCCTTTCAGCTCCCACTGAGGCAGGTAGCCCTCCCTCATATTTCTCTAAGTTTATTTTCTCCCACATTTGCTCTATTCCAGGCAACAGATGTCTGCATATCTTCTCTTTCATTTTTTTTTCAATGTAGTTATTCCATACAGTATCACCCTTATCTTATAAAAATTAGAGGAAAATTAACACAGGGTAATTAGATGAATTGCACAGAGACATGTGGCTTAGCTGGCAAAGCACTGTCACCCCAAACTCAGGACTGCTGCCACATGAGCATCTCACATACCCTACATACCATCCTGATCATGGATGAATCATCTCACTGCTGTTCAACACCTTAAGCTCATCAGGTAACAGCTTCCCATTTCCTTTCTGGATCACTCCATTCTTCCCGGCTTTGATATTAATTTATTTTTTAACAGATCCAACTCTCCCCACCCCCCCAAATTTTTCCAGGCACCCACTGTGACCCTGACCAGCAAAACCTCTTTCTGCGTGCTGGGGGGAGTTGTGGGTTTAGCTCATTTTGGGTCAGAGGTCCCAGTAGGCAGGAGGGGTGGCAGGTTCAGCCTTTGGCTGGAAATGCTGCACCCCATGGCCATTCCTCCTCCTCATCCCTAGGGGTGTCTCAGGAAGCCCCTTGCCTGGAAAGAGCTGGTTGGATGTCAGGTGAGTAGTGGGTAAATTCTGTTTTGGTTTGGGAGGGAAGTGATGAATTCCCTGTGAATTAATGGCACATGTCCCAGCCCAGGCCACTGAGGGGATGTTTGTAGCAAGGGGGCAAACACAAACCGAGGGATGTCCCTTTAGCAAGACGAGGCTGTACAAAGCACTGAGGTTTTCTGCAAAAGAGGAAAAGTCTGCAATGAAGGGCTGATTTAATAGAGCAGCCCAAACCATCTGAGAAGTAGGATGAAACACCTTTAAAATTCAGGGTGAGTAATTAGTTAACAACTTGATGATGGCTAGAAAGATGAGCAAAAAAGAGAAAATGAGCTTAAATCCCCTAAAGATCAAATGATTTTTTCTAGAAGTGTGGTGCAAAACTTTTCCTGTCAAAGTCATGCAAAAATACAAGGCTTGAAAGAGTGGTGAGCAATCTGGTGAGCAATCTCGAGAAACTAAAGTTTTGCTTCTGGAGAATTTCATAAGGAAAAACATATCAACCAGGCACATCACTTTTTTAAAAAATCAAATTCAGCTGGAGAAGCAAATCTGTCTCACAGTTGTCCCTTGCTAGATTCCAATAAAATCCCTGGCACAACTGGGGCATGATGTTGTGTCTTGCAACAGCAACAGTGCTGGTCCCAGTGTGAGCTTGCTGTGCCACCTGAGGGGGCTGGCAGAATCTGGGCAAACACAGTCAAAGCCAGTTGTATTAGCAAAGGCAAAGGTGAATGAAGCAGTGAATTAAGTTCTGAATATCTGTTATCCAATGTATAAATATGTTTCCGTGTATAATAAGAGCGAAATTAAGTTGTCAGCAGATTTTTACTTTTTTTACTTTACTTTTCCTGGCTTTGATTTTTTTTTTTTTTTTTTTTGACACGAGAGGAGCATAGCTATCCCCTTTACAACGTGTTTGCAAAGTTACACAACTTCCTCCTAATAGTAAATCATAATACTGATGCCACCTATTCCCAACAAGCCGCCGCATCTGGAAAACTTTTCTTTTAAATGTAGATTTCTTTTAAAGGTAGATTTCTGCTACAGAAACACCGGCTGGCAAAGGACATCACACTACGCTTTGTGGCGGGCTGGATGCATCACCCCTAGAGGGAAGCAGCACCCCGTACCCATTTTTGCTGCGCTCGTTGTCGGCTAATCCCATTCCCGGAGGTTTCGGCCCGGCTGCCCTGGCTGGGACACCCAGCCCCGGCTGTGTCGCCGCTGCCGGTGGCGGCTGCGGTTCGGGAGAGGCGCTGGCGAGTTTTCCCTCGGCGGGGGCTCGACGCTGGAGGGCGGACAGCCGGGCCGACAGCGCTCCAGAAATGCTCCCTGGTGGCCGGGGAAGGATCGGCGGGGCCAGCGGAGCCTCCCCCGCCGCTGCCGAGCCCCGACCTCGGAGGGAGGCGAGCGGAGCCCGAGCCTGCCGGGGACGGGAGCGCCGGAGGGCCGGTGGAACAGCGGCAAGGAGGATGCGGACGTCCCCCTCTTATTTTGTACCTACTTCTCGGCATGCAGCTCGCCTCACAGCCTCCTCGCTCTCTCTGTTACTGTGCTGTCATTCTGGACCTGTGCTTGACAGAGGAAGGCGCTGTTGGAAGTGTTCGCAATTCCGGGTGTCTCGAGCTGTTGCGTCCCCACCACGTATGGGAAAGCCCTTCTGCACGTGCACTATTTTAAGACTGTAGAAAATCCCATTCCCTTCCGCAGGCAGAAAAATCAACCCTTAACTGAAGAATCCATCCTCAGTTTGTTTGCTCGTAGAATCAGCTGGGCAGTAGAGATCACATTAATAAGTCTTCCTGTGTTCATTGTACAGTATATTTTTAAATCCAGTTACTGCAATACACCTTCCAAAAGAGCATAGCCCATCCTTCTGTTGGTGAGACTTTTATTCTCATTCTGTAAATTCCTGCAATGTTGCCTTTGCTTTTTCCTAGCTACCTGTTTGTGGTTCAGTTTGACTCTAAGGTCTTTTAACAGCCAGACTTTTCAGCAGCAAATTCTCTTTCAATTTTATTTTTATTATCATCATTGAAACCCCTCTTAAGTGGAGGAAATCTGGGAAGGGAAACAGAACAAAAAACTTTAGTTTGCCTGAGACAAGGCAGAATCTTGCTCTTTTTTGGGGTTTGTAAACGGGAATTTTCACAGACATGTCCCATTTTCTCATGCGTATTCCTTTAGGAAATTAATATGCAGAGAATTTTAGGAAAAGTTAAAAGAAATAAGAGCAAGAGGGAGGACACTACCCTGGTCCTTTCCAGGCTTCAGTATTGATGGAGAGAATAATTCCCCATTCATTAGATGCTTACAAGTAGTTTCGTTCAAGGACATGGAAATTATCATATACATCGCTTGTTATTGTACTTACTTCCTGACTGGATAACTGAAAAAGGAAATTCAGCTGTGCTGAAAGGCATGTGTTACTGATAACACAGAAAAAGAACAAACTTCACAGAATGACCCTAAACCATTATATGCCTATGTTACTTAAAGGTAACCAGTTATTGCTGGCAGACATGTTGTGTTAGCAGTGATAAAAGTCTGAGGATTAAAAAAAGGCAAGTTTGGTAAGTAGAGGTAATATGCTCTATAAAATCAACTTATAAAACAGGACATCTTTTGGAGCTCACAGGTACTTTGACCCCACACAGAGAGTCTGTAGGCATATCTTTGCTTTTACAGTGGGAGCTGTCACATATGGACCACATGCTTTTTAAAGGAGTTTGCTTTCCATGCCATTAATGCTGCAATGTCACAGCTGCTGGGGGTGTAATGTGTGGAGTTCCACTGCGGTGGAAAGTGGGAGCTCCCAGGCTGCTGCAGCTTGCTGGAGCTGTTTCTGCAGCTGGGTTTAGCCAGCTGCATGCTTTGCCCACCTTGGCCTGGACACACACATCTCCTAATCCTGAAAACCAGGCTCTTTCCCTTCAGCCAGCACAGCTCTTAGCAAGGCCTGAAGGCAATTCACAGTCCAACGCCTCCATCCAGCTCAGCTTGCCCAGTGAAAGACTGAGAGCAGAAATTATGTCTTCCTGTTATGGCACTTGTATAAATATTCTGTTAAATTTTTACAGTCACAACCTTGTCATCCCTTTGGATTTGGATTTCTATTACTGGGAAGATAGTTTTACCTTTTACACACCAATGCACAAACCTATTGTTGGCAGATTCATTAAAATGACTGAGGAGAGAAAAAGGAAGGAAAACACCTAGATACCACCCAATACTCAAAGAGGACAACTGGATATTTTTGTTTGAAGAACTTGTATAATCTTACCCTTATGGTCCCTGTTCAATGGTCTTCAGAGTCGGCAATGTTCTTTGGATCAAACTCTATGTCTGCATAGGTTTTTAAAAAGCAACTCCACACATTACTGTAGTTTGGGTTAGTGACTCCTCTTTTCCAGGCCAACTTGCTGGATGCATCTCCTTTTTGTATTAATAAAGACATGTGGGAAGACAGGAAAGCAACCTCCCTGTTTCATGCTACAAGTTCTGACGTTTGCAGGCTGCACATGCAAAGAGCTAGCTCCTCTAGGAAGCCTGCAGCTGCTTTTCCTAGATGTGGGAAAAAATTGGAGGCCATAAGTTGATTCTATTTTTGTTCAAACAGCCTGTGGAAAGCAAAGTAGAGTTTCCTGTGAAAACACAGTACTTCCAAAGCCTTCTGAGCCTGCCAGTGACTATGGTGCCGTGTCAAACAGCCGGCCTCCCTCGTTTTTCCTCTGAGAATTTACATAGGTGAACAGCAATGCTGCTCCTTAGGGGCCCGCTTCTCACACAGGCTGGTAAGGACAACTCCACAGAGGTGACATTTATAGCTCAGTGTTTCAGCAGTGGGGGAGAAGGTTGTGGTCATGATGCTGATGCTTATTGTTGCATGCTTTCTGCTGGCCAGTCAAGTGTTCCCTGAAAAAAATTGTTCAGACCTGTCTCATTAAAATGCTTTCATCTAAAATGGACAGGGGTTGTTGCCAGGTTTTTGTAGCCTCATTATAACCCTGGAATCCCCCACTGACTGCAGACACTTTCAGACCAAGAAACAACACCTCATTTTCAGTCACAGTTGTAGACCAGAAGCAATTTTATTCATATTTCCCAGGCTTAAATTAATGGGCTGCCCTTTACCTGTCAAAGTGAGACTTTGAGCTACTGCTTGTCCTTGCTCAAAACACACATTGGAGCAAGACCCAACACCTGCAGCCAGACAGAGATTTGCCCAACTATCCTGAGAGGTTATGCAAACCAATATGCTGACCATACTTTAGGGCTGTCATTGTTAAATATCTTATTTCAATCTCTTTAATCACTCTTGGTCCTCTAAGTGTAGATTCCAAGGAACAGCAGATAATAATTTTGCTTCTGTCCTGGCACTAAAGTAAGGTAAGACCTCAACAGCACATGATCAAAATAAGAATGATTTCACAAGTCAAACACATGCAGTGCAGTGCTTCAAATTAGCACTTCTCTCCTTTGCTCACCAGCTTGCTTCTCTGTGCTACAAGACCTGGGCATACCCCAGAAAGTCCCAGGTTTCTTGTAGGAACTCACAAGTCTGCATTATTTTTTCAGTCACCAGCTTTTTCAAATGTGGATGCTGTAGTATTTTGACACACCAGATAGAATTAGTAGAAAGGGACAGAGTACTCCCTTGCAGTTATGGGCAAAAAATCTTGTAATGCCCTTCCCAGAGTATCAGATTGTATCTTCACAGTAACTAGCGGCAGAGAGCAAAGAAAGTTAGGTATCTTCCAGTTCCTGGTCTAGGCACAGCTATGGATCACAGCTAGCTATTTATCCTCATCTCTGCAGTTTAAATGGCTCTTTCCCTTTTTCCTTTCTCTACAGCAGTCAAGCTCTTGTCCTTCACTTTGCTAATGTGGCGAAACCATTCCATCCGTCTTCATACCTGCAGGACAAATATCATTGCTCTTCTCTGAGACAGTGCCTGCAAATATATATTTTGGATTCATCTTTCCTAAGATTTGGGGTTTCAGATCCATAAAGTCTTACCAAAAGTACACCGTCAGCTGACTCGAGGACAGTGCTTCCTGACCAGAGAGGGTTAATCATCAACAGTATCCAGATGGTTTGTGACTGGGCCTGGTGATGATGCATATACTTGGGGAATTTCCAGGTTTTGTTCATGATTCATTCAGCTTTGACTTCCCTGGCTGAAAAGGGAAGATCTCACAAAACACAGTAATGGTTTGCATTACAGAGCTTTTCACACACAGCTTTGCGTGAACTGAACTGGAGATTTTGAGATGACTCTTTCATGGCAAGGTTGTGGTATTACATCAGGAGGCTGGATCTGTACAGTTTTTCTCTTCTGTTGTGTACAAGCACAGTCTCCCAGGGACCTATTTTAAAGGTCTTTTTAACTGTCTCCAAAGCCCTTTACTGCTGCAGTGGGAGAGGCCTTAACTACCCTTCCAGTCTGCTGTTCTGCTTGTATCCCTGCTTTAATAATGACAGTAATGCAAACTGTCAGTCTCCTTTTATTCCAAAGGCAGCTGACTTTTTACAACCTGGCACTGGGCTGGCATCTTAGAATATAACTACAGTCATTCAAATAAGTGATAAGAAATGCAGGAGAGCATCCTCTTAGCACCAGGAATATAGGCATTTACTGCTGGCACTTCAATGGTAATGAGATGCACCTTGTCAGTGTGTTGTGTGAGCATCTGCATCATCCTTAAGACGTGTATCTCACTTCATCTAACTTCAGGTCCCACTGCAGCTAACTGCCAGGAGTATGCTTTAGTTAGAGGATGTGGAAGTAGTTTCAAGGTCAAATTGTGCATATTGCTCACAGTATCTGTGCCTGATATATTCTGAAGAGATTTATGTAATAGGTTGGGCTTTGTTCTCCTCCTCATGGAGCAGAAACTTGCAGAACCTTAGAAGATGTTGCTTATCATGAATGTGCTCAGCAACGTGAGCATTGCAGCACTGCTGGCAGCCATGCATATTTAGCACAGGCTGGCACCCACCCATGCTTTCTTCTCCTCTGCCCTCACTACACTCACACTGCCTGCCTTCCACTGTGGGCTGATGGCTGCTTTAAACTCCCACAAGCTCCTGCCCCTCCAGACATCCCCTGCTTTCACCTCTGGGATGCTGGGCACAGGGGACATGGTCCCTAGCGGTCCCAGTGCGCTATGTCCCTCCCAGCAGCTGCCAACATCCCAGCTGCAGACTGCATCCTGAGACTGCATCCCTTGCTCTCTGCCTGTGCCTGCAGGAATGCTCAGCTTGTAGGGGGCAGCAGGAAAGCCTCCCAAGAGCTGTAGCACAGCCTGTGTTCTTCCCAGTGACAGTACTCTGTTGCATGTCCTTTCTGTGGAAAGCCCCTTAACCAGTGAATGCTCTTCCCCATAATTTAGTCTAGCCTGCAATACTCTGCTGGAAAGGCAGGCCCATTTCTCCATCCTGCCGTTCCCTCCTTTTACCAATGGCTCATCCTTGCTGTGATTCCTCTGAGAAGCAAGTTAATACCATCAATTAAAAAGAAAAGAAAATAAAAGAAACAAAATAAGAAAACAAAACACTCAGTCCTTCCAGCTTTCAGCTACTTCCTTTGTATTTCGAACTGCAGGCTCTCCGAGACATCTCATTTTCTGTGCTGAACTGCATCAAGCACTGGTGCCTCTTTCCCAATGATCTATAGAGAAATTAATTTGGATCAGTGTGGTATTCTGTGGATGGTTACAACTTATATTTCAAAGAAATGTATGACAGTAAGGATAGAGTTGTTTTATGCACTCTAGAGATGCAGATTTATTTCTTTACAGCATTCTGAGTATCTCAGGGTGTGCTGCTGAGTGGTGCAGCTTTCTGGCTCCTAAGATAAAGATGCTCTTTCACAGATATGATGTTTGAATATTGTGGTGATTTAACATTTTGGGAGTTTGGAAAATGTGTCCCTTGGATTTAATTCTGTATTGATATCAAACCACAGACCTAGATAAGAAAGAGATCTGAAGTAAGAAAAATAAGGTAGAGCATATCAGAAGTTGAGTCCAATTCACACAAGCCTTATAAGACTTAGAGTGAGAAAGCAAAAATACCAATCCCATATTTCCTAGAATTTTATGATGAATCTGTAAAGACTTTTAAGCCATAAAGGACTCACTGTCAAACTTCTGACACTTTGAAGATTTCTTTTCATGAAATGGCAAAATTTTTGTACAGTCTGCTTACAGTGTCACAGTGAGAACAAATTCAAGTAAAGGGAAATAGAAAAGTTGGTACTTCAACTTTGGAGTCTTTCTAAGTTTCTGGGGATTCAAAGCAGACAATCAAGTAGTTCCCTCTTCTGAAGTAGCCTTGGCCACCTGGAATTTATCCTGGAACAGTGTGACATTGCTCTGAATTACTTTGGTAATCCAATAAATGTGAATTCAACCCTGGGGAAATAGAGCTGTGCAAAAATGTAATTATAGGCTTATAAAAATCATACTTTTCTAATATTGCATTGCTTTCCCAAGAGAAATATATTACCCTGGGGATTGAAATGGGCGTGTATTTGCTCCATCCATCGTTACAATACATGTAATCTACTGCCACTTCTACCTACAAGATGCAAGACTCTGAGGTCCTCTTACTGTAAAAACTCCAATGAAATTAGAGTAGTTATGTAAAAAAAAATCTGCATGGCTTTAGATGACTATCAGAGCCATTAAAACAATTTTATTTTAGTATTATTTCCACTCTTTACACACGCTTCATTTTTCCATAGAGATGTGTTGGCTGCAGTGGACTATACCAATGTACACTAGCTAAGGGTCAGAATGTGTGTTTAAAACTGTCAAAAAGCCCTTGAGAGGACTATGTCATCAGGAATATGCTTTCAAGGGGTATGGACTGTTCTTCGCCATTCCAATAATGCAATGCAAATCACAATCCTTCAATCACCCTGGAAAGCCTCAACAAAATTACTGCCATCATCCCTACTGCTTGTAGGCAGACCTTGAGGTTGAAGAGGCACTCTTGTTTCATGATGGCATTCACTTGCCCTTTCCTTCAGCAGTGGAGATAGATCAGCAACCTTCTCCTGTGGGAATTGCTATGCTGATTCCTCCAGAAACATTCTTGGTTGGAAAATGGATCAGGATTTTTCAACAAAGATGTTTTCCTTCCAAAAATGTTGACATATTAACAGTGGTGACCCGTGGTCAAGAGAGGAAAATCACTCCTGTCTCCACCACCTTTTTCCACCCCAACAGCCTGAGCTTAGGTAGCTTGCAGGTTAAGGTATCTGAGAAATGAGACACTCAAGTGAGCATCTCTGCTCTGTGACAGCAGCCACCCTGTTCTTGGCTGCTGGAGCATGAGTGAGTCTCACTTTCTGCTGTCCTGTGTACCAAAATGTTAGAGTCTACTTCATTCAGTCATGGAATGGAAAATGGTTGAACTCTTCTCTCTTGGGTGTGCTTTGCAAGCTGTTGGCAGCTTGAGGGCAGCCCTGTGAGGTGCTGCGAGGTCTGACTGCGGTACCACCATGGGGTCCCAGTGATGTCTCCTCTGAACTGACCAAGGGCACTGCTGTGAAAACATATTTCATGGAGGGTGGCAAAAGCTGAGAAAGAGGGAAGAGCAAGGCAGAGGAGTATCAGGCACTGCATGACAGAGCTGGTAACACCCCCCAAAAGTGACTGTAGCCCGTGGATAATCCATGCCAGGGCAGGTACCGTAGCCTATAAAGGACCCTGTTGGAGGATTTAAAAAAGCACAAGAAGGAAGGAGCAGCAGAAAAAAGATTGAGAAACAATGAATGGCAGAAAGAAACTATTTTGCCCAGACCCCAAGCTCCTATATTGCCTCGTGAAAGGGAGTGAGTGCAACCTGCAGCAGTAAAAAAGGGACTGGAGACGAGAGAGGAAAGAGAAGAGATGTCTGGAGTAAAGGTGATACTGGGAAAGCAAAGGAAAAGCCTTTCCCCTAGGTATTGAAATGTTTGTCTGCTTTGTTTCACAGTACCTGGATAAGCAAGTAAATGTTTGTGCTAATTGGCAATACATTCATTTCACAAGTCCTGCTTCTTTTGCCTGTAAAAGTAATTGCAGGCAAATATGAGTGATCTACCTGTCTTTACCTCAACCCACACATTTTATCACTCTCATTCTTCCTGTTCTCTCCCCACTGGGGAGGGTGAGCAAGTGACTGCTGATTTGTTTGGCTAAGGTCAACCCACCACATCTCCCAAATATTTGTGGCATGAGAAAAACATTTCCTGTCCTCTTTGACTGGTGGAGTAACTGGTGGGGATTATGAAAGATGTGAAGAGGCTGCCTGAAACAGCTTTTTAGGTTTTTACAGATCTGTAAGTGAACTATCTGCTAGGAATGACATTCTAACCTGGGTGAGTAGGGAATAGATGAGGTGATCCTATTTCCTGTGATCATATGGCCTGTTGTGCTGTAATGCTCCGGCTACCACAGATCTGATCATTGAAAAATGGCAAATGAATGTCGTCTATCTTCATGTTTACAAACACACACAAATGGCTAATTTTGCTTTTATCATGAATAATCTCCTTCAAAAATCAGTTTATTTCATTATGCCTCATATAAGAATTCAAGGGTGATTAACTAGCAGTGGAGCAAAATTATTTCTAATCTCGGGGGAATATTGGTGCGTATCTTATCTCACCACCCCATCAGCAGCAATTCAGACACACCACGTGGGCAAGTGCTTCCTGGAGTGCCAGCAGGACTTATCCAGACTGGGAGGATTCAGGCAGAAGTCCAAGGATGGTACTGAGGAAAGGGAACTATAAGTTGCTTGCTTGTTTGTTTGTTTGTTTGTTTGTGTCATTCCTAAAGGTAGCAAATTGGCCATCCAAGAGAAGAGGATTGTTAGTTATGTTTCTTCCCATGTTGTCCAGACAGAATATTACTTACTTTTACTACAAGTTAGTGTGGATGAGGAAATTCAGTTTCTACAAAACTCATGCCACATGTGGCCTCCCAGCAAAATCTGTTGCTCTTTATAGCCTGGACCGCATCACTGGAATGAGGTCACCCCAGACCTAATGTGCTGTGGTCCTGCTGTACAAGTGTTACAGTGTGGTGCTAAAAACCACTAATAATGATCTTTAAAGAAAAAAAAAAAGTTTTTTTTTCCAAATGAGCAGTGCAAAGAAAATTAGTACAAAATGGAAATTACTTTCTTTGTATTTTTCGTACAGTCAGCAAGAAATTCTCAAAAATATCCACTGGAGGAGGTAGGAGGATAGACGTGTTCAGTAATTTATTTGGTCTACAGTGTGTCGTATCACAATATCTCATCCTTGCACAGAAAGCATCAGCCATCCATTGGTAACCCATGCTGCTCCTCAGAGTCCAACACACATGGGAGCTGAGGAAAGGGGAACAGCTCTGTCACAGATGAACCTCTCTGTCAGCTTATTATTTAGAGCATTTCTCCATATGGTGCAAGGTCTTAGGCCACAAAAAGATCTTCTTGCTTGGGTTTTTCCACCCCACAGAAATCGTTATTCTTAAATGTTCCCATCTCATTTAACAGCAATTACTGCTATTATACTTCCATAGCAAAACATTGTAATGTAAATTTTGCTTGACTACTCCATGCTCAGGGGTTTGCAAGGGTTGTTGAAAGTGTTGCTGTGGGAATCCACATCGAGCTGTGAAAGTAAGATCCTACACTTTACCTATAATAAAGCGAAAGGGCTCCTGAGACCTTCCACCTTATCCTCCATCCATGCCCAGCCTTGTAAAACCTGGGTAAACCACAGCATGCAACTGAATCAGTCAAAAATGGGATTTGTGTTGGAGAGCGGTGGCAAGACCACTGGAGGGAGCACCTGCATTTGTGTCAAAAAGATCCCAAGTGTAAAGCAGAGAGAAGTCCTGAAGTCCGGCAAGTGCCATGCTGAGCTCCTGGTGCTTTAAATTATTTGCAGACTAACAAAGCCCAGCACAGCTCTGAACAGAAATGTATCTTCGGTGCTATTACAGCTCACAGCTCAGCATTTTCTTTTCCCATCCCAAGGGATTCCCTGTGTCCTGTCCTGGGACTGCAGGAGCCCTGAGGGGTTTGGGACGTGAACAAGCGCACTCCGGCCAGGTCTGTGACACCGCAGTGCCGTGTGTGACTGCTGTGGGTGTGAGCTGGGGACAAGCACAAGCACAAGGCATGTCCAAGCCCCACGGCCCAGCAGAGGTCCCGGGCTGGCCCCATGTGCCCCTGTCCTGTGCTGCAATGGGGCTGGCCAAGCTCCATGTGCTCCAAGCAGAGTGGCACCCTGACTTTGCCTTTGGCTTCAAACACACCCTCAAGGAGGAAAATGCCCTTCGTATTTTTTTTTTTCAAAGGAGATTGCTGGAAAAAGCATGAGAGATGAAGGTGGAAGGGAGAGGGGAGACTGTTGCAGCATTATTTTCACTCATGAGACCAGGGAATTGTTGGCTTTTTCTCCCTGAGGAATATTTCTCCATTGCCCAGGTTCACTTTGAAGAAAAGGGCCAAAGCAGCAGCAAGACAAGGCATCAGCTCCAAACACAGTGCAAAGTATGATAAACCCTGTTTAAGTCAAGAGAGGCCTCTTGCCATGTCACTGAGATCTATAATGCCCAGACATTAGGTCACCCTGGCCTTTCTTAAGAAAAAGCATGTGTTCAAAGAAAGCAGATTGTCTTGGCTGCCAGTTCCTGAATTAGTCCCTATTAAGTATTTCCTATCTGAATTTGGCTATCCCAGCCACACCCTGCTTGGATGACTGACATTTTTATAAAAGACTAGCAAACAGCAGATGACAAATGACTTACATCTCCTGTAGATTTATGAAGCTTTGGATTTATAAACATTTTCACAACTATGCCACAGCTATTTAAATGTTTCCAAACAAAGAGAAACAGACGTTCCCAAGCAGAAAAGACCTATTAGTTCATTATTCCAGAAACTGGAGTTATGTTATGGAACCAGCTCCAACAACTGACCTGTCTTTTACCCTTTGCTCCATCCTGTCATTCTTTTGCTTTCATTGTCCATTTCTCATTGTTTATCTTCTTCCTTGCGCATGTGCTTTCACCTTTATGATTTTTAATCAAAGTATGCAGGGATTTTTCATGTTATGTTGATTTCTCAGATATTCAGAAAGCTTAAGGATCATGTTTTTTAAACAATTCGAATATGAACACAACCAATGCATTTAGAGGCTATGACTTGCAATGAAATGCAAGTATTTCACTTTCCATGGGAGAGTTTGCATTCCCTCCTCCCAGAGATTTACTGATAACCATGTGCACATATTGAAAAAAGTGAAAATAATCTATTTCCTCAGACAGTGAGCTGCAGCCGGCATGAAGTATTGCTCAGTATCCACAGTCCAGAAAATACCTTCCCACTGCCATTTCTTCTTCAACACTGTTAGACTTTCCAAAGTCACCACTTCCACCCAAGCCTCCTCTTTCACACAGCCCAGTATTTCCCCTTGCCAGCTCCACAGCATGTCCACTATGTAGCACCGTTGGCTGACCAGTTTTAAGTTTTGGACAAACAAGTAGGCTCGGTGTGGTGGCACAAAAGGTGCCAGCTGAGGCTGACTCTCCTGAATGTAAAGCTTAAGTGTGGTGCTGCAGCAGCAGTCATGGCCTATTTCCACTCAAACACAAACCTCCCATAACCTTCCTTTTTTAAGTTCTTTGTTCACTTAATTACAGTTGTAAGCCTCCTTTACCTTCTCCCTATGCTAATCTAATTCACTGCAACCTCTTCGAAATGAGGTAGTTGGCTTCATCATTGAAATTCATGAGTGAACTTTTAATCTCGTTTAGTTGTCAAAATAGGAGGGCAGAGGTGCCAGCATGGAAATTCTCAAGTCCTGGTAAAATGTTATTGCAGCTCATTGCTCAGTTGTAGAGAGCATCAGAGTATTTTATGAGGTGCCCCTAAGGTATACCAGCATTTCTGCCCCAGGACTCTTCTTTTCTGCCCTCACAAAGCAGACAGACTGTGCTCCCAGTACCAGGTCTTTTCATGGGCTTTATTGGACCCCCTATTGGCTATTGTCACTAACACCTGAGTAACATCTCAGATTAACCTCTGGCAGGAACATCTTTACCCACATGATTTCTTGGGAATACATTTCAACCCAAAGCAAACATGTTCCCCCCTTCAAACAGCTGCAAGTCTCTGTTTGAATGCCCTGAGCAATGAAGAAGGGGTTGAAATCCTTGGACACAGGTTTATTCTGGGTGTGCAGTTCTGTAGTGCTTTCTCTCACACAGTGCTAGCTGCTGCTGGGAACCACCTTCTCACTCAGACATGTGAGACAGAGCCTGAAGGGGGTTGCTGCAGAAAGGTAAAGCATTCTTTCTACTACAAGTGGAAGACATCACCAGGGACCTTGCTTCTGGAGCCTGATCTGCCCACTGCTGTATTTTAGATGTGCCCTGTTCAGCTGCGAACAAGCACCATGATGCTGAAGAATCTACATCCTGGCAACTCAGTGAGTGCCACATTTAGCAGCACTTTTCACTCAGAGCTCCCCATCACCTCCACAATTACAAAACTGAGACCAGTACCACCTAAAATAAGCTTTTCAGAAGGTCTTTCTGAAGAGAGGAATGCCTGTCTTTTGGAACTATTCCATATATATGCACTAGGAGCAAGCAATGAGTTATTGAAGTGCATGCGTGTTTGTGCACATACACGTAGGCATTGTAAAGAGATTTTTGTTTTGAAACTGCAGTAAGGCACAGTTGCCAACACATACATTAAAGGCAAGGAGCTATATTAGGCAGGAGAGCCAGAACAGAGACCTGAAGGGAAACATCACTCTCTCATTTGAGTAACAAAGTAGAGTCTGCTGATTCCTGAAAGCAGCTTTCTCACTCCTCTAACACAAAATTTTCTGTCTTTAAAGGCAATCCACAAGGATTTGCTGAAAGGAAAAATATGTGAGGGACGCATTCCTCCTGTAGCAATGCTGCTGGAGCCTAATAACCTTAACCGACCTTAGGTGTCTCCATGCTCCAGCTCTGTATCTGCTCTTAGCTCATTCGGCAAGAGCTACTTAACCTAATTACAGAGAAGACACCTCAAGACTGGCGTGCGAGGAAATGGGGGAGGGTGGACAACGTATGGTTTTGCCATGTGTCCTCAGGCATGATTTGTACAGGACGAAAAACATTCCTCCTTGCTTTAAAAAAGGGTAAGCTCCACCTATGAGAGCAGAGGAGAGACAAGCCGGGAAAGCCGCGTCCCGCCGAGCAGCTGGGCTGCGCTTCCCGGCAGGCTGCGCTGCGCATCGCCCAGGGCTCTGGCACTGCCGCGTCCTCACTGGGGACAAATTCCGTGCCACATGTAGGTCCGCCTCTGCGAGAGCTGCACCGGCCCCTGCTCCTCCTGCGGGTGAAGTCCGAAGGCAAGCGGTGAGAATGAGCAGAGGATCGCTGCGAATTTCCTACACGGGGATCTTGGCAGCAGGCGCGAGGGGCTGGAGGCAGTGTGACAGCTGTGGAAAACAGTAAATGATTAAGAGAAGAGTGAGCAGTTTTGTCTTTAATTATTGCAACAGAAAAATGGGAGAGCATCTGTGAAATGAGCCTGGCAAAGATTTCTTTCCTTTTTTTTCTTGATTTGCCTATGGGACACGGTGAGAGCTGGAGATAGGATGAAATAAAAGAGTTCAGTAGTGCTTCAGGAAACTTTTGCTACATAAGAAAAAATATACATAAAAAGAGGCAAATCCCTTCTGAAATCATATACATTCCTTTAACTTTCAGTCATTGTGAAGAAAGTTCAAATGGCAACGTAAGCAAATGGAATAATTCTCCACAATAGATTTTTTTACGTCTTTTTCTGAAATGTTTATTTTAGTCATTCAGGGAAAAATATAATAAATAGAGGAACAGTAAGAGTCCGTATGATAATAGCATTATCCCAGACATTTCTGAAAGCAGATAATCGGTAAATGATACAAAAATGATCACTGAGGTCCAAGCCAGGCTGACGGACTGTTTTCTGACCAGATGTGTACATGTAATTTGCATTCCTGCCTTTTGCAAGAGGATAGTGGTGAACTACTTCAGCCACTGCTGCCTGCAGTTTTGAGCATTACAGGAAGGCAGAAGAATGCTTTTTCTGTTGGAAGATGAACGGAGTGTAAGGAGACTGGCAAACAGTTTGTCATGGTGACACACACAGAGCAAATCATCAGCAGAAATCCTGCCACTTTGCCAGGCAGAGAGGAGCTGTGCAGTGCTCCGTCGGAATAGCAGTGCTGCTCTCCCACTCTTTTGTCGTGCCGCCTCAGGTCGCCAGCACGGCAGAGAAGGCAGGCTTGCCCTTTCTCTGCACAGTGCTTGGTGCCACACGCTCCAGAGACAGACTGGGGACAGAGTAAGGACATGACAACTCTCCAGATTTGAGCACATTCTCACTTGTAGCCAAACCAAGTCTCCCAAGCATTCCTTTGTGAAACAGACATTTTTCAGTAGCTTGTTTTCAGAGCATCCCTGCTTTTCGGCTGAAGTGCTGGATGCCATCTCTCATGCATCATCCTCCTGCCCCAGGCAGTCCTGCCCGGGGAGTCCCACATGTGATACACCCCTTCCTGCTGAAACCTGGAAGACACTGCAGCATGCTGCACTGACAAAAAACTTTGGCTTAAATAAACCTGCAAACTGTGACACATTTGCATTTCAACAAAAAAGTCCTAGCTAGCTGTAACCCCAAACAGAGGTGTGACTTTCAGGCCCAGTGCAGCACAAATAAAAAGAAAAACAACAGCATGCCTGATTGTTATATAGCAGAGTGGAAAGGACAGCAAGAGTGTAGTTGTTAGTAACGTGAGTCCTGACCACACCACAGAGTGCTGAACAATGAGACTTGACTGCATTCCCAAAAAATTGCAAAGCAATGCCTACAGGTAGCTTTATAGTAATTTCCCTGGGATAGCATCTCTTCCGCAACATCTGCCTTTCAGAGCTGGCTGTTCACCAACCTCTGGATGATGTGTGTAAACCACCAAATATGCAGAATGGGATTTTTGAAGCGAGCAGTAAGCAATGGGTTTGTGTAGGGGTGAATTTCATTCTTACTTAACTCTTCCAAGTTGATTTGATCTGCAAAACCCTACAGGCAAGAAAGCAGGTCTGGGGAAACCCCCAGGTCCTGGCACAGCACTTTTGTCACTGCTGTCAGCAGCTCCAAGGATTCAAGGACATCTCTGCAGGGTGGGCAGCCAAGAAGAGATGTGGACTCTGAAATTACGTATAACTAGAAGAAAGAATCAAATAAAAGGGGAAATAGATCACCTCTTTAGTTTGGCAGTTTAAATGGCACAGAATCACTCCAGCCACAAAAGGGAAATAGCACCAATCATGTCAGATTTGCTACCGGTAAGTAGCAAAAAAAAAAAGATTGCAGATTCTACCATCTGCAATCCTTCTCCTTCAGAGAGACAGCAGTCGCGGAGATCCATTCGCACATCCACATTTCAAGCCCTGACTTCTGCAGGTGCGGCAGTGCCCCACACGCAACCCCCTCAGTCCCACACGCGCTTTTTGTCTTAGGGCTTTACT